>CM053591.1:167333018-167380031 GCA_028646515.1 Pseudochirops corinnae
CATTTTGTGTGATAAGATGTAATGTTGTGAATATTATAATGTTTTGAATGTTTGTCTTGATTTGTAATGGAATAAACAGAGTGTTCACTATATTTTGTAATGTGAACTCTAAAAACTGTTCACAGTAGCATTCTTTTGGGAATCTGTTGGTGCATGGCATTACACCACGCCCAGCCCCGCGTGAGCCCGAGGTTTTAGCCCCAGGGTGGCCCCAACCAGCAGTGGCTGGAGAGGACTTTGGGAGAGGGGATCACCAGCAGCTGTGGCAGTTTCCAGAACTATCAATCCATAAATGCCAAAGACAAAGTAAAAGGTCAGTGTGGACTCTGTGGGAACAGGGGGACTAAGAGCATGATCCAGCCACTGCCCTCAGGGCAAGAAGGGGACAAGCAATGAAGGTGCTGTGGCCATGCAGCTGCCTCCACATGGCTGCTTCAGAGCTCCTGGCCTGCAGATCACAGGGGGACCAAGCGACCCTTCAGAAGGTAAACACTCTTGCTTTAACCTGCTTGGATCTGGATTGCTGTCTTGGGTGGATGTTCTAGGGTGTGTGACCAGTGAGCCAGAGATTGTGGGGGCTGTAGAGAAGGCACCCAACTAACAGCTCTGGCTGCTGTGAAAACCCCAGTGATTTGGGACAAAGCCCTCCTCTCTGGAAGCAGAGTTCTACTGTCGCAAAGAGCTCAAAAGTCAAGTAATTGAGTGGCAACATAAGCAAACAAAGGAAACAAAGCAAGCACAGCAATCAAACCTTAATTTCCTTTTTGGGGGACAAAAAGGATCAAAGCATAGAAGAGGAGGAAGACAACAAAGTCAAAACTCCTGCATCAAAAGCTTCCAAGAAAAATATGAATTGGTTACAGACCATGGAGGAGCTCAAGAAGGATTTTGAAAATCAAGTAAGAGAAGTGGAGGAAAAAATGGGATGAAAAATGAGAATGATGCAAGAAAATCATGAAAAGCAAGTCAACAACCTGACTGAAGAAAACAACACCTTAAAAAATAGACTAACTCAAATGGCAAAAGAGGCCCAAAAAGCCAATGAGGAGAAGAATGACTTAAAAAGCTGAATTTGCCAGAGGGAAAAACAATTTCAAAAGCTCACTGAAGGAAATAATTCCTTCAGAATTAGATTGGAGCAAATGGAAGCTAATGACTTTATGAGAAATCAAGATACTATTAAACAGTTCCAAACAAATGAAAAATAGAAGGCAATGTGAAATATCTCACTAGAAAAACCACTGACCTGGAAAATAGATCCAGGAGAGATCATTTAAAATTACTGGACTACCTAAAAGTCATGATCAAAAAAAAAGAAACTGGAAATGATCCTTCAAGACATTCTCAAAGAAAATTGCCCTGATATTTTAGAACCAGAGGGCAAAATAGAAATTGAAAGAATTCACCAAACACCTCTTGAAAAAGATCCCAAAAAGAAAACTCCTAAGAATATTATAGCCAGGTTCCAGAGTTCCCACATCAAGGAGAAAATATTACAAGCAGTCAAGAAGAAACGATTTGAATGTTG
Source organism: Pseudochirops corinnae (assembly GCA_028646515.1). Classification (NCBI taxonomy): domain Eukaryota; kingdom Metazoa; phylum Chordata; class Mammalia; order Diprotodontia; family Pseudocheiridae; genus Pseudochirops; species Pseudochirops corinnae. The sequence continues at coordinate 167,334,547 of CM053591.1, forward strand.
TGAAAACATAATCAGGATAACACAAGATCTAGCAGGTTCTACACCAAGGGATCAAAAGGCTTGGAATATGATATTCTGGAGGGCAAAGGAGCTAGGATTAAAACCAAGAATCACCTACCCAGCAAAACTGATTATAATGTTTCAGGGCAAAATATGGTCATTCAATGAAATAGAGGACTTTCAGTTGAATAGAAAATTTGACATTCAAATACAAGAAGCAAGAGAAGCATGAGAAGGTAAACAGGGAAAAGAAATCATAAGGAACTTATCAAAGTTGAACTATTTACATTCCTACATGGAAAAATAACAATTGTAACTCATGAAACTTTTCTCAGTATGAGGATAGTTGAAGGGAGTATAAGTATATACATATATATATATACATACATACATATATATACATATATAGGAGGGTATATGTGCATATGAATACATATGTGTGTGTGTGTATATATGTGTACAGGTATACATAGACAGAGGGCACAGGATCAGTTGAATAGGAAGGGATGATACTTTAAAAATAAAATTAAGAAGTGAGAGAGGAATATAATGAGAGGAGATAGAGAGACAGAATAGGGTAAATTATCTCATATAAAAGAGGCAAGAGAAAACTGTTACAATGGAGGGGGAAAACAGGAAGGCAAAAGGGAATGGGTCAACTTTACTCTCATTGAATTTGGCTTAAGGAGGGAATAACACACTAAACTGGGTATCTTGCCCTACAAGAAAGTAGGGGGTAAGGGGATAAGAACGGGGATGATAAAAGGGAGGGCAGATTGAGGGAGAGGGTAGTTAGAAGCACATACTTTTGAAAAGGGACAGGGTCAAAGTAGAAAATAGAACAAGTTGGGGGTGGGATAGGATGGAGGGAAATATAGTCAGTCTTTCAAAGTATATCCACTATGGAAATGTTTTGCCTAACTACACATGTACAACCTATATTGAATTGCTCATCTTCCCAGTAAGAGTGAGTGATGAGGGAAGAAGGGAAAGAATCTGGAATTCAAAGTTTAAATCAAATGTTTAAAAAATTATTATTATTATCATTATCATCTTTTACATGCAACTTGGAAATGTTATACAGACACTGGAATATGGAGATCCATTTTGCCCTACTGGAAAGTTAGAGGGGAATGGGGGAGGATATAGGAGACAGCAGATTGGGGGAGGGGGTATTCAGTGGGATCACTGTTTTCCAGTAGTAGATAGCAGACAGATGGGGAGAAAATTGGTAACTCAAAATCTTGTGGAAATGAATGTTATAAACTAAAAATAAACACAAAATTTATTTTTTAAAAAATGTAAACCCCCTGAGGACAGGAGCTATTTTATTTTTGTCTAACATGGAGTGCTTATCTTATAGTAGGTAGATTTCTAAATGTTTTTCAAATTGAATTAAATTGTATCCTTTCCTTTCTATTCTCACCCTTGGTATTTTAGGTGAATCTTTTACAATTTTGCTTGATTGTAATTGCCTCTTCTAGTTTCTACCATCCAATCATTTATCCTACACAGTCTGGGGTGGGTTTGGGGCACTTTTTAGAAGGTACCTTTTAGAATTGTCCAGAACAATCATCTCCAATCTGCTTTGGATTTCCTTTAAAGAAGGGGGATGTTTTTCATTCTATAATAAGAGGGATGGCTTAATATGTTCTTACTGGACCTGTGGGAGAGGTAACTTAATGTTATTCACACTCAAGTATGAAGGACCTATATCAAATCATTTCTTGAGCCCTGGTTTTGAAGAGGGGAGAGGGCATTAAGTGATAGCCATATATAAGATTATAATATCTTCCCTAGGGAATTTTTACTCTAAGAAGTTTAACTCTGAGAAAACTTTTTTCAAATATTTATAGGGAGGCAAGAATGAGTTGTTCTTGTCAGGGTGGGGGTCTGGATTAATGCATTTCTCTCCAATTTATGACTTCTTGATTGCTGAAGTTAGGATTAACTAAAAATTGCAGAATCTCAGGACTGGAAGGAAACATAACAATCTCCCCATCTTTACCTTTACAAAGCCTATATCTTTCTCCAAGATTCAGCCCCAATGCTACCTTCTCCATGAAGCCTTCAAGGAGAGGTGGATAGAGTACTTGGCTTGGAGTTGGGAAGATACAGATTCAAATCCTGCTGCTGGCACTTCCTTAGCTGTGTGACCTCTAAGAGGTTCAGTTTCATCCTGTAAAGGCAGAGTTCCCTCTGTTTCTTTCTCTCTACAGTGCATAGCCCAGTGCCTTGCACACAGTAGGCAATTAATAAATGTTTGCTAAATTGAGCACCTTCAATTTGGCCTCAATTGTCACATGACATGGACTCAAGACCCTTCACTACCATCATTGCCCTCCAGTCTTGTCAATATCCTTTTTAACCTGTGAATTGAATATAGTTTTTTATAGGGGGTATAAGAAGAGCAGAGGACATGAGGGCTGTCACCTTCCTATTCCTAGAAATGATGCCTCTCTCTTAAAGCTGCCCAAGATCACATTATCTTTGCTTGCCACTCCCATCCCACTGTAGGCTCATGTTGAACTTTCTGTCCTCTATAAACCCTAGACCTTTTAGGAAGAACTTCTATCTAACCATTTATTACTTGTAAAGTTGATTTTCTTCATATTGGATGAAAGACTTTGTGTTTATCACTACTAAACGTTATCATAGTAGATTAAACCCACTTCTCTAGACTGTCAAGACTTTTTTTGGACCCTGACTATATCCTCCAATGTGTCAACTCTTCTTCCAGCTTTGTTTCATCTGAAAATCTAATGAGCTGGCCATCTATGACTTTGTCCAGGTCAAAAATACTAAAAGTACAGGTCAAGCAAAGGACCCTAGGGTACTCCACTGGAATCCTTCTGCCATGTTGACATTGATTTTTTTTAAACAACTACTCTTTGATTTCAGCTATTGAACCAATTCAGCATCCATCTAATCCTGTTATTATCTCATCAATATTGCCACATCTTTTCCATGAAAAATAGTGAGATATTTTCCCAAAAGCTTTGCTAAAACCTAGATAAACTCTATCTACAGCATTACCTTTATCTACTAATTTAGTAGTCCTGCCGAAAAAGGAAATATGGTTAGTCTGGCATGACCTGTCCTTGGTGAAGCCATGCTGACTCTGTAATTGCTGCCTCCCTTTCTGGAGGTTCCCCCATCACCTCTAGCATCTGTTCTAGGATTTTTCCAGGAATCTAAGTCAAGCTTCTTGGCTTATAGTATCCAGACTGTTGTTTTTCTTTTCTTTTCTTTTTTTAATAGGGCAACATTTGCTTTTCTCTGGTCCTGTGGTATCTCTCTCATTTTCCACAATCTTTTTAAATATTCCTGACAGTGCCTCAGCTAAGAATTATTATTCCCATTGGAACCCACTAGGGAGGGACTGAGTTTAAGTCCACATTTTGCAGAATGACCAGCAGACTTCTGGTCTGCTCAGCTTAAATACAGATAATTGTTCCTCATTGTTTTCATGGGAGCGGAGACACAGATGAATGAATTGCCTACCAACTCATGATTTTTGAAAATGCAGCTTCAATGGGTTGGGAAGTTTTTGAGGCTAGTGTCACAGTGGATTGTTCAAAGGGGTTTAAGTGCCCTTTGTAAGTTCCCAGCTTGCTAATGTGGGCTGGTTTTTCTGCTATGGCTGCTAACTGTTATTTGGCCAAAGGCCAAGATGGCTAATCATGCCCTGCCTCCCTAAATCTCCTCTGTGTTTTCAACAGGAGCCTTCATTTCCTGACCTAAGCTGTAGTAAAAGGCTCAACAGCTGAACTTTGAAAGGCTGGATTTTAGAGATGGATGAAATAATTCCTGAATAGATGATAGGAAACCAGTAGGTTTCCCTTTGAGTGGGACACTGTCATGGTGAACAGAGTGTTGGACTTGGAGTCAGGGAGACCTAGATTCAAATTCTGCCTTAGATGTTCACCAGTTATGTAATCCTGGGCAAGTTACAGAACCTCCATAAGCCTCCATTTCCTTATCAGAAAAATCAACATTGATTAAGTACTGAGGATGCAAAAAAGAGTCAGATGACAGTCCCTACCTTCAAAGAGCTTACAATCTAGTGGATATTACATGCAAACAAATATATACAAAGCAAGCTATATATAGGATAAGTAGGAAATAAACAAAAATAGGTATAATAGCAACACCTACCTCAAAGGATTGTTGTGAGAAGCAAATAAGAAAATGTACATAAAACTCTTTACAAATCTGAAAACAATGTATAAATTCAAGCTATTAGTATTATCATGCATGTCAGTCTCATGCATGTAAAGACTGCTTCTGGACAGATATCCCTGATATATAGGATAAATTCACTCCTATGAAAGAAGTAGTAGTATGTATTCATAGTGTTAACATTACAGGAGCATGAATTTAGATCTAGAGGAAACCTTGGAAATCAATTAGCTCAATGCAATTTTACAGATGAGAATACTGAAACACAAAGAAGTCAAATGACCCCAGACCTCTGTCTAAATTCAGTGTTCTTGTCACTAGGCTGTGTAAAGAGAAATTTCACATTTTGAACCCCATTTGCCCATTGGTTTACTCTAATATATTGGCAATAAACCAGTTGAAATAAGAATTGGAAAGGACCTCAGGGGCCACCTATCCAGTTTGTGACTGGCGAAGACCCTGCTCCAACATACCTAACACGTGGTCATTCAGCCTTTTCCAAAAATCCTCCTTGGAAGAGGAATTTGCTGGTTCACCTCTCCACCTTTGTTGGGAAGTTTGCTCTTTGTAACCTCCACCCATTGTTCTTAGCCTTGTCTTCTGAGCTCAGAGTAAATCTAAACCTTTCATTTGTTGACCTTTCAAGTAGTTGAACACTGTCACCATTTCCCTCTGAATCATTTCTTCTCCAAGCTAAGCAGTCCCAGTTCACAAAATCTCAGTTTTGGAAGAGACCTCAATGACCCTCTTTAGCATATACTTTTGTTTGAAGACCACAAGTTATGGGGTAAACCACAACATCCCAAGGTGCCCATCCCACTTTGGGATCACTCTAGGTGGTAGGAAATTTTCCTTTGAACCAAGTCTGAATTTGCTTCCTTACATCTTCTATCCACTGTTCCTTGCTCTGCTTTCTGGGGTCACACAGAACAAATTTGATTCCTATTCTCTACAAAAGCCCTTTAAATACCTGATGGCAGCTAGTAGGTACAGCTAAATCCTCTCTTCTCCAGATTAAATAACTACACTTCCTTCAATTGACCCTCACGTTGCATGGCCTCAAGACATTTCATCATCTTTATTGTCCTCCTCCTATATGATCCAAACTTTCATGTACCAATAGCCTTCCTAAAGTACGATGCCCAGATTTAAGCATAGTACTCTAGATGTAACATGGGAGGAGAGCAAGGCTATCTCCTCCTTACTCTTGCAGTGTTCCTCTTAGTGCTTCCTAAGACTGCATAAACAACTGATCCAGTTAGTTTTATCAGACATATTCTCCAGTCTTCTCACCATCTTGATCATCCACCAACTTGCCAATGTCACTGAACTGAGCATGTTGCCCTAGGACAGAATACAATGGAACTATTTCCTTCTTTATTTTGAATATCTCACTTCTCATTTTTGGCTGATATTTCACACTGTTATCACATAGTATACTTGGGTCTTCTTCATAGGAAATGTTGTACAGACTGGCCCTTGTTGTACTTATAATGTTGAGTTGTTTAATCAGTATATTGACTTTACATTTGTCTGTATTAAATTTCAGCATATTAGATTCAGTTACTTCTGGTTTCATTTTTATTAAATTAGTTCTTGGGGGTGGGGTTGAGGAAGTCTCTCAATAAACTGAAAGACAGTCTTGATGAGGAATAAGTTAAGGATTTATGCATTATTGTCCCCTTTCATAATACCCAAGAGTACAAAGTAACCCCTATTAATTAGCAGTTGTATTCCTAAAACCAATTCATTCATGGAAATCTCAGTAAAGCTAGAATGTCTCTTTAAAAGTACTCATGCATATAACTGCCATAAATTCAGACCCAAATCCATCATTCCTTCCCACCTTCCCTATCCTGTCTCATTCCCCAATGAAAGCTTCTATAGCACAAAGAAGATGGGTTTTCTGATGACTCCTTTTAGCTAACATTGCATCAAATTAGACTCATTGCCATTTCAGAGATAGAACACAAGAGTAAAAACAAAAATGCAACCATGGGCATTCAGTCTTTCCTTCATTGAAGGAATCTATAGGAATAAGCATCTGCACAGGGCAGCTATTCTGAGCAATATAAAGAAGGCTCAAACATTGTCTCTTTCCTCATAGAGCTTGTAGTTTGATACATAATGAAAGATAAGTGAATTCTCTGCTTAATACAGTACATAAGATTAGACTTTTGTGTATAGAGTTTATACCAGAAATTGTGGATCTGAGTACTAGCAGAATCAAATCAAATTAATCTTCCCAATCTTTAAAATCAAATTAATCCATCACTTACATGGTTGCAAGTCAAGAGAATACAGTATGAACATTGTACTGCTCACTTATTATCCTGCTTTATAGTAGATTAGAAAAGAGAAACAAGAAGAGAATCTGTATTTCTTTGATCTTGATACCTAGAACTTTTTAGGTAGATAAGAAATTACCTTGTTTTTAGGGTTAGATATAGAATTAGAGTAACTGCAGTGACTAGAATGTTTGTCTTACAGTCAGAAGACCTGAATTAAAATGCTGCCTCAGATATTCACTAGCTTTGTGACTCTGGGCAAGTCACTAAGCTACTACCTGCCTTAGTTTCCTCAACTGCAAAATAAAGAGAACAATAGTATCTACTTGATAGGGTTGTTGTGAGGACTGAATGGGATAACATACATACAGTGCTTTGCAAATCTGAAAGCACTACATAAATGATAGCTATTATTATCATCACTACCATTATTACTGATGTTATTGTTGTTGACTTTAAATATTTCCATAGGATTAAACTTCCTAGTATCCCCTCAGCCTTATTCCTCCAGATAAGATAATAGCATCCTTTTAAAGCTATTGTATCTAACCTAATAGCCTTATATATACCTTAAATTCCTCAGGATATAGTTTATATTCCTTTCCTTTATAGTATCTAGCAGAGATGGAGATCAGCTATATACACTTCCCTATAATCCCTCCCCCAGGAAGTCATTCATTCATTCATTCATCAAGCATTTATGGGATACTAATGGTGTGCAAGGCGCTGATCCAAGTATGACACCTACAATGGCTTCATCTGACTTAGCTCAGTTCTCTTCTGCTGTCCATTTTTGTTACTGCCTCCAGCCTTCCCAAGTATAAATTTACTTTTCTGGTCCAACATTCTTAAAAGGCTCATCAAAAGATGTTGTGATGCTTTGGACCACAGCCTGGAATTTCCCAGAATGTTGTATGTAAAAGGACTATGGTCAGGATTTCTGTCTACTTGTGGAATTATCGCAAAATTGTTAAGTAGGAAGCTGCCTGTAAAAGAGTTCTCTGCAGGGAGCAGGTGAGAGAATTTCATCCTTCCCACATCCTTTTGACCATGAAGCTCTGCTTGGCTGGTAAGAGACTCTGTATCTAGAGGGAAGCAGAGATACATACTCCAGAAAGATATGGATAAGAGAGACCTAAGGGAAGATATGGCATTTAGGAGCATGATCCTCAGAAACAGAGAAAAGAGTTGGACTATGAAATGGTACAGACACTGGGAGCTACCTATTCAATAGAGATCTGGATCCAAGAAGAGTTGTGTGAAGACTCTATGGAAAAATAAAAGACTTCCAAATCTACCCATACAAAAAACTGTGATTTGCCTTTGCCACAGGATATCCTATACACGCGCTTTATTACCATTGTACTTTTAAGTTTCAGTCCATTCTTCCCAAGGATACTATGGGTATTGAGAGAATATACCCCAGGTTTATGAGAGGAATGTATTGTAGGTACCATTTTTATTATGACCTCCTTTTGTTGAGAGCTAATTGTGTCTACTGGCTGATTGTTAATGGGAAACATACAAGTGGGTTCTCATGAACTATAGGAAAGATGTTACTCTTGGAATCCAAGGTAGAAGTCATGCTTTGGGGATCTAATCCAAAAGTGTGAGTTCAAGTTGAAGGAGTACCTTAGGAGGGTGTATAGCTTGTACACAAGCCATATCCCTATCCCAGTAGAATGTAATTTACTTTGGCATATGTACTTTTTTGTTTATTTTTTACTTCTTATCCCCAATGTTTAATAAAGTGCCTTGACCATAATAGATACTTAATAAATGTTTAATTAAATTGTTTAATTGGATTGACAAGCTTCCCATTCTTTCTATGTAACCAACCAGAAGTAACTCTTCTCTTAATTTCTAGGAAATGAATTTGCTAACAAGAGAAATGACGACTTTATCACAAACTCTACTTTTAGGAGAGTGGAAGGTCCAAAGGATAGTCAGATATTTGAAGTCCTTTGGTATTGCTCTATCTTCACTCTGTAACAGTTTTGTGATCTGTATCAAAAATTCATCATCCATTTCCTCCATTTGACTGAGCAGTCTCTAGTGTACATCTATAGTAAAATCATTCTCATTGCTCTGCTTTTAACCTTATCTAAATGCTTTCCACCATGCCTGTACCTCCAGGACCATAGATTTTCAAGCATATGTTTATCTTCTTCATATAAAGCACTACCCTATTGCCTGTCTATCAGATGTATTTTTTGAGTGACTATGACATGAACAAATTACAGTCTTGGATCATGTCCTGCCAAATCTTGGCAAAATCAACAAAGTTATATTTATAGCAGTGTAGTACAATGAAAGGAACTGGTTATGACTTCGGGTTCCAATACTGCTTCCATCACTTACTTGTTGGGGTGACCTTAGGCAAAGAGGTTTTGGTAGGGGTGGGCAGGAGTGAAGGGAAGACGAGGGTGGGGAGTGCCCCCGAATGGTAATTTTCTAGCCATGATGGTATCAATAAGTGACATAGGCATATTATCTCTTTAGAAAATTGATCTTACCTTTAACCTAGCTCTTTCATTGAGTTTGCTGGTCACCTCCTTGAGCATTACTGGCTTAATCTTTAAAAAGGAAAGAAGAATAAGTTTCTTAGCTCATACGACCCTAAGTTTCTCTATATGTAAAATGAAAAAGATGGACTAGATAATCTCTAAAGTTCCTTACATCTCTGAGTCTATGGTCCTACCATATGAGAATGTTCAGTCTTTTTAGTCATATCTGTGACCCCTTTGGGAATTTTCTTGGCAAAGATACTAAAGTGCTTTGCCATTTCCTTCTCCAGTTCATTTTACAGATGAGAAATTGAGGCAAAGAGGGTTAAGTGACTTGCCCAGGGTTGCAAAGCTAATAAGTGTCTGAGTCTGGATATGAACTCAGGAAGACTCATCTTCCTGACTCCAGGCTTAGCACTCTATCCACTGTGCCACCTAGTTCCCCCTATATGAGAATACATATAATAGTTAATAATAATGTATAATAATTTCCCATTAATGGAAACATCTCCTACCAACTCCTCTATTATTTAGTAGATAGTCATAAGAGCCATAGAATCATAGACTTAGAATTAAAGGGAACTTAGAGGCCAAACCCTTCATTAAAGAAGAGAAAATTGAGTGCCATAGAGGTTGTGTTGACCTGTTGGAGATCACAAGGACAGTCAGGAGTTATCCAAGTCACACAGACATTTGGTGACCTATCCCCCAGTAGGGGAGTAACATAGTGTCACAGCAGGATTTGAGCCAATGTCTTCTTGTCTTCTTGCCTCCAAGAGGTGTGCCTAGCACATTAACCCCTACACCAGTGGTTCTCAACCTTCCTAATGCTGCGATCCTTTAATACAGTTCCTCATGTTGTGGTGACCCCCAACCATTAAATTATTTTCGTTGCTACTTCATAACTGTAATTTTGCTACTGTTATTAATCTATCTGATATGCAGGATGTACTTTCATTGTTACAAATTGAACATAACCCACAGGTTGAGAACCGCTGCCCTACGCTATGCTACTCTAAACATAAAGTGTTAAAATTTCAAACTTACTTTAGAACTTTGATATAAAGATGTCCAAAGGCATAAATACTGCTTCCAACCCTCTTCTCAGTTGTTTTCCTATGAATTACTGAATCCCTCCTCTGTAGCTGCTACTGTTGTTTTTCCTGTCACATTCCTGGTGTCCTGTTTAGTTTTATAGATTAGTCTGGGCATTTTTTTCCCACCAATCCCCACCCGCCTATCATATTCCATATTTAATTCAAAGTCTTCCTGATAAAGTGGCAAGTTTCTGAGAAAACACATGCTTCTCTGACTCTTCAGAGAATGCTATAGCCTTTATCAAGGGATAAAGGCTATTAAACCTACTCAGGGAATTTTTCCTCTGATAATTGTTTTGGGACCTTTTTTTTTTTTTTCCTAGATCTCTCGCTCTTGGTGATTTCATCAGTTGCCAAGAATTCATCTGTTCTCTCTATGTTGATAATGGTCTCTTCCAGCTCTAGAACTATGATTCTATGGTTCTGTGATTCCCAAATCCTTATATCCAGCCCTCATCTCTCTTTTGAGCTCCATTACCTTCTCCAACCATTTGCTTGACATCTCCACCAGGATGTCCCATAGGTATTTTAAATTCAGCATATGAAAAACCTAAGCCATCTTTTCTCCTAAACCTATCCTTTCCCCCTAGCTTCCTTATTTATGCTATAGGCTCCCCTGTTCTTCTAGTAACTCAACTTAAGAGGCAGACTGTAATCTTTACTCTCATCCTCATTGCCATTCAGTTTTCAAGTCTTTTCAAGTCTACCTCTTCATCAACTCTCACATTCAACTGTTCCTTTCTATTCACACCTGGATTGTTGCAACAGCCACTTAATAGGTCTCCCTACTTCCAATCTCTTCCTCTCAATCCATCCCCTACATATGTATCAATTGATACTCCTCAAATGCACATCTGACCATGTCATCTCTCTTTTCAAGGAACTGCAGTGTCTCCCAGCTGACTTTACAATAAAATAGAAATTCCTCTGTTGCCATTTAAAGCCCTTCACAATCTGGCTCCAGTGTATCTTTCCAGGCTAATTACATATCACCCACTTACATATATATCCTTCCTTTCCTTATCTGAGAACACGTTGTATCCTCCTATTTCTGTCTTTCTCTTCTCTTCCCTTCCCTTCCCTTCTCTTCTCTTCTCTTCTCTTCTCTTCTCTTCTCTTCTCTTCTCTTCTCTTCTCTTCTCTTCTCTTCTCTTCTCTTCTCTTCTCTTCTCCTCTCTTCTCTTTTCTTCTCTCTCTCTCTCTCTCTCTCTCTCTCTCTCTCTCAGCAAGAACTGTCTCACTCACAGAGTCTAACACAGTGCCTGACTATAGGTTCTGAGTAGATTCTTAATGAATCTTTTGTTGATTGATCAATCCATGATCAACTTGGACTCCAGAGAACTGAAAACGCAAAATCTCTTTCTCTTCTTATTAGAGAATGGTGGACTACAATTGCGGAATGAAGCATATATTGGCAGATATGGTCAATATGTCTGTTTTGTTCCACTGTATGTCTTTATTACAAGGAAGTGTTCTTTGATGGGAGCTGATGTGGAGAAGCAACATAAATCCAAGGGAAAAAAGCATCAGTGAAATACTTTTTAAAGTAAAATAGTTGAAACAGTATCCAAAGTGGTGAGCCTGGAATCAGGAAAACCTGAGTTCAAATCTAGCCTTCGATATTTACTAGCTATGGACAAGTCACTTAACCTCTCTATTCCTCAATTTCCCCAACTATAAAATGGGGATAATAATAATAACATCAACCTATCAGAGTTATTGAGAGTATAAATTGAGATATTTATAAAGCACTTGGTATTATAGAAATGCTCACTATTAATATTTTCATTGTCACTATCATTAGCCTTCTAATAGAACAAGAATTCCAGACAATCGCATTTTTTATATTTGTGCCCCTCGTCCCTAACAGTGTATGGCACATAAAGAGCATTTAATAAATGTTTATTGATTATTTGAGCATTTGATTGGTTCTATGTTAAGCCATAGAACAGAAAACCAATTCTGTTATTTGACAAGTAACAAACACTTTAATAATGGTGATGACAAACTGTAGAAAATGATTTAATAGGGAGGCTAAGTTGACACTTGGGTCTCTCCTTTTCAACTTTTCAGGCAACATAATAAGCCGAACACACAATTAGAGGGAAGCCAATAGTCCCCTGTGGAGTAAAAGATAAATTCATTTCCTTAGATGGGGCCCTTAGCCATTTGACATGCCATACTTGTGTGACTTCATCAGTGTGGACTCAATTCCTCTTCAAAGGACTGGGAACTTTGAGTGTAGAGGGAAGACTCTGAGTCTGCCTGTTGAATGTAGTAAATTGAGTAACAGACTTTAGAATCATGGGAGCAGGAAGGCGCTCTGCCAATGTAGGAAACAATTGTACTGGGTCCTAAAAAAAGATCCTCATCAGCTTCCTCATCCTGTGGAGGAAGAACCATTCTTCCAACAATTGTTAGGTTTCTTCTGTGCAGAAGTATGGTTCCGTAATTTTCAGGGCTCTGCTTAAAATCTGTTTTCTTAAGGTAGGTGTGTGTGCGTGTGTATGTGTGTGTGACCGTGTGTGTGTGTAAGAGAGAAGAAGACAAAGAGACAAAAAAAGAGATAGATGGAGGAAAAGAGGGAAAGGGAGAGACAGAAGATACAGAGAGATGGAATTGTCTTTTTACCTCACCGAGAATGGATTAAGAGGGGATATGGGCCACTTCTATGTCCTTCAAAAAACAGCCCACTTACACAGGATGATGATTCCATGTTGTTGTGAAATGATGACTATTAGGTACTGAATATTGTAGTGCAAAGGCCCCTGGATTTGGAGCTGGAAGACTTTGGTCTGAATCCCTGTTCTGCTGCTTAATAACTCCCAGAGGTAAGTCACTTCATTTCTCTGAGTTTTTTCTTCACAAGCCGCTAGTGATGCCATAGTGCACAGGGCACTGGACCCGGTCTCAGAAAGACCTGAGTTCAAATTCTACTTCAAACACTTACTAGCTGTGTGACCCTGGGTAGGGGACTTAATCTCTGTCTGCCTCAGTTTCCTTACCTATAAAATATAGGATAATAACATCTACCTCCCAGGATAGTTGCAAAGAATAGTGAGATAATAATTGTGAAACACTTAGCATAGTACTTGATACAGAGTAGGTACTTTATAAATTTTTATCCCATCCCCTTCCTTTTATCCATTAAATGGGAGTAGTTATACTTGCAGTGTCTGCCTCTTAGGGCCATTGTGGGTAATATGGGTCAGAAACCTCAAAACCCTCTATAAAACGAGAGCTGTCCTTGTTATTACAGAATCTTTATCAGGCACATGCCACATTTCCTCCAGGCACAACACAAAACCACAAATGTTGGGTCAAAAAGCACTTTTCTGCCAGGACTTCTTTTAACGTTCACTCCTTCTCCGCCCTAGATAGAATAGAGATTCTAGTAACCCCTCCCACAATAGAAACCCCACAGTAGTCAACCATGGACCCTGGGAGTACTCCACAAATAACACGTAGTAGTGATCTTACTCCATTGTTCCCATATGTAACATAACCAGCTTTCTTAAATGAACAAATGAATGAAAAGGCATTTACTGTGTGCCAATCACTGCAACAAGCTCTGGGGATACAAATAGAGGGGAAAAGATGAGATAATTTCTGCTCTCAAGAAATTCATGCTATAATTGGGAGAGAACACATATGTTGTGCAGAGGCGAATGGAAAGGCCCAAGGATCATTAGAGCGCGTCAACCTACAAGATGTTGGTGCCCAAGGGTCTGGAGGTCGTAGCAGCATTATTCCTTAGAATCTACCTTGCTGCTATGACCTTCAGACCCTTGTAGATGGTGGCTTCCAGGTTAATCAAGAGGTGTAAACAGTCATGTTATTCTTCTCAAATGGCCATACTATAGGGTCTCAGTGGCCTGGAGGGACCAAGATAAGGTGAAGGAGAAGGGCAATCCTGCTGGGTGTTTCCTAGCCTCATAGGGTCAATATGTGAGTCACCTTACCCCCCTTCCTCTTGAGATTTTAATCTTACCTCAAGCCCAACTTTCATACTGGATTCATTTTGTAATTTTCACCACCTTCCCCAGTGCTGTTGACCCAGCCTATTGCAAGTCAAATTTATCATCATTCATTTAATTCAAGTTAATTAAGCAAATATTTATTTTGTGCCTACTCTGTATACAGCACTATACTTAATGCTTAGGATACAAAAACAAAACCAAATCATTTCCTACCTTCAAGGAGTTTACATTTTAGGAAGGAATGTGATCTATACATAGACACGTAAACATAATGTATACATGTATACACAAAAATAATTTCAAGAGAAGGAAACCTAAGAACTGCAAAGGTCAGGAAATGGAAGGAGGTATTATCTAAGCAGGGATCCTCAGAGGCTGGAGGTGAAAAGGAAGTGCACTCCAAGGACAGCTTGGTCAAAGGAACAGCTGTGGAATGGTGGGTGTGAGGAACAGCAATGAGATGGGATGGAGACCCCTTTGAAGGGGAATAGCATGGAATAAGACGATAAAGGTAGGTGGGAACTTAATTATGGAAATCTTTAATTGCCAGGCAAAGGATTTTTTATTTTTATTTATTTATTATTTTATTTAATAATAATAAATTGATTATTAAATAATTATAAATATACTATAAAATAATATAATAAGTAATAAAATCATAAATTTAATAACAAATCAATATTTATTATTGATTTATTATTTTAGCCTTGAGGAGCTAGGGAAGATTTCTAAGTCACCATTTAGCTTCTCTCAAAGCCAGTGGAATACTATGTTTTCTGACTTTCAAACATTTGGCTTCATAGCCTTTCATTAAGTTTCTGCCTTATATCTTCTTTTTTTTCACAGAGTTCTCTGGGCATGTTATGGGAACCTGGTCCTCTTCCTCTTTTCCTCTTGGGATTTTCATCTTCCCTCAAACGCTGCTCTTCCACTAGGCTTATTTCAGAATGCTGGGCACGCTCTTAGGTGCATTCCAAACTTACCGTCATCTATTTAATTCGATTGAATTCCACAAATACTGGAGATATGTTTTTGAGAACTGCTACCATATAGAACCCTATATATAATGTCTATGAATGGCTTTTGAGAAAGGTCTGAGGCATCAGGGAAAGAAAATTGACATGACAGAAATTTAATTACTATTACTATTTTCATCAAATGTGTCATCAACTCTGTTAATCCTTTTAGGCTCCTGATGAATAGCAGATGGAAGTCAACCTTCCCTGGTCCCTATGTTTATTTTAGGTCTGTTTGGTATTACCAACCAAGCCATCATAAATTTTGTTGGTTTTGTAATTGCCTATTATGTTGATGGTTAACAAGCTGAAGGAAAGCATTGTAGACTTGAAAGACTTTTCCTAGAATGTTGTAAAATCTGGACAGCTAAATTTTGAGTATTAATCATTTTCACAAAATTTGATTAAATACAATGTAGCAAATATTTATTAAATGTCTATTATGTGTAATGTTCTGTGCTGGGCTCCAGAGATACAGAGATTGAAATAAAATTTTTAAAAAGTTCCTGCCCTCAAGGAGCTTACCTTCTACTAGAGAGAAAAACATGTATCTCAGAATACAAAATACATATGAAGTTCATGTTTTGGTGGGATGGGAGAGAAAACTAGCCACTGGGTGATCAGGAAAGGACTTGTGTAGGAGGTGGCCCTACAAGGGAGCTAGGGATTCCAGGAAGTAAAGGTTGTAGTCCCTTTCAAGAGAACTGAACATAGGATCATAAATTCTAGGTGTGGAAAAAACTTCAGAAATCACCTAATCTAGCTCCCCCTAATTCTTATAGATGAGGAAACTGAATCCCAGAAAGGCAAGAACATCATTCCAGGTATATGGGACCCAGCCTGAACAAAGAAAGACACAGAGGTAGAGAAGGGAAGGTGGTATATGGGAAACAGCAAATAGACCAACATGTCAGGAACACAGAGTATTTGAAGAGAAATAACCCAAAATCAATCTAGAAAGATAATTTGAATTATCTTGTGAAGGAAGTTTTAAATGCCAAACAGAGGAATTTGTACTTTATCCTAAGAGCAGTAGGAAGCCACCAAAGCTTCTTGAGCAAAGAAACAATATTCTAACACACATACACTTGTTTTACATATGTATATATATGTATGTATGTGTAATATATATATGTGTGTGTCATATATATATATTACTAATAAGTAACTTTTTAAAATTAATAAATGGAATTTTTAAAGTAAAAATCCAAAGCAGTGATTTTAGCTGATGTTTTCAGAAAACCCAAGAATCTCTATTGAGACAAGCTGTGAATGCATAAGGGGCTGGTTCCTCTACATGTCTTCTTCCTGGAGTTCATTCTCTCTCTCTCTCTCTCTCTCTCTCTCTCTCTCTCTCTCTCTCTCTCTCTCTCTCTCTCTCTCCCCTTCTCTCTCTCCCTCTCCCTCTCTCTCCTCCTCTCTCCCTCTCTCTCTCTCTCTCTCTCTCTCTCTCTCTCTCTCTCTCAGGACCTTTGGCTAAAGAGAGCCCAGAACCCCAGATATATTTTTTTTAAGTTGGAATTTGGAAGCCAGAAAAAAAGATAAGCTCGTCTCTCAATCTCTTACCAACTCTACCCCTCATGCAGGAACAGAGAGAGCATTAAGTAATCATTCTCTCCACCAATGAGGAGAGCCTTATGCAAATGCCTAGGCTTAAACCCTGGATTACATACATAATTTTCTGCAGAATTTTTTGCAAGTGGATAAATTAAATGCTTTTTTTGTAATGGAATAAAAGCATTGGTATGAAAGCTTATCCAGTCTTAGACTTACTAAAAGTATCCCTAGTATAACTCCAGTAGCAGACAGAACAACAGGGGTGATAAATATCTTACTGTTCCCAATGATTTTGTTATCCTCTTCAAGGTCTCCATATTTTGAAAACTTTTTATTCTGTATAGTTTGGGGATTGTGAATATACATTATAATGACATGTATTTAAAATATTGTTCTTAAGTTTTCATGGATTAATATTGTCTAGGAGATATGGGGAATAGTTTGGTCTGTGGCAATGGTCCATTTCTAGGACAGTTTGTTGATTTAATTAAATCAAGCACTCAGTATTTATTAAACTCCTACTATGTGTCGGATACTATTTTAAGCGCTGGGATCTTTGTAAGTCCATTACATATATTGAGTTTCTGATGTATGTCTGGCCGTGAGGTCATGTCTTGTTTGTTGGTACTTGTTGGTTGGTACTAAATTTTTGCATATGTGGTATACGTTTCATCACCTGACCTCTATCTGTCACTAAGTCTGACTCCCTTAAAGATAACCCTTCCATGATTTCGGCTGGTAACCACCTGTTCACGAATCTCCATCATAAACCATTTCCACAAACAAATCTGCATGATTCACCCCTTGCTTTTTTGTTGACATATTGTTGACTAAATTCATGCGTACGTCACCTATGGAGGGCCTTCTAATCCCCTTCTTGGAGCGTAGCCATTTCATTCATGGGGTCTGTCTGGAGCCAAACCACTTTTGGTTTCATTTAATAAATACAATGGTGTGCATCTGTTATTAATCCTCACTGTTGATTGGTGAACTGATATTTGCTTGTTCCAAAAATATTTCAGAAGATTTTGGACTTGCTTAGCATGTGTTGTAAGAATGTAAACTAGTCCTCTTCTTCCTTTTTTGGGTGAGGAATTCTTAATATTTCTAAAGTTGCTACAAGATGATGACTTGGGGATTTTGCTAATATGGTATGGATTTTGTGAGGATACTATAAAAATCTGTTATAATCCCTTCACATTTCCAAAAGTGATATTAAAGCAATGTCAGAGGTGTTAATTAATTGCTTTACATGTATTCTTCCCATTTAAGCCTTGATTTCAGGATGCCAACAAGTCTTCACTTACTCAACTATACTCTTTTCCCTAATATCTTTATGCTCGATGTTTCTTGCCTGGGGGAGACCAAGCTATATGTATAGGTATTACCTCCATCCATTGGTTCAATACAACCATATTCAAGCTGAAAGCCTTTTATCTCTATCTTACTTTGGCTTACATTAAGAATTTTACATTTATTGGGTGCAAATGACATTTTTATGCCATCAAAGAGATTCAAAGAGTTGAAGATGTATTGTTGCTGCTATAACTTCTATTAGATCAGAACCTCAATATTGTGCTGTTCTGGGAGTCCATATTTTGGTATTGTATAATTAAATTTGCAACAAGCAGGCTTCTTAATGAATTATAATCCATGATGAGGGCAACTAAGTGGCAAAGTGGATAGAGTGCTGAGCCTGAACTCAGGGAGACTCATCTTCCTGAGTTCAAATCTGGCTCAGATACTTACTAGCTTTGGGCAAGTCACTTAACTTTGTTTGCCGCAGATTGCTCATCTGTAAAATGAACAGGAGAAGGAAATGGCAAACCACTCCAATATCTTGGCCAATAAAACTCCAAATGGGGTCATGAAGAGTCAGTCACAACAAAATGCTCTATGGTGACCAATATCGTAGTAAGAGTCAAAGGTAACTTGTGTAATTATAATATAATCTTGGAATGACCGAGGTCCCTAAAACAAAAATAGCCATCTCATCCTCTGACTAAGCTGTTGTCATTCTTTATTAGAAGCACTTAGGCAGGTTGCTTGCTTGACTTCCTTGTTTAGCCTGAAAATATGCAAAAATTTAGAAAACTCTCTCAGAAATCATCTTCCTCTATCATCACCTTAATTATCGGCCCTTCCTTATAAGGCTACTAACTCCTAGACGCCACCAAAAACTTGCCCTATCCTGTGTTGACTTGTCTGATTTCTCCTCTCTTCCTAGCATGCCCTTTTTTCTCCTCTCTTGTATCCCCCACCTCTTTCCCAAACATCTGCCTTCACTAGTGTTCCTGTAAATTCCCCTATATTTCCTGTATTGCCCATGTCTCCTTCCATTTCCTTCCCTGTTTATAGAACAGCCTCCTATTCACATTCACTATGATGCTTGCATCCTTCATCCTACAGGCTCTATAGTTTCTGTCTCCCCTAAGAAACCTCTTTGTCAGATGAAAAAAAGGGAAGCATATTCCCACCTTTGCCAAAAACATCCAATAGCCACTCCTTATCCCCTTACCACTACAATTATATTTTTAAAAACTGATATTTTCCTAATACTCCCCCAAAATAAACATTTTTTAAAACAGTGATGTATAATTGCTAATTTTTTTTCCTTTTTAAAATGTTGAAAAAAAAAGCTTAGTTATATTTATTCTGGATGACGTGTAAAGTGCTCAAAATATTGAGAGTCCTTTATAAATATTAATTGATGAGGATAGCTGAATTTTTATTTATATAAAGAATCCAAAAAAGATTATGTCCATTGTTTTATGACACCACCCATGTAAGGATTCTTTTATTTTTATCTATGCATTTTTTCACTTGCAGGTCAAGAATGTGTTGGATTCCCAGGTAACTTGGCATAGGAGAAACTCCAGTCAGCTTAGTGATCTATACTATTTCTTCTTCATTTGGCAAACTTAGGTTAGGCAAAAACCTGAAGGGCTTTTCTTTTACCCTTCCTTTCTCTTTCTATCACTTCTTTCCTCCTTCCCTCCCTCTTTCTATTTCCCTGCCTTTCCTTTTCCCTTTCCTCCCCTTTCCCTCTCTGTATCTCTTCTTTCCTCCCTTCCCTATCTCCCCTCTTTCTTTCTTTCCCTTTTTCCTCCCTTCTCTCCCTCCTTTTCTTCCTTTCTTCTTTACTTCCTTCTTTCTACCCTCACTTTCTCCTTCCTTCCTACCTCCATTTCTCTTTCCTTCTTTTCTCTTCTTTCCTTCATTTCTTCTTCCTTCCTTCCTTCCTTCCTTCCTTCCTTCCTTCCTTCCTTCCTTCCTCCCTCTCTCTCTCCCTTTGTCATCTCTTACTATCTTTCTGTATCCCTGTCTGTGTCTCTGGGTGTTTCTTTCTCTGTTGCTCTCCGTCTTTCTCTGCCTTTTTCACTTTCAGTGTTTCTTCCCTGCCATCTCTTTCTCTTCTTGCTGCCCAACTTTGGGCTCAGAAAGTCATATTTCACTCTCCTTATATTGTTTCTCATTCTCTCTCTTTCTATTTCCTTCCCTTCTCATTCTTTTTTTCTTTTATTTCAACAAACATGTGAGTAAATACAGTCTCAGGTATCTTAGGTATCCACCAGGACTTAGCACTGACTGTTGCCATGGAGAGAAATGCACTAGGAGGCAGCCACAGTGGGAGCCATCCAGCTGTTATGAGTTTAGAAGAAGCTGGGGGGCAAAATCAGCCACACATCATTGTACATAAAACCACACATAAGCCTGAAGATTGAGTAAAGGATTACGGTCATCCTCCTGCTGTTTATGGACAAGAACATTTAAAGTAAGGTGACTATAATGGCGAAGAACCTTGAATCCCTAGTTTTTTAGCCGGGAGAAGAGATTTAGGACATATTTGTCCTCTGGTGGTTGAACTGTCATGACAAAGAGAGACAACAATTTGGGAGAGGGGGTTTGGAAGGGTGCAGAGAACAGGACAAAGAAATGGGTCTAAGTTTTAGAAGGGCAACTTTTGGCTTGATGCCAGGAAAAACTTCCTAACTATTCTCTCTGTCCCGAAGTGGCATGAGTTACCCTGGAAAGTATGGTCCCCCTCAATGGAGAGTTTCCAACTAATGCTGGAAGACTCCTTGTTGTCAATGTTGTCCACCCTCAACTGAGAGAGGAGAGCCATGTCACCTCATGGTGTGAGGGAGAAAGTCAGAGCTTTTCAATAGCACTAGAGAGTAGAATCAGGGACTTCTTCAGCAAAGGAAGCTCTGGGGAAAAACAGGTAGAGATCAACTAATATTCAAAAGTCCCAAGGGAGCTTATAATAGGCATTGCAGAGACTTCACTCATTAGGCAACATATGGTGTAATGTCTGAGAAAAGGCAGAGTCTAAATCAAAATCCTTGCTCAAAGTAACAGATCAACAGTCAGGAGACAGATGCAAGGCAGGACCTTCCCTCTGACAAGAGGGCTCTTTCATCTCTGAGACTGATGCTGTAATTTTCTGCTGCTATTGCAGCAGAAGCCCCTCCATCAACCCTGGGCCCTCCAGCCCTGAAAGGCAATGCCTTGTGTGGTTAGATGAATGAGGCATATCACCTGATGCTGCTGAGATCAGACTCCCTGCATTGACCCCGTGTTCTGCCTGGATTCTCATTGTTGATGTGTGTGACTGGGCCTGGAACTCCCTCTGCTGATTCTGTATCAGCAGAATTATGGGGCCAGTTTAAGGACAACACAGTGTTGGTTCATTATAGTGCCCTCTGGTATCAAAGCTCGGGTTTTCAAAGGTCTATGTGAGTCACAGAATCTCTAAGATGGAAAAGAACCCAGAGGCCATATGGTCCAACATACACTCATACAAGGATGTCCTCTAGTCAGTCAGTTGACAAGCATTATTAAGTAATACCTACTGTCTGCCAGGCACTGTGCTAAGTGCTAGGAATACAAGGAAAGACGAAAAACAATCCCTGCCTTCAAGGGGCTCACATTCTAATGGAAACAAAATGTACATAAAAGATATATACAGAGTGGAAAGAAGTTATTCTGAAAGGAGAAGATACTAGCATAGTGGAAGGGAAACAGGACCAGGAAAGGTTTTCCACAGAAGGTGGGATTTGAGTTGTCTTGAAAGAAGCCAGGGAAACTAAGAGGTAGAGGTGAAGGAGCAGGGAAATTGACGTAGGGGGAACAGCCAGTGCAAATGCATGGAGATGGGAGATAGAATGTGTTTTCAAGGAACTGTGATTTGGTCAATATAACTGGGTCATAGAGTGCATGGAGGGGAGTGAAGTACAATAAAATTGGTAAGGCAGGAAAGGGCCAGGTTATGAAGAGTTGTAAATGTCAGAGAGAAGAAATTATTATTGTTTTTTATTCCGGAATTAATAGAGAACCACTGCATCTCATTGAGCAGGGGAGTTACATGTCCATACCCAGACTTTAGAAAAAATTACCTTGGCAATTGAATGGAGAATAAATTGGAGTATGGAGAGACTTGGGGCAGGGAGATCAATGACAAATAGTCTAACATATGTCTATGCATGTGTTTATGTATATGTGTATACTCATACATATGAATCATATGTGTGTGCATGTATATACAAATGAATTGTGATGTGTGTATGAATCCATTCTACAGGCATGTATGCAGATGCATACATATATTGATGTATGCATATATGTGAGTATGTATGAGAGATGACTCATAGTAAAGTTTCCTCATTTTTTTCTAATTCCCTTTTACATTCCTATCTCTTCTCGGTACTTTGTAAACCAGTTCAGTCTCATGAGTAACATAGGATTTCCCTGAAATGAGGTAATTTGAAAGAAAACCATAGTAGTCCACTTCTGATTGGGCACTTCCAAATTTGGTGAAAGGAAATACATAATGAAAGGTTGAAACTGCTTTGTGCCAATTAGTTAACACTAATGAAAGATTGCAAGCTTGCCTCACCAGCCAATGGTGAGGTAGGACAGGTGTTAGAGGTGGAGTTAGGATCAGGACCAGAGAAACCCACGAGCTTCCACATTTTGCACTCCCTGGCAGACATGGCCATTCGACAGACAGGGGCAGTGCCCTTTCTCATGAGAAAGAATAAAGACTTTTTCTGATCTCAGATTCAGACTCGAACTTTTTAATTTCACACAGTTTGCATATATTTGTGTATGCATACATATAAACACATATGTGTGTAGATACATATATGTGTAGGTAGAGACAGATAGAGACCTATCCTTGGGAGCAGATAAGATCACTAAGTGAAGTAGTACAGAGGGAGAAGAGAAGGCCCAGGATAGAGCCATAGGGAACACTCATTGTGGGTGGGCACAGGACACTGAGAGGGTGGTCAGAGGTAGAGAAACAGAAACCCAGAATCACAAAAACCTAGAGGGATGAGTGTGTCCAGGAGATGATGGTCAGCAGTGACCAACAGGACAGTGAGGTAAAGAAAGATGGGAGTTAAGAAACAAGTCCATTGGATTTCATAATTAACACACATAATAGGGAACATTTATATCATACATTAAGGTTTGCAAAATGCTTCATATATGTATTAATTCACTTGATCCTCATAACAACCCTGTGAAGTAGGTCATTTCACAAAAGAGGAAACTGAGGCACTGGGAAGCTGGACAACTTAGCCAGGGTCAGGTAACTAGTAAGTGTGAAGTAGAATGTGCACTCCTGTCTACTCAACTCAGTGTCCCAAACTCCATTGCACTGTCTCCTAAAAACTGGTCATCTAGCCACTCCTGGAAGACCTTGAATATGGAGAGAAATTTCTGGCTTTTCCCTCCGGAGTCAAGCCACTCCATTTTCAGAGAATTAGCAATTCTAATCCTTAGGAAGTGCTTAGGAGGATGGGATCATAAATTCAGAGTTGGGCGGGGGCAGCGAGTTCGCTTCCCTCATTTCACAGATAAGGAAAATTCGGTATAGAGAGATTCCCGTGACTTCCCAACAAGTCGCATGTCTTTGAAATTTTCCCTCATTGCTCCAAGTTTTGATTTCTGCCGGCACCTAGAACAACTCTTAGGCCACTGCCACACGACAACCCTTTAAATTCTTGAATGTGTCCCCCCAGGTCTTCTTTTCTCGAGGTCCCTTCCATTATGGCATGCTCTCCCGTCTCCTCTCCAGTCTAATAGCGTGCCTCTGGCTGCCGTCTCCTCGTGCGCACCTGTTGCCGCTACTTAGCCTGTGGCATTAACATCCCTTCTGGGCATGTGAATTCCTCAGGTGTGCTCAGAAGGGTGGGGGAGGGGAGAGCCATTATTGCACCCGCTGGTCTTCTGCGGATGTACCATTTTGTAGAAAAACTGGGCAGAGATGAGGTTAAAGATCACTATATTGGACACCCAATGAAACAGAAACAGAAAAGGAACCCATTGGTAACAGGACTCAGAAGGAATAAAGATGCTGACAGTGTGCCAGCTGCCACAGGGATCTCTTGCATATATAACAATTCTATGTGGATTGTGTGTCCAGAGGTAGATTGGATTATGGCATCTGAGACCTAGAACCGGAGGTGCCATGGAATCATAGCTAGGCACTTCCAGGCTTTTCACCATATCCACATCTTTCTTTTCTCTCTGGGGATTTTATTCTACCCATTTTTCCCCTTTTCTTTCTCTCTGCATTTTTTCCCCACAATATCATAAGGAGAACAGAAGTGACAAAATCCTTCCTGATTGGAAGCTCAACTTCTGACATGCCTAATTAAGTAAGGAATTACTGAGCTGTAGCTAGCAGCCCACTTGAGTCTGATGAAGATGGCACTTTCCCATACATTATCAATCAGCAAGCCTTCATTAAAAGGCCTATGTGTGCCAGGCACTGTGGGCTAGGTGCTGGAATTATGAAGATAAAGATTCCCGTCCTACGTGAGGCAGGTCCAATATATGCCAGCCTAGGGCTAAGTAGATGGGGCCAAAACTGGAAGGAGAACAAACATAGACCAGAGGGAGGGTCTAGATGGGCAAAATTAGGAAACTGAAACCCAAGGGTCTGAGGAAGCAGCAAGATGAGGAGAGATTCAAGGCTGTCAAATTCTACTAAATTAGGTAAAGAAAGCCAAAATGCAGGGAATATTGGAAAACGAAGGATTTATCTGATCCAACATGATTCTCACAAACTTTGGATATTTTTTTAATGTCAATTGTTTGGGCTTCTCCACCCCTATCCCTACCTGGTATGACCATGAACCAGGTCTACTAAGCCTTGTCCTTACCCAGCTGCCCCTTGGGAAGTCTTGGTGCCTGAGGTCAGATGAAAATCCTTCTAGAAACCTCTCCATTTGTCACTCTTCTTTTCCATGTCCCCCTTGGTGAATGTAAGACTTACCTTCATGGGTGTATAATAATCCCATCCACACCCAAAAGCTGTGGGGGTGGGGGGGGGAAGCAAATCAGTCCTTAAAATATTCTATTTTTAAATAAACACATAAAAATGTAATGATGTGAACTTAAATTTAAAGTCTTTGAATACAACTTTTAGAAAGTACCTTCTTTTTTGCTGCAAAATTAACTCATCTCCAGCAGTAAAGGGGTCCCCTACTTTTGTGGCACCTTTGTAATGCCAAGGATTTAGGGTGATATTTATGATTGAGATTCCTCTAAATTTTGCCAAGACATGTTTTTCTTCTGCGGCTTCCATAATTAAGCAGCCTGAATAGTTATGGACCAGGACTAATTTCTAACACTTTTCAACTTCATTGGAGGGCGTTTTCAAAGTTTGGTGCATGCCTGCACACACACACATACACATACACACACACACACACACACACACACACACACACATACACACACACCCGTATTTTTTTAAACTAAACGAACTCAGTGGGGCACTGTTTAAATGCCACTTCAAAGAGCAAAATCAATGTTATACCAGAATCAATATCTATTAATGGGATTCTCTCTCCCTCCCAACTACCCCCCATCATCATCTAAAGCATTTTGCTTTAAAACAATCAAACCTTCCAAATGCTTGGGTGTCTGTGTCTGTGCTGAGCAGAACTGATGGGCTAATCATTTCTTTCTTTTTTTTTTTTTTTTGCTTGGAACCACCTTCATGGGATTTTACTTAAAGGATGTGAGTTATTTTTTGATTTCTATAAAATCTCATTGGCGTCATCATTAGTGAGTATGTATGATTTGTCAGAGAATTGTGACCCACAAAGACTTGTAATAAATTCATTTACTTTGAGGAAAGGACATAGTGTGGACCTTCTTGTCTATTTCTATGCTGTTAAATGGTCAGTAAACAGCTTTCTTTGAATCCCCACTAAGATGTCTTGAAAGAGAAGGATACCTATAGCTAAATTAAGCAGACAAGAAAGGTGTAACCTCTTTGTAACATTCTCCTCCACATCATTAAAAAGTCTGGAATAGATAGTAAAATTAAATGGGGGGGGGGAAGTGACATACTCCTCATCAAAACATGAAAACTGCATACAATGAGATTTTAAGTGTTTTTTGACATTTAATTTTAAATCATTCAATTAGATGATGATGCATTTTTAACTGAAGATGGTATCACAACATATCTTACTGTATGGTGCGTGGGAGTATATTCTTTAAAAATTTAAACATAGAAACTGCCATTGTCAGTTAGAAATAATGTCCTTCTATGGGAAACTCAACACAGGAAAACCTTTCTTAAGCAAACACTCCAGGGAATAGCAAAAATCAATTGCCTTGTAGTGAAGGTCCTTAACTAAAGGTCAAAAACGCTTTCGCTGGAAACTGCAGGGAGTTATTTATTTAGGTTAGTTCATCTGTGGACAAAAGTAAAGACATTGGATTCTGTCTATTGCCCTTTCCTAGGGAAGTTTAACTGATGTTATTATAATAGCTGCCACAATGAGGAGGCTGAAACAGCCCAGAAACTGCCCTAGTCAACAAATACTTTACCAAGCAAAGAGACATCTCTGAAAGTGCAGTACCAGCTTAAAGTCGTTTGTGGAGTATTTTGTTTGCAAAGCACTATGAAGGAGAAGGAGGAAGATGGATGGTATTGCAATCAAGGAAAAATAAGCCTGAGAAAAGATTTGGCAAAATTATCCCAAAACCATTTGCACAGTACATAAAACTAGAGAAGACAGTGGTGTTGATATCAAAGATGAAATTCAGAATTGTAGCTGGACCTGAATAAGAACCTACAGAAAAAAATTCCATTCTTGAACCAACTGCATTTTAAAGGCACTAGAAATCAACTCTACATGTAGATCAGCAAGAGGAAGAATCAAAAAGAATGTGGACAGACACTTCTTTTTCCAAAAAAGAGTGATGGAGAAAATATAAGTAAGCACTCACCTTTGCCTTGCTGCTGGGGTCCTACCAGGCACTTCGCTGGTCTTGTTCACCTTACCATTGTGAAGAACTCCCTGTATATCTATTGAATGTTTTCATTGTTTGCCTTTAAAACTCAAGTTTTGTACTGCAGTTATGCCCCCAAAGCATAGTAAAAGTCCTTTAGGATGTAACCCCAAGTGAGCATAGTCAGTAATGCAACTTTGTGAGAAAATAAAGGTTTTAGATAAACTTCATGCCAGAATGTCTGCAGCCACAATCCACTGGGAGACCCTTAAGGATCTCGAATGGCTCACAAAGCAGGCATTGCTGAAGGATTATTTCAAGCTGGTGTGTCCTTCACAATCTCCAGTGCCATCCATTGGAGGAATCTAAGCCTGTATTTCCCATTGGTTCAATGGATCAACATTCACATTTTTTACTTTCTTACCATTTTCTAGGAACGTCACCCCCAGTGAACGTTGGGGATTGACTGTATACGTATCAAAGGCATCCTTGATGCAAACATGAGAAAGAAACAGGTGGGCTTTGTTGTTATTTTTTAAAATAGTAGACTACAGCCTCACAATAACATAAAGTACAGAGGTATGGAGAGTAGCAGATCACACTTTACTACCACCTTTAAAAAACAAAGCAAAACAAAAAACCTTTTGATTAAAAAAAAATAAGAGGTAAACTTAAGGATCTTTTCAGACAAAGTGTCTCAGGTGCATACATTAGTCATAACATAGAACATCATGACAGAGACAAATACAGAGATGACTGTTCAGCAGCCTGCTGAAGATTTACTTTCAATGAATCATTAAAGAGGGAGCACATAGGACATGTTTAATAAATGCTTGTCAAATTGAACATGTTAACCAAAGGTATTTGCCAATGTCCTGAGTGATGTCCTATGGAAGGTCCAAACAAAAGAAGGACTTAATAGTGAGAAGAATCTCTATATGAATTCGATATGAATCAGAGATAACGAGGCAGCTTAGGTGGTACTTTGTTACCTCCCAGAGAAAATTGGTTGTTGTCCTTCATTCTCTAAGGGGACCAAAATGACATCGCTATATGAGAGTCAAGTTACAATGCATCCGACTATGGCTGATTAGACCAGTATGAGCTCAGAATGTACTACCACAGGTCGGGCACAAATAGTCCATGTGAACATTTGGGGTGGATTCTCTAGATTTGCACATCTCGTATTTCTTTTGTGCTACTTCAATTCTGCTTTGCTCATAAAGCACAACACCTTCTCTGATGAGGGAACACGATGCTGGGTGGTACTGTGCCAGTGTGTCCCATGTCACACAATCAATTCCCAAGTTCTTAAGAGAAACCTCCCAGGGATACTGAAAGAACAAGAGTAAAGCTTCCAACATAGTGTGATAGCCTATAGATTTATGTTAAAATATTGTCAGTAGTCAGGATGAGAAAATAAAGCTGAGTTGTCATCTGTGACCCTACTGTCACTAGTGAAATTATAACTTCA
This sequence comes from Pseudochirops corinnae, assembly GCA_028646515.1. NCBI lineage: Eukaryota > Metazoa > Chordata > Mammalia > Diprotodontia > Pseudocheiridae > Pseudochirops > Pseudochirops corinnae. The sequence goes on from CM053591.1 coordinate 167,362,914, forward strand.
TCAAATTATCAAGTTTTTTTATAAGTAGAGAGTCCCTGACTTTTGAGATGTGGCATGGTTTGAGATAACCCTAGGAAAACTTAAATTTTGAACAAATGCGTCCTTTACAAAATGATTGTGTGTTATGTACCTCTACTCACAGTGATTTCAAACTCTCTGGGTCCACTTGTTACCTCCTCCCACAAACCCTACTCCATGAGCTCTCTTTTTCCTTGTAAAAACTACTTAGGTTTCAGGACTGTGTGGTTCACATATAGCATATAATTGGGTCCCCACCTCTTTACTCCCCCAAGTAGGATATTCCTGTGCAGAAACATTGTAGATATGGAGCTGAAAGGGCTTTTAGAGGTCATCTCATCTAGCTCCCTTCTCTGAGAAAGCTATGACCCAGAGAGGTTAAAATTATGGTCTAAAGTTAAAGAGGAAATAAGACCACAGAGTCTTAAAAGTATTAGAAAATTGTGGCAGACTTCACTTAGCCCCAGTACCAACTCTATCCATATTCCCCTTTCACCATAAGCTCACACCCACTCCCCCACTGTTCCTATTGTCTCTCCCTTTCATTCTCACACCAGTATTTGATTTCTTTCACATCTCGCTTACACTCAATAAGCATTCCATTCTTGACACAATCATTCCCAAATATCTGGGGCTATGTCTGCTGCATTCCCAAACATTGATTACTGGCATTGAAAGGTTGTCTTAGTTTTCTTTCATAGTCTGAGGGGAGGTGTTAATTACAGGTAGCCCCGTTCACCTTCTGCCTCTCATGCATCTGACTTTTTTTAAGAGTTTAACATGGATGGATGGTAAACGTAAGCACCACGTACATTGAAAATAAAGCATTTCCTAGCCAGTATTTCAGTAGACAATATCTGTTTCTATGTAAATACTGGTCTAACCACTTCAGACATTTTTTTTTTCTCTTTTTTGGAGGGGGGAAGACAAGGCAGGTGGGGTTAAGCGACTTGCCCAAGTTCACATAACTAGTAAGTGTTAAGTGTCTGAGGTCACATTTGATCTCAGGTCCTCCTGACTCCAAGGTCAGTGCTCTATTCACTGCGCCACATAGCTGCCCCTACTTCAGACATTCTTGAAGAACCACCTCCCCGTCCCCCAAAAAAGGATACTTACTTAGGGTGATGCCTGTGCAAAATTTTATTTGGGGATTCATGAATTTAAATTCACTTGACTAACCTTTCAAGGATATTTCAAGGATCTGAGGCTTCAGTATAATAGATGCTCCCTCCACCAATTAAAATACTGTCTTCACTATTTGGTAGATGATTTTTATAACCATGACACAAAAATTCATTACCCTGCAGCTGGCTTTGAGACACATGGAATTTTACAAACTTAGCTGATCTGATCTTCAGATAATATAGAATCTTTCTCCAGATTCATGTTTAAAGTATCTCCAGCTTATTAGGACCTACCTCAGGCTTGTGTTCTGTTGTCTGAACACATTCTGTTGTCAGGGTCACATTCACGTGACAATGAAGTGTCAGAGAAGGACTTTGGTAGAAGCTGTTGACCCTAACTGTTATTCGGTTACATTCTTTCATTATAGAATTAAATAATAATATTTAGTCATTTCAGTTGCGTCTAACCCCATTCAAGATTTTCTTAGTAGAGATACTAGAGTGGTTGGCCATGTCCTTCTCCAACTCATTTTACAAATGAGGAAACTGAGGCAAACAGGGTTAATTGATTTGCCCAGAGTCTAGTGAGTGTCTGAGGTAAGATTTGAACTCAGGTCTTCTTAACTTCAAGTCTAAGGTACACTATCTACTGCATCACCCAGCTGCCCCTTAAGTAATAATAAAGAGAAAATGAAAGAGATTTCTCCTCTAGCAAATTGATGTTTCCTCCCTAGACATAGTATTTCCAAACATACCTCTAGGACCAGAAGATTCCTGCTCCTCTGAGCACTATAAGGTCATGCCTTTGGCAAGTGTCTCCTGCCAAGGATCTTACAGTGGTTGAAATGTCCAGCTCTAACTTTTGGGAGCCAGAACCACAATGATGTTTCTGGTTTGTTTGAGTTTTTTTCTAACTGAGCTACCGTATCAATGATTGCTTCATACTGTTCGTGCTGGTAGTGCTTGCTTATGTGCGCGCTACTCTTCTCCAGATATTGGTGCTATGTTATTAGATAAAGAGATAAAAGGAGGGTTAATGGAGAAAAGTTAGCCTCTGTCTCCTTGAGTTCATTTATCTAGCCTTTTGGAGTACAAAGGCAGAGTCTCACACTAGGTTGATCTGACTATGGTACTTATCGAAAGCAGAAACACCAATCTTGGGAATGAGAGACACAGAGGAGGCATATACCCTGTCACCCTCAACGATGCCAAGATTCCACATTTAACTCTGGCTCTAAGAGATGATCAACCCAGCCAGCCTTACCCAGAACCTTGCAGCCTGATTCAGGGTGGTCTGGGAAGCTGGGAAGGGGCTGATTGGGGTTCATAGAGCTTAATGATTGCATAGACAAGGGGAGCTGGAAAGATGAAACAGGACAAGTAACTGGTCCCTTCCTACCTTCAATCTTTCAGCTGGCCCTGCCCAGAAATGCAGGCTATTTCTGAGGGTTGTCATGGGGTTAGGGTCAGTGGTGTTTTAAACTGAGCTAGCCAAAGGGAACTAGAGTTTTGTTGTTTGTTTTGTTTTGTGTTTTACAAAAGGGTGAATAGATCATAGTCCTGGGTTAGAATTCCTGTGGTGTCAGAGAGCTAAGTGGTGCAATGGAGAGAATGCTGAGCCTGGAGTCAGCAAGACCTGAGTTCAAAGTCCCATCTGTCCCTTCCCCCACCTTCCCCTCCTCATGCATACACTGTATGACCCTAGGCAAGTTACTTTAACCTCCTTCTGGCTCAGTTTCCTCAACTATAAAGTGTGAGACCTACCTTCCAAGGTTGTTGTGAGTCTCAAATGACATAATATTTGTAAAGCTCTTAGCACAGTATTTGGCATATAATAGGTACCATATAAATGTTTATTTTTTTTTCCTCTTCCCTCCCCCTCAGAGAATTAATTTAATGCACTCTTAGGGCATTCTAGCTTTTTCTGCCTAAGTGTTCCCTTCTTCCCTTTGAAGGAAATGATCTCAGTCTACTTTTAATTTTATTAATTTTATATGTAATTTTATAAAGTTTAAATAAGTTTTAAATGAAGTTTGTGTTAATAAGGCATTTTTTTCCTATATCCTCTTTTTTCTAAACATTTCCTAAAGTACAGGTCTAATCAGGTCTAATCATGTCACACATTCTCCCAATAAACTTCCATGGCTCCCTATTATCAGCAGGATCAAATATAAAATCCTCTGCTTAGCATTTAAGGCTCTTCACAACCTGGTTCCTTCCTACCTTCTCCCATCCAGTCATGTACTCTACAAGCCAGCAACACCTACCTCTGGTTATTCCTCACACTTCATCTCTGGATTACCAGCCTTTTTACTGCATGTAAAAAGGGCACATTCCTCTCCTGAAATGTTCTCTCTCCTCATCTCCAATTCTTAGCTTTCTGGCTTCCTTCAAGACTCATCTCAAATCCCATTATCTTCTTGCAAGAGGTTATGAGGAGTCTTCTTCCTCCCTATCTCTGCGCCCTTTCTTCTAAGATTGCCGTCCATCATCCCTTTGTCTCTTTTATGTACATAAGTATTTGTAGAATGTGAGTTCCTAATGGGCAGGGAAAGGGATTTTACATTTGTACCCATAGCTGCTAGCACAGGGATTGATATTTAGGAAGCACTTTAAAAAATGCTTATCGACTGACTGGCAAATCAGCTTGCATCTATTTTGTATAAATTTTATATAAAACATATGTAAGTACATGTACAAGGATGTTGGTTGGTTGGTTGTTGTCCTACATTCTTGAATAGGACCAAAATGACATCATGATATTGGGGTCAAGGCACAGTGTGTCTGACTGTGGCTGATCAGACCAATATGAGCTTGGAAGGCTCTTCCACAGGTTGGCCACAGATAGTCCACGTGAACATTTGGAGTGGAGATGTTTCTAAATCTGGACATCTCATGTTTCTTTTGAGTTACTGCAGTTTTGCTTTGCTTATAGAACATAGTGCTTTCTCTGATATGGGCACGCCATGCTGAGCAGTCCTCTGCCAGTGCCTACCATGTCACACAATCAACTCTAAAGTTCTTCAGAGACCTAGAATGTCCTTACATCACTCCTTCCGATCTCCATGTGAGCATTTACCTTGTGTGAGTTCTCCACAAAATAGTCTTTTAGGTAAACGTCCGTTTGGCATTTGAGCAACATGGCCAGCCCATCCAAATTACACTCTCTGCAGTAGAGTTTGATGCTTGGCAGTTTAGCTGGAGAAAGGACTTCAGTGTCTAATACCTTATCTTGCCAGGTGATCTTCAGAATCTTCCTTAGACAATTCAACAGAAAGAATACACACTCCTTAGGGGAAAGGATTATCTTTTAATTCTGTCATTGCGTTCCAGTAATTAGCACATTGCATGGCACATAAGAGCTTAACAAATGTTTTTTGAGTAAATGACTGAGTCTAAAGACTTGCATTAATCATAGGTGTGTGGTGTGTGTGTGTAAGTGTGAATGTGTGAGTGTGTGTGTGTGTATGTGAGTGTGTGTGTGTGTGCTCTTGCACCATCAGGAGGTACCTGGCATGAAAGATATCACTCCAGACAAAATTTCCAGCCTTTCAAAGTGTCTGCTAGCCACACTGACCTCTCCTATCAGTTCCCTTTCACTTCTTTTTCTGCTCCAATTTGCTCCTCTGGCTCTTGATCGCTGTTTTCTATGCTGCTCAGTCCTGCTGGGAACTGCTTGTCTACCTGACTGTGACTGCTGCTTTGTGCTCCTGGCCACATCTTCATTTACCCTCCCCTGAAGACTGTGTTTCTGGGAAATAAGCTTTCCATTACTGGAGCATTCCCCTTTCCCCAGCTTTCAACATTCCTTTGAGTGCCAGGTTCAACAACTTGTTCCTTTAGGTTGCATGGACACGGTGAGGTTGAAAGAACCCTGTGCTTGGTACCTGAGACGTGAGTTCAGTCCAGACTTGGTCCTCACTAGGTACCCCATGCCCCTCTGAGTCACAAGTGCCTAATCTATAAAACAAAGAGGTTTGGATTAGATTACCTTTAATATTCCTCCAACACTACAAGAGGATTTTCAAGAGGAGACTGATGGGATTGAACAACAATGTTTTAAGGGCTTTGTTACATTAATTACAGGATATCCTATTGGAAAGGAACTTCAGAAGCTGTCTAGTCAAACTTGCACCCAAACCAAAATCCCTTCTACAACATGGATGGCCATCAGTCATGTAGTATCTGCTTGGAGATCTCCAGTGCTAAGTAATTCATTCCCTCTTGGAGAGCCCATTCCACTTTTAGGCAGCTCTAATTGGTTAGAAAGGGGTTTTTTGTGTTGGTTTTTTTTTTTTTAATTGCACCATTGCTTCTAGTTCTGCCTTATAGGGACAGTGCAGAACAATTGTAATCAATCCTTCTTCCACACGACAACCCTCCAAATAGCCCTGAATGCAGCTCTTGTGTCTCTCCCAGGGCTAAACATCTCCATTTGCTTTAACTAGTCTTCATATGATGCCATCCTGGCCTCAGCCCTCTGTACATTCTCCAGTTTAGCACCACTTGTCAGGGTTCTCTTTCAGAGTACCCTAACTTGCCAGCAGGGGCAACTGGTTACTCACCCTACTTAAATGACGCTAGGGTACCTTTTAGAACAGAAGAGTCACGACTCTGAGGTCCAAACAGAAAAGGTTTATTAAGATCTCTCTATGGGGAAGCCTTACAGGCAGATTTTAAGGCAGGCTTCAAAGATACCTCCAAGGCCTAGGTCTTGTATAGACCCCAGATCCACATACCACACATGACAGAGCCCAGCTGAACAGAATTGCGAGAGGGGGAGTGCGATCACAAGGGTATGAAGGCCCCAGGGTGTGGAGACACCAATCAGGAACATCAGGTAACCCCATGCAAGAGAGTCTTGAGCAATGCAGTATCCTCTGGCCGGGGACAGTGCAGTATGCTCTAACCTCTATGTGACCCAACTAATCCCTGGGCCTCAAACACTTCCCTGTGTCTCGACACAACCGTTTGCAATCTGCACGTATCTCTAATCCTCATGACCACTCTTCTAAAAATCTGGTGCTAGAGACTGAACACTAATTTTTTTAAAAATTCTCTCAAATCACACTGTTGACTTTTAGTGAACTTGAGGTCTACTAAAACCCCAAGATCTTTTTCAGACAAAGTGTTCTCTAGCCGTGTTATCTCTCCCTCCTTGTTTTTGTAAAGTAAAAGACTTCATATTTATCCCTGTTCAAATTGGGTTTTTTGTAGCTTAATGTATTTTAATAGCAAACTTACAGGAACAGCACAGAAGACAGACAACATTAAAAACATGTACTTGCATGTAGGACAACTCAGTTAAAGAAGTATAGTGAATGGATGGGATCTACCATATGATAAAAATGCTACAAACACCATTTAGTTACCGTCAATAAGAAATTTACTTTTTAAAAAAATCCAAATGCTGGCATTGTCCAGAAAAATTTAACAGGTTTATTTGTAATTGTTATAAAGTTGAATCATTGAAACTTGTTCACGGAAACATTTTTTCTAACAGCATTAATGCTTTACATCCTTGCATTTATATTCAAATTCACACACAAATGAAAACAGAAAAAACTTGCCAATACCTGATTCTGTCCCCTATTTTTCCATTCGCAATCATATACTTAGATACCTTTTGAACCCATGGGAAAAAAATATCTAACGTTCAGAACTACCAATAACAGGAAGAAGAGATTTTTTTTTCCATTTTGAGAATGAAGAATGTTTCCCATCACAGTGGAGTTTAAGCACGTTCTCCAAGTATGAAGCATAGCTGCTATGCTGCCAGCTGCTAGCTGGATATCTTTTGGCACGATTGTGACACGTTTGGTCTGTATTGCACATAGGTTGGTGTCCTCAAACAGGCCAACCAGATAGGCTTCACTTGTCTCCTGCAGAGCACCAATTGCTGCACTCTGGAAGCACAGATCTATTTTGAAGTCCTGAGCAATTTCACACACCAGACACTGGAAGGGAAGTTTACATTGTTTAAAAAGCATGGGGCAAGGGGTGGCTAGGTAGTGCAGCAAATAGAGCACTAGCCCTGGATTCAGGAGGACCTGAGTTCAAATCCAGCCTCATTCACTTAACACTTACTAGCCCTGTGACCTTGGGCAAGTCACTTAACCCCAATTGCCCTCCAAAAAGCAAAAAAAAAAAATTTAAAATTAAAATTAAAATTAAAAGCATAGGGCAGGGTCAGTAACCTGGAGTGGATACTAGGAAACTTCTTCTAAGATGGCATCAAGCAATTAATGAATACTCTTCCAATCAGGGTGTGTGGGGTATTCAGGGAGGAGTGGCATCTCTTATGTGAGGGCTTACTGAGCCCTTGTCAAGGCTATTCATCCACCTTTTGGTGTTCATCTATCACCCAACTCTTACCTGTAGCTCCACAAAGCTGTAGCATGTGCAATGGATACACCCCAATAAAACCATCTCAGCAGATGGGCTAAACCAGGTTGGGGGTAACCAATGGTCCTCAAACCTGTTGGTGAGTTAAGGGGATGTCTACCCCAAGCATGTGAAGACTTCCCCTGGTAGAATGGGAGGATGAGAACAATCCATCCCAATGTCCAGAAGGCAACTGAAGCAAATGCTGTGGAGCATTTAGAGCTTGGTCAGACATCAAAGACACCAAGGTCATCCACTGTATTCAGGGCCATTGCTAGTCATCCTGACTTCTATCTTGCCACTGGACTTTGATGACTAGGAAAGAGAGAGTGAGGCTGGTGACTTTTGTGCAACTCTACCTCACTCAAATCCAATTCATGCATAAATTAAGATATCACCCCATGATGGCATTGGTCCTCTTGAAAAACAAAGGACAACCAACCAACTCATCCAATCTGGTCATTCTACTATATCATCTGTGCTATCTCATCTATACTATCATCTATCCCATTTCTTTCCATCTTACCTGTAAAAATCAGCACTTGGAACTTTATCAAATGCTTGATTAAATCCTGATAAACTCCATTTCTAGTTTCCCCCTCATCTACCAGTCCAGTAAATGTCAGCAAAATGACATCAGGTCAGTATGGAATGACATCAGTCAATTTGTCCTTTACTAATCTGGATATAGTACGCAGGATCAACCATATTTTTCCCCCCTGAGGATCTCTAACTTGAAAGAGAAGAGAATTCCACAGCCTAGTCAGCAGACCTGGATTTCCATGATATGCTTGGTAGGTTCTTCCTTGATAGCTTTGAGAGCATGATGGAGAGATATAGATGGTATGACAGTACATATAAATGGATTCAAAGTGGTTGAATGGTTAGACCCCAAGTAGTGGTTAATGAATGAACTTTGAATATCATAAGAAGCTGAGAAGGATAATTCATTCTTCGTATCTTAGAACCAGGATACAAAACGTTCTCAACAAGCTGTAATGGACTGACTCTACTATAAAGGAGTTTAGTAGAACAAATGTGAAGTCAAATACATGGGTTCAAAAAGTCAATTTCACCAGTCAGAGAAAGAAAAGGCACAGAGAGACAACAATTCATGTGAAATGGATCTGGGGGTTAAGGGACCAAAGGTTATGGGTCAAGTATGTGATATTGTCAAAAAAAATTAATACGAACTTAGGGAATGTTAACAGCTGGCATTAACATAGTATTTTAATGAGTAATTGCCCCTTTATATGCATTATGACATCTGAGTTTCACAATGAGTCTGTAAGGTATCAACTAGCATCCTTACTATTGTATATTGAGCATGTAGTACATGGCAAGTATTTAGGAAATACATCCTGAATGAATGAATGAGAAATTAGGTCCAGCAAGGCTGGTCATGATCACATTGTCATTAAGTACTTTGGGGTAGGATGAAGAGCTGAGGTCTCTTCAAGCCCCAGGTCCAAAAGCCCAATTCCATGCTACCATTTCTCAGTCTACAAAGCTAAAAATATCTAGAATGGAGCATGGGGGAGCAGGGGGAGGGAGAGTGTAATGGTAATAGGGATTTGAAGATCTTCCATGCCCTTGTATTGGCAAGCAAACAGGTACTTAGCACCTTGTTCCCAGTGCATGATTGGGTCAAGTATTAAGACCTAGAACTTGTGACTCCCACAGTGGGATGGACTTGCTGATGTAACAGGAAGGGGCTTGACGATCTTTAAATCCCCGTTATCATTACAGGGAGGGGGACAGACAGAAGAGGTATGACAAGAAACCCACGAGTCCATCTGCAAACCATCCATTATCCTATTATCTTTATTTAGCTTCAACACACACAGTTATATTGCTGTTTTTCAAAATTACCTAGATAACTGTTGTAAACAATAATAAAAGCAGGGTTCAGCATGAAAGCAATGATAATCTCACTCTTCTCTGACCTAGCCAAACCCCTTCTAGAATTATTGTGTTTTGTTCTGTACACCACATTTTATGGGTCATTACAATAATGAGAGCTTGCCTTTATATGGCCCTTTTAGGGTTTGTAAAGTGCTTGATAAATATTATCCAGACAACAACCCTGAGAGGTAGGTGGTATTACTATCCCCATTTTATGGATGAGAAAATTGAGACAGACAGCGGTTAAATGACTTGTCCAGGGTGACACAGCTAATAAATATCTAAGGCAGGATTTGAATTCAGGTCTTCCTGGTTCCAGGTCCAATGTTTAATCCACTGTACCACCTAGATGCTGCTAATGAAGAATCTTATTAGATAACAATCTGGAGTGATTCAAATGATAAAAAGGTTATGGAGGGGACTGGAAACCATGTCACTGAAGGCTTGATGAAAAAACTGAGGGTGTGACTGTGAAGAGGAGAGGATTTAAGGGGATATATTTATAGCCATAAATATGGATATGGACACAGGTGTGTATTCATACACATATATGATATGCATGTGTGTACAGATGTGTGTTTATATATGTACGTGTGTGTCATCTACACTATTAGAATATAAGCTTGTGAAGAGTAGAAATTGTGTTTGCTTTTTCTTTGTATCCCTAGCATTTAGCAGTATCTGGCACACAGTAGGCACTTAAATGCTTGTTGATTGATTGTCTTCTTGGATATGCTAGCTATACAAATAGTTGGTGGTCTGTCATAGAACAGAGCACTAAGGCTAACTTTGTTTGGCTTGAGAGGACAGAACCTAGGAAAATGGATAGAGGTGACAATGCGAGATTTCATTGTAGTTCAGAAGGGAAAGTGGGCTGCTTCAGGAAGGGATGGGTTTTCTTCACTGGAGGTCTTCAAATGGGGGTTGAGTGACTAGCCCTTGAGGAAGAGACATGGGAGCTATGCCCTGAAGGAAGCTAGGAATTCTACTAGGAAGAGGTGAGAAAGGAGTGTATTCTAGACAAGGGAGACCATTTGGGTAAAAGTGTGCAAACGGGAAATGGAATGGTATGTATGTGGAGCAACAAGTATGCCTGTTTAACTGAGTGGGAATGAGTAGAAAAGTAGTTGGGAATCATATTGGGAAGGACTTTGAATGCCTTTTCATATTTTATTCCCCTTTAGAATGCCAGCTCTTTGAGAACAGAGATTGCTTCATTCTTTGTAGATGCAGCCTCAGTGCCTGGCCAGGTGCTTAATAAATGCTTGGTGATCCATTGATCCTCGAGGTAATAGGGAGCTATTCAAGATTTTTGAATAAGGCAGTGATACTGTCAAATTTATGTTTTAGGACTATCAATTTAGCAGCTGGGTGGAAAAAGGATTGGAGAGAGAAAAGATTAGGGAAGAATTAGGGTGCTATTGCAATGGTACTGGGAGGAGATGAGGAAGGCAAAGCCTGTCTCCTTAGTCCCAGCATCTGGTATATGTCTGGACACTGTGGTCTAACAGTGTCTGGTATATGGCAGGCAGTTAAGAAGTGTTTGTTGTTGTTAATGGAGACAATAAGTCTCTGGGAGCACAGCACCCTGGCCAGCCCAGAAAAGTCCAAGTTCGAGCCGTGTCTCCAATATATACTAGCTACAGTAACTCTCTATGAAAGTGTTAGGCGTTGGTTTCCCTAAATAAATGAAATCTGCATGAAATGAGTAAATGATGAAATAAGTAATTTTTTTGTAAATAGTACTTTATTTTTTCCAATTATATATAAAGATGGTTTTCAACATCTGTTTTTTATAAGATTTTGAGTTCCAAATTTTTCTCCCTCCCTCCCTCTCTTCCCCTCTCCCCAAGACAAGTGATCTGATATAGGTTATACATGTACAATCATGTTAGATGTGAAATAAGTAAATTTTCAAAAAATAAATATTTGTCAAGCATATTTTAGAACCACTTCAAAATCTGTGCCAGATCTAGCTTTCTTGTTTCCCCCAGTAACTAAAGCCTGTTTCCTAGATCAGAACACATTTATGCCAAAGTCATTTTGAACATTCGGTCCCTGCCCCAGCCCCTGCCCCTACCCTTGCCAGATTGGTTATATGTGATGAAAAAAGGCAGAAATGTTTCTTTCATTCCATCCTGAGAGAACTGGAGCCTGTCCAGAGAGGTGGCCATCCCTGAAACATTTTGCAAAATCAGCTTGGAGATAGGCTATCAACCCAGTTCCATTTTTGTTATTCAGCTAGCAAGTCCCACATTCTTTAAATGAAAAGAACAGAGAGGAAGATGGCAAAAAACCCATGCACAGGGAAAACTGAACAACAGAATTCCATTTCCCTGTGGTTCAGCATCATTGAATTCCCCACCTCCTGCACCCCCCTCCCCAAAGCTTGCACTTGAGATCTAATCCCAGCTCTACCCTTTAAGCTGTACCCTTTGGGTACTATCTGAACAGCTATATGATAAAGGCTGGTCCTCAAAGCCTGGACCCAGATAAAGACCATCCCTACTTGCAATTCAAAGATGAAGCTCAGCACATTTATTATCTAATATATAAGAAGCTAGAGATAACAAAATGTCAAGGGGCTACTGAGAGTATACAGCCAGAGAGAGGGCAGAGCTTGAATTGGAGTCTCCACATTATTTCTCTCATTGCAGTGGTAAGAAGGGAACCTTACAAGAACATGCTGAACTGAGCATCTCATCGATTTGAAACTATGAGAGAGACATGGTTGCAGAATAGCAGAGCCCCAGGAGGTGTCAGAAGCCAGAGGTCAGACCCCTTAACACACAGATGAGAAGACTTCAACACAGGGAGGATAAACGACATCTAATCAACTATTCACTGACAAAGCCAGAACTAAATGTGTCTCTCACAATTATCTTGACCTATAAGTCAATATTCTTTCCATTACACTCGGGGCCAGAACAAGAGTGGGACAATAGGTTCTTTGTGCTAGAGAACCTACACCTCAGGAGTCCTTTGTAGTCATCTGACCAAATGTTTCCAAAGCACCACAATGTTTTCTCTCTTACTATCTGTGCAACCTTGGGCAAATCACTTAACCTCCACCTGCCTTGGTTTCTTAATCTGTAAAATGGGGCTGACTAGCATCTACCTCCCAGGGTTGTGAGGATCAAATGAGATAGAAAGTACAGTACCTGGAATATAGTTAGCACTATATTTATAGTTAGTCCTTGTCATCATCATCACCATCATCACCATCATCATCATCCTCATCATTACTCAAAGCTGGCCTCAGACATGAGCCTGGGTAAGAGACTTAATTGCTCTGTGCTTCAGTTTCCTCATCTGAAAAATGGGAATAATACCAGCACCTACCTCCCAGGGTTGTTGTGAGGCTCAAATGAGACAAAAAATTTAAAGTCCTTAGCACAGTGCCCAGTACGAAAACAGGTTCTTAATAAATTCCTGTTTCCTTCCTTCTTTTAATTCCTCTTTTGAAAAAACCACACAATTGTATGTTTGTTAAAGACAAACTGCAGAAGATGATTAATTTAGTTACATGATAAAGGAAGCATCTGTTTTGAGTGAAAGCATATCCCAAATATGTCTGATTAACCTGCTGAATTAGAAAGAGATTCTTCACCTCCCACTTAGTGCCTTTGTGGGCAGACACTTGAGTCGCTTTGTTGGGGGAAATAACCAAATCATTGGTCAATTTTCTGAATTCCAGGGGAGTTTTCAGTTCACAATTGATTGGGAAAAATGTTGAAAAATCTTAAAATGTTCATTTAATTCAATAAATAATAATTAAGCATCCACTATGTGCCAGGCACTATGCTAGGCAATGGGCTTACAAAAACAAAAAGAAACAAGTTGCCATCCTTGAGGAGCTCATTACATCCTACTTGGTAGGGAGATGTGGGGGAATGGACAGGGGACAACAACATGTATATAGTTTTAGTATATTATATTTAGTATATATTTTATAAGAAGGAAACCAACAGGGGTGGCTAGGTGGCACAGTGAATAGAGCACCGGCCCTGGAGTCAGGAGGACTTGAGTTCAGCTATGGCCTCAGACACTTAACACACACACACACACACACACACACACAAAACTAGCTGTGTGACCTTGGACAAGTCACTTAAACCCAACTGCCCTCCAAAAAGCAAAAAAAAAAAAAAAGAAGAAGAAGGAAACCAAGAGACCTGCAGAATCTTAAACAATAATTAACAAAAAACATGAATGACTTTTCCCCTTGTTTGGCTCTTTTCTCCCCTTTGGAACCTGTTCCACAAGATTCTAGGCAAAGAAAGAGAAGATTTCATGAGAATTCATTGTGGCCATTTATTTCCTAGGATTTAGTCATCATGTCTTCCTCTTCTTCTTCTTTTTCTTCTTCTTCTTCTTTTTTTTTCTTCTTCTTCTTCATCTTCCTCTTCTTCTTCTTCTTCATCTTCTTCTTCACCATCTTCTTCTTCTTTCTCTTCTTCCCCCTCTTCTCTTCCTTTTCTTTCTCCTCTTTCTCTTCTTCCTCCTCTTCCTCTTCTTCCTCTTCTTCTTTCCCTTCTTCTAGACTTGTGATTTAATTGGCATAGAAAATTTCATTGTGAGGAAATTCACTCTGCCAATATAGATCATCACTATCTCTGCCACGTATATTTCACCATAACTTGCCCAGTCAGTATGAGTCAGACTTGGGATTTGAACTCAGATTGTCCTGTCTGAGACCAACTCTGCCTCTGCCTCTCTGTCTCTGTGTCTCTGTCTCTCTCTGTGTCTCTGTCTCTCATTGTCTCTCTTTCTCTCTTTGTCTCTCTCTCTCTCTCTCCTTGTCTCCTTCTGTCTCTCATTGTCTCTCTATCTCTGTCTCTGTCTCTGTCTGTCTGTCTGTCTGTCTCTCTCTCTCTCTCTCTCTCTCTCTCTCTCTCTCTCTCTCTCCTTGTCTTCTATCTCTCTCTGTATGTGTATATTTGTGTGTGTGTGTGTCTCTCTCTCTCTGTCTCTCTCCCCTCTCCTCTCTCTGCCTGCCTGCTGTTTGTCTCTCTTCATCATACCAGGCTACCACTCTATTAGTTAATAATAATAGCTTTCATTTATATGGCACTCCAAGCTTGCAAAGTGTTTGTCTTACTACCATCATGTGCAGTGGTTAGTGTATTATCGTTTTTCAGATGAAGAAGCTAAGGCACAAAAAGATAAGTAACTTTCCCAACATCACCCAACTAGAAAGTGCCAGAGCCAGAGCCTGGACTCTCTTGTGGGTCTTCTGATTCCAGCTCTCCACTCTTTTCCATTCCAATGTGAAGATTGCCTCACCCTTCCTTCAGTCGACTTGAATGGGCTCCCTATTAAATTTCCCCCTAGATGATATCATTTTCACAAATCTGTCTCCTCCACTAAGGAAAGACAAATATGGAGCAGGTGGGCAAGGACTGGAAGAAGTCAGACTACAGTAAAAATGTGATTAATGGGCATCCTCAGGGAGGGGGCTACTGTGGCTAATTAAATTTTCTGGTTATAACAAAGAATTGACTGAGAACGATCCAAAGAACCACATTCATTTCAAGCCCTTTTGCTGAAAATCTGTTTAAAGTGTTTTCTTCCCCTTTTCTGCCTTACTAAATGATCCATACACTCAAGTTCTAGTCTTATAGCTCACTCTGGCATGGAGGGGACCCTGGATTCTGGAAGGCTGGTTAAAAGGAAGAACCCAGCCTCTGGAAGGTCCCAAATATGTCTGATTAACCTGCTGAATTAGAAAGAGATTCTTCACCTCCCACTTGGTGACTTTGTGGGCAGACACTTGAGTCGCTTTGTTGGGGGAAATAACCAAATCACTGGTCAATTTTCTGAATTCTAGGGGAGTTTTCAGTTCACGATTAATTGGGAAAAATGTTGAAAAATCTTAAAATGTTGCAAAGACTTCAAGTGGGAGTACATCAATGGACTGTGGGTCTGTCACCTAAGACCCAATCTAGCTAAGTTGGCAAAGACCAATCACCTGAAGGTTGGGCACCAAGGAATTGATGTTTTGGCCATAGTCAATCAATGAACAATTATTTAGAGCCTATCCATCTACCTAGGTGGTACAGTGGATATAGCAGTGGACTTGAAATCAAGAACTGACTAGAATTTTTACATTAATTAAAATACAACTTGAGGATTTAAGATTTCTAAATCAAATGGTCCATGCTGGTTAATAATTAAGAAAATTAACCATAGCTGATACTTATGAAGGCTTTAAAGTTTACAAAGAGTGTTGCATAAATCATTTGAGCCTCACAACAATGCTGGGAAGTACATAGTATTGATATTATTATACCTGTGTTACAGATGAGGAAACTAAGTCTCAGAAAGCTTAAATTCTTGCCCAGGGTCATACAGATATTGTCTAGAGTTGCAATTTGAATGCAGATCTTCTTGATTCTAAGTATACTAGAAGTAGTTAGAATGCTGCAGTGGATAGAGCCCTGGACCTGGAGTCAGGACAACCTGAGTTCGAAGCCAGCCTCACACAGTTAATCAAGCTGTATGACAGTGGGCAAGTCACTTAACCTCTGTTTGAGAAAGTTTCTGCATCTGTAAAATGGAGATAATATTAGCACCTACCTCCCAGGGCTATTGTGAGGATCAAAAGAGGTGATCTCTGTAAAGTACTTAGCACAGTGCTTCTCAACCTTCCTAATGCTGTGACCCTTTAATACTCATATGTGGGCATATCTGCATGTGGGCAGACCCGCCTGGAGATATAGAGGAGTGGTGTCTCGGTTCCTAAGACCATTGGAAACATGTGTTTTCTGATTGTTTTAGGAGACCACTGTGAGAGGGTCGTTTGACCCCCAAAGGGGTCGTGACCTACAGATTGAGAACCGCTGCCTTAGCATATTACCTGGTACATAAATGTGAATTATTATTATTTCTATATTAACTCGATTTATACAGAAGTTTAAAACTTTTCAATGCTTTCTCCTAGTAAAACTTAAGGGTCTAAAGCAAATATCATCTGTTCTCCCTCAGTTCCTTTCGATGAACGCTTCTAAGGGTATGTGTCTATTTACAAAGGAAACTTTTATGAGCAGATGGGGTATAGGCAGTTGTCTATGTAGCATGATTGGAAGGTAACCAGAGATACTGTCATCTTCCTTCCTCTCCAAAGATCTGCTCCATAACCAACACTGATGCTTCTGTTATCACTATTAGAGATTCATTCCTTTGTTTTAAGACTTCGTCCCCTATTAAAACACGAAATATCCTGGGATGGATAAAGCAGGAAATCTTACCAGTCATTTAGTCCTCATTATTTTAAGTGAGATTGTACATTCCCTTCTGAAAGCAGATTGTGGTGGGGTAGGGAACAGAATAGAGGAACAAATAGTCACTGGGTACATAGAGAAGGGATGGACAAGAAAGGAAAAGGGTATTATCACCAAGCGGAAAGTAGGACCTTCAGAGATTTTTTTTTTTATCCCTAATCTCCTGAACAGCTTTAATAATACTATAATTCTTCTTCTTCTTCTTGCTTTATTTGGAGGGGGGAAGGTAGTGCAATTGGGGTTAAGTGACTTGTCCAAGATCACACAGCTAGTTTTTTGTGTTAAGTGTCTGAGATCAGATTTGAATTCAGGTCCTCCTGACTCCAGGGCCAGTGCTCTATTCAGTGTGCCACCCAGCTGCCCCCAATAATACTGTAATTCTAAAGGAAAAACTTCTCTAACAA
>CM053591.1:167380531-167413374 GCA_028646515.1 Pseudochirops corinnae
CTTTTCCCCAAAGAAGGAATCAAGGGTTTGGGAGCTGTTCTTACTTTGCTTCTTATTCTTATTCTTACTCATGGTTGTTCAGACCATGAATTTTTTTTTAAATCTCTGTGGGGCTCTGCTTCCAGAAGGGAAAGCTCTGTCCCAAATCGCTGGGGTCCTCCCGGCTGCCGTAGCTCTCAGGAAGATGCTGGGACTCTTTCTAATTACTTCCGGCTGACTGGATAATGAAGACTCCAAGACCGAGGCCCAAGACGACGATCCGGATCCAGATGTAGAAGCTGCTAGGTCCTGGGTTATCCTAATAACCCAGCTCAACGCGAGAGCACTGGACTGAGAACAATCGCTAAGTCCTCCTGCTGTCTGCAGGCCGCGGGCGGGAAGCTACAATGCAGAGGCGGATGCAAAACCTCTGCCTTTCGCTTTTCCGCTCTGGAGGCCTTTCAGCCTGACTGCTTATCTCCCCCTTTCACAATCCCCACTCGCAGCTGCTGCTAATCCGCTCACTAGAGAGGCTCCTCCGCACCTCCCATCCAGCTGCCCCCAGGGCACAGCTGCGGATTCAGGGCAGGCTGGTTTCGGTTCGCAGTGCTGATATGGTTCCTCATAACCGAGCTGACTTTAGTGGGAAGTATCTTTTTGTGTGTTTTGGAGTTCTAGGATTGGTTTAGAGTCCTGTTTTATGGGTATTTTGGGGTGGCTATGTGAGAGCTGTGATATGTTGCTGCTGCTACACCGTCATCTTGGCTCCGCCCCCCGACCTTCAGAGATTGAGTGGGAAAGCACTGGAGACTTCACTCCCTTCATAGGTTTCTTGTAGGTCCATCCTTGATCTCTCAGTAATATAGTATCCATTTGTGCCACCAGAACCTATCCAACTGGATCCCTCAGTAAATAAGAACTTTTTCCATATACTGCTTTTAGGAAACAGAATTAGATGGAGAAAAAATGTCAAGGGATACACTAAAGGCACATGTTCACAAGCAGAGTGCTTTTTTCTTAAAAATAAAAAAGTTTGCCAGCATAGTAACATAGTCATAAAATAGAGGTAGAGAGTTACCCATAGGTGTTCAAATTCTGAAGTAATTTACTCTGAATTCCTTTAGGATCTAAGGAAATTGAGGGAAAAAATATGTGTTCCTTTATGTTTGATAGTGGTTAACAATATAGTTAATCTGCCAAGACAGGAGACTAAATGAATGTAAAATGCACAATGTGAACTTAGATTAATCTGACTATTGATTTTTGCCTGCTAGGAGCCAAAAGGAACAGGCATGGGACTGGAGGTGGGGACATGGCAGGGGCAGATGGGAGAGAAGGGGCCATTCTGTAATGTAACACATTCTCCTGGGTTACCATCCCAACTCCCACTTGTACTGATGAGTTAGATACCTCAGAATGTGGCTATTGTGTCTTTTCTTAGGTTTCTAGGAGTAATCCTAAGGGTCTTGGGGGGGAGGTATCCTAATGTTTGCAAGTCCCCACCAATGTACTTCCCCCTATGGTTATTAGTTAGTATCAATTTGTCAGCTACACTTAATTAACTTCTGTTTTGGAGGAGGGAAGGTAGGGCAATTGGAGTTAAGTGACTTGCCCAAGGTCACCCAGTAGTAAGTGTTAAGTGTCTGAGGTCATATTTGAACTCAGGTCCTCTTGACTCCAGGGCAGGTGCTCTATTCCCTGCATCACCTAGCTGCCCACTTAATTAACTTTCTGAAACAGGTATTTACTCTGGTAGTATAGTTGTTTTAAGGCATCCGCTCTCCCCCAAATCTGTGAAATATCCTCCCATCTCAATGTACACAGTCCAGGGGAAAGTGATTTCAAGCTGTGCTTTGGGCCAGCCACTTTAACTTGCTAGACCTCAATTTCCTCCAAATACCACCATCATTGACTAATGGTCTTAACTTTTCAACTCTATAGTAACATACAATGAAAATCCATGTCCAGAATGATCACCCAGGGCAATGAGAGTCATCAGATAAAGATTCAATTAATTCTTGATTTGGCCACTAAATTGGGCTCACTCCCTTACTACAACATTCTCTGATCTCATCTGTGTGGGCTTTTCCCCCACTGACATAGATTTCAACTCTTTCTATACCTTAGTGGACGATTTCATGACTTGCCCAGAGCTTAAAATAGTACCTAGAAGAAGGAAGGAAGGAAAGAAGGATGGAAATGAGCCTTTAAATTCATCTTCTTTGATCCTCACAACAACCTTGGGAGGTAGGTATTATTCTTATAATACCTTATCATATTCTTATAATACAGATGAGAAAACTAAGTCAGAGTTTTAAGGACTTTCCCAGGATCACACAGCCAGTAAATGAAGTTGGATTTGAGCTCAGGTCTTCCTGACTCTGGGTCCAGTTTTCTATTTCCTATATCATCTAGTTGTCTCTAATGGAGTCAAGAAAACTTGTATTCAAATCTCAACTCTGACAATAAATGTGTAACTGTAGAGAAGTCATTTAAGATTTCTGAAACCCAGTTCCCTCATCTGTGATACAGAGATAATACTATCAGTACTACCTGCCTTCCAGCATTGTTGTGAGGCTCAATTGAAATGATGCAAACAAGATGCTTTGTGGACTTCAAAACCTTCTTAAATATCAGCTACAGTTAGTGTTATTAATGATTGACTAGCGTAGATTACTTGACTCAGAAATCTTAAATCTTGAAGCTGCATTTTAATTAATGTAAAATTTCTATAGAATTTACATTTCAACTTCAGGTATAGGTACAGGTATAGTTGATATGGATATAGATATAAGGACTAGACCTCTGATTTCAGCCAATTATGTGTTGGAGATGGGATTTCTCTTCCCCTTTCCCATTAGAGTGTAAGCTCTTTAAGACCAGAGACCATCTTTTAAACTTTATGCCTTCAACTCTTAGCACAGCAACTGCATGTAGTAGGTGATTACTACATGCTTCTTGACTCACTGCCTGACCGCTGTGGCCAGGGCTAAGACAGTCAGAATTATAGCTGGAACAGATGCAGAACTGGCTCATGGATGTTCGTTCTGATCCTGACACTTTCAGGGGTAGCCAACTGATGGAGACAGCATTCCCCAACCTTCCCCAGTTGTATCCCTGTTCCTGAGACTTTCCTTATTGATACCATGAGTCTATTTAGTAGGGGTGGTGGGGTAGGGAGAGAAATGACCTTCACTCTGGGAAGAGAAAAAAACGGTTTTATTTTCTTACCCCTGGGCTTCAAGGTGAGTCCATATGTGTCTACGTGGATCAATGCATCAGGGATGTGATTTCATCGTAATGTCAACTCCCTCCAACAGTCTAGACTCATCTATTTGTAACATGTTATAATAACAAGACTTTTTTAAAGCCTAGGATCAATATAATGGCCCCTCTGGTCCAAGTGGTCCTCTCCTCTGATGTTTTAGGAGGGAAATTTACATTAGACAAAATGTTAAGAGTGGTCACAATCTCTCTGAGCCCCAAGCTAGGAAAATTCCTCACATTTAGGTAGAGTTTGGGCAGACTTAGTTTTCATTGATTTACCTAGCTGCTAAATTTACGTTTATTATTACAAAAGGAGCTAAGTGGTGCAGTGGATGGAGTAACAGCCCTGGAGTCAGCAAGACGTGAGTTCAAGACCCTCCTCAGATACTTTCTAACTCCGTGATGGCAAATCACGCAACCTCTCTCTGCCTCAGTCTCCTCAAATGTAAAATGGGGAATACTTCCCAAGGTCATTGTGAGATAATATTTTTTAAAGCACTTGGTGCAATGCCTGGCACGTAGTAAATGCTACATAAAGCTGTTATTTCTTTATTATTGTTTATATCTCTCTCTAGCTAGGCTCTGGCCTCTTTATAGTTCAGGTGAAATTCAAATTACTTGAAATATTTTGATAAAGAATCAAAATAGTATGTTAGTGTGTTTGATGAGCACCTGAAGGAAAAGTTGGGGGGGGAAGGCAGTTTTTCTTAGAACTTCATCCACCCAGGGGCAGCTAGGTGGCATGATGAATAGAGCACCAGTCCTGGAGTCAGGAGGACCCGAGTTCAAATCCAGCTTCAGACATTTGACACAAAAACTAGCCATGTGACCTTGGGCAAGTCACTTAA
The DNA here is from genome assembly GCA_028646515.1 of Pseudochirops corinnae. Classification (NCBI taxonomy): domain Eukaryota; kingdom Metazoa; phylum Chordata; class Mammalia; order Diprotodontia; family Pseudocheiridae; genus Pseudochirops; species Pseudochirops corinnae. The sequence goes on from CM053591.1 coordinate 167,384,626, forward strand.
CCCCAAATGCCCTACCTTCCCCCTCCCAAAAGCAAAAAAAAAAAAAAAAGAACCCCATCCACCCCTTGAGGAGAGGGACACAGTTGTGATTTCAGTCCAAGTTTTCTACTCTGGTGCACAGACATGGCCAGCGGACCTTCTCTACATCTTGCTTCTCTATCATAGCTCACTCCCACTTTCTCTTTCTCCTTTTTAATCATTGCTCTCTTGCCTGTGGGCTCTTGCTTACCCCCATTTCCTCCTTTCCATTGCCAGACCCTTGAAATCTTCCAAGTATAAATCTCTCCCCTAGCCTACTATTATATAACAAATGAGATAGTATCTCTAAAGCTCTAAGCACAGTGCCTGGAACAGAGTAGACACTTCAGTGTTTATTCCTTTCCCTTTCCTTTCCCTTATAGAAGACCCATAGGGCTTGACTAAATTAACTCAACCAATGTAGGTTCTTCCTACTGGCAGGTAGCCTAGTGAATTCCTAAAGGAGAGAGCTAGAAATGAACTGAATAAATATTCCCAGAGGGAGAGAGAGTCCAACCCGTTGAGTGGGGGTGAAACCCAGCTTTATCAAGGGTATTAGAGAAAAGATCCCAAAGATCAAATATAGTCCATGTAAATACAGAGGTTCCCTTTTGAACCGTGTGCTCCTCCCTAACAATGCAGGAAAGGGTACAGTCAGTGCCATATCCTTGATACAGAGAGAGAGATCATTCCAGTTTATCCAAGGAGTTTTCACACTTAAAGTCTTTGCTTGATTAGTTGATTGAGACTTCTTCTCACCTAATTAAAGTTTCAGGACAGCTTATCACTCACTTAAATGGGGTGTGGTGACTTAATTGATTTACTCAATTATCACCAGCATTTTTACTTTTAACTTAGTCCCCAGGTCATTGACAGTTGTCTGAGACTTAGAAGAAATCTGCCCAGGATCACACACTAAGTGTCAGAGGTGGCTAATGAACCCCGGTCTTCCAGAGTCTTTGTGTCATATCATGTGACTTATCCCTATCCTCATATGTATGAAATATATATGTTTAGCATAAACAATGCTTAGAGGTAATCTGGGCTGCTTGTAGGTAGGCAGACTTGAATTCCCCAAATGGAGAATGAGAAATGAACCATATTCAGGTAGTCTAGGGGGAAGAAGGAGGGAGAGAGAGGGAGAGAGAGGGAGAGAGAGAGAGAAAGAGAGAGAGAGAGAGAGAGAGAGAGAGAGAGGGAGGGAGAAGGAGGGAGGGAGGAAAGGAGGGAGGGAGAGATGGGGGAAAGAAAAAGAAAGGAAGAGAGAGCAAGAGCATTTGGGTCAACACTCCAGTCATATTGATGGTATTGAAAGAAAAAAAAAATAATACCCAAGATCAAATTCAGTCAGTGTAATACTTGAGTTTCACTTCTGAGTACTTAGGTCACATGCAGAGATAATTAACAATGGAAAAGTATGTGTGTGTGTGTGTGTGTGTATGTGTGTGTGTACACATAGACATATAAATATCAAGTACTGTATTAGTGTTACAGATGGAGAGGTATCAATGGTATAGTGGATAGGCTTGGACTTACAACCAGAAGACCTGAATTCAAATCCTAGATCTCATCTTTACTATCTCTGTGACCGTGACCAGTCACAGTCCTTTTGGGTGATCTGTAGATGTCTGTTTTGAGGTTTAAAACCTTGGTAAAATGATTGGCAAGAAGATGACTTGGGTGAAGAATGATTGTGTCTGGAATGGATATAGTGAGGGCTATCTCACTAAATCACTTCTCAAAATACTGGAACTTGAAGAGTTTAACTTGCTAATAGTAAGAGGTCCTACCCATTTGTCACTTTATAATATTTAAGATGACGTATTACCATTTTGCCACTGCCTCATAAGGACCATGGGACCTTTTCATCTGCCTTGCAACTGAAATCTCCCATGTGTATTGTCTTCTCTTTTAGAATGAATTCTTGAAAGCAAGCCCTGTTTCTGCCTTTCTGTTTGTATCCCCAGTCCTTAGCACAGTGTAAAGACAAAGTAAGTGCTTAATAGATGTGTTTTTTCTTCCATTCGTTAAACATGTGAATATTTGCATTTAGCATCTGATAAATGCTAACTCCTACAGTGGGATATTCAGTATATTAGCTCACCAGTTCTTTCTATCCTTAAAAACGATCATCATGGGTTAATTTGAGCTCATTTTAGTAAAAGACATAATATTGAATAAATTTATATTCAAAGGCAAATTATAGAATTATAGAACCTCAGAATTAGAAGGGATCTCAGAATCTATCTAATCTTATCCAAATAGGTTTCCCTCTCTAGCATCTCAGACAAGTGGCCATTCACTTCTACTTGAAGATGACCAGTATTTCATGACCTCCAATACCTTTCAAAACTTTGAGACATCTCTAATTAATTACATAGAAAGCTTTCTTTTACCTGGAACTTAAAGCTGTCTCTTTGCCACTTATTATTCTTGAAGCCCTCTGGGACCAAACAGAACAAATCTGACCTAAATAGTAGTGTGTTGGTCCACAAACTGAAGGGTGTCCACTAGAGGGGGTGGGACATGGGAATGTATACACAACACACTTTTAACTTTAAAGTGTGATTAATGCATTCTTTGTCACTTTCTCAAGTCTAGACAATCAACAACACGATAAATCAAGCCTTGGAAAATTTAATAATCATCTGTCACAAGCCAGTTCAAGCTACCTCCAATACACCCCTGAATCTAAATTGAATTGTAATTCAGCCTTTATTTTCTAGCTGTTTAAAATAGTATTGCTAGTAAGTGTGGTCTTTCACAAGTATACAATTTCCAAGGGGGGACCCCACGAGTGTTTTATGCTTTATTCTTGCTGAAAAGAGTTTCTGTGAACAAAACACAGGTTTCAATTCAAACCTCTAGGTCCCCAAGGTAATAACGAGGTTTTCTTGTAGGTGATTATACTTCAAAGTGCAGCTAGGGTATCTTAGCCTTACCTGGCACCAGACTGTTGCACGTGTGGACTGAATATTCCCAACCTGAAACACTTCTCTAATAAAGGCAGGGGAAAGAAGAAGCAGGTCAGTAAATGGGCCTTGTGCCCATGGAGAAAATTCTGCTGCTACTTTCTCAGACTAGCACTGAGTTCCTATCAAGCCTGAAGTCTTCTGGCTTAGTTGAAGAGCTCAGGGAGAATGAGTCTAAGAATCACAAAACTATTAAAGAGAATGATCTATGTGGATGGAGAGTAGGGCATTTGTACTGTCATTTGTGAGGGGATAAAGTGGGATTTCATTCTGGTCAGAGGACAACTGGACCTTTCTTTCTAGTCATTCAGAAATACTTACTCTAAGGAAAACTTGCCTCTATAAGATACTGTACAGGACCGGGACTTAGCAGAAATCTTTCCTAGTCATGATGCTCATTCCACCTCTTTCTAAAAGGAAGTTAACTCTCCATTTATCTATCAAGTTTGGATTGGGACTCCACATCACACTCAAATAAATGAAAGAGAATCTGCTATTTTACAGATACGAAAAAGAAAAAAGTAGTGAATTTATGGGATCAAGTTATACATATATATATATATATATACACACACACACACACACACCTGCTACTCATGAGAGGTTCTATCAAGACCAGTTCCATTGTGAAAACACATGAAATTTGAAGGAATGAATGTTCCTCAAGACTGGAGATTGTTGTATATATCCCTGGTGGCTATATAGGGCCTGGGACATAATAGGTGTTTAATAGGTCTTGTGAAGGGTGATGAGGACTCCAATTAGAGTGTTGGCCATGTGAGTGTAGAGAATATTTATGAGAAAGATGTGATGGTGGTAGAATAAATAAGATTTGTCAACTGACTGGATACAGTGATAGGAGAGAGAAGATAATGAAGATTAGGATGGAAGACTGGATTCCTAGAAGGACAAGATGGTAGTACCCTCAATAGAAATAGAGCAGTTAGGAGGAGGGAGAAAAGATCACAAGTTCCTTTTTAAATACAATAAGCATATGATTTCAAATACATGGTATACCCTCTATCAATGCAGATTGCAATTCATTCATGCCTGTTCATCCTGGGTAGCTCTTGTCCATATACATTCATAACTCTGGCACATAGGAATCACTCAGTTGACCATTGTTTTACCTCTTGTTCTCTTGACATTGTGTGAATACCAATGGAACTAAGTGTTTCTCTATCAATTATCCCTTACTCTCACAACATGACCCATCTGTTGTTTTTTCACATTGAACATTTTTCTGATCCTCACATTCTTTGTGATACTTCTGAACTATCCTTCTCTTAGAAGGTGATGCATTCTGCTTATGCCTAGCACATGTTTCTTCATTGTCCTTTGAGTGGTCCTCAATTTCATTTCTTTGGAGACCTTAGTGTTTCATAATTCAGTCATAGAACATCATTTGAAGAATGTTGATGGTCAAAAGATAGACCTCTGTTTCAGGGAAAGGCTCAGTCATTAAAAGAGTTGTATGATTTCCCAAAAATAATCAAACCCACTCTTCTCCTCCTGTTCTATTCTGGGCCTAGCCCATTGTACATTTTCAGTGTTGGCCCAAGATGTACATACTAACAGGCTTGGTTCATCGTTCTACCTGCACATTATAGGCCAGACAAAAGACATGTCTCATCCCCTTTGTTTTTCCTATGTGAATAGTTAGGTCAAACTCCTTTAAATGATTATAGATCTCATTTAGGGGGCTCTGTGATATGCTGGGACAACATAATCTATCTGCCAAAAGGAGCACTTCCATTGGAATCAACAATACGAATAAGCAACGTGCTGTAAAACCAAAAAAGCTAATGGAATATTAGCTATGTTAATGGGATTCAGCTATGTTAAACTTCAGAAAGGAGAAGGGGAGAAACTGCCATTCTCTCTCCTGACAGGTCTCGTATAGAGTATTGTGTTCAGTTATGGGTACTACGATTTATGAAGGACATTGATAAGTTGGAGGGCATTGAGGCAAGTAACTAGCATTTTGAAGGAGCCTAAAGACCTTGTCATATGGGAAGAGGCAGAAGTAAATGGGGTATTTAGGCTGAAGAAGAGAAGACTCTGGAGATGCATTTTCATTGTCTCCAAGAATTTAAAGAACTTTTATGTAGAAGAGGTATTTGATTAGCCCTGGTTGGCCCCAGATGACCAAACTAGGAGCTAAAGGGCTAAGGCTGTAAATAGGCAAAATTAGGCATGATGGTCTGCAAAATCTTACCCAACGATAAGAGCTGTCCAAAAGGGGAATGCGCTTCCTTCAGCGGAGGCAGATTCCCTTTCTTCGGGGATTTTCAAGCAGGGTCTGCAGAGGAGAAAGTGAAGTTGGTGACTTTACGAAGCTCTTCCTCACTTAAATCCAATTCACTTGCATATCATGGCATCACCTCCCTGATGTCATGGTCCTCTTCAAGAACAAAAGACAAACAACAGAATAATAATGACAAACATTTACTATCTGATAGTCACTGTTCTACAAGCTACAAACATGATTTCATTTGATCATCCGAACAACCTTGGGAGGTGGAGGCTATTATTATCCCCATTTTAGAGAAGAGGAAATTGAGGTAACCAGAGTTTAAGTGACTTGCCCAGGATTACAGCTAGTCAGCGTTTGAAGGTGGATTTGAACTCGGGTCTTCCTGACTCCAGCCCTGGCACCCTATCCACTGTACCCCCTTATTGTTCAGTTGTTTCAGTCGTGTCTGACTCTTCATGACCCCATTAGAGGTTTTCTTGGAAGAGATACTGCAATGGTTCACTATTTCCTTCTCCAGTTCATTTTTCAGATGATGAAACTAAGGCAAACAGGGTTAAGTGACTTGGCCAGGGTCCCAAAGCTAGTAAATGTCTGAATCCAGATTTGAACTCTGGTTTTCCTGCCTCTAGACCTAGTGCTCTAACTACTGTACCACCTAACAGAAGACAATTGTTTTGTGTTTGTTATAGTGGGAATTTTTTTTTCCTAGTAAAAATTGAACTAAATTGCCACTGAGGTCCCTTCCAGTTCTCAAATTCTATATGATTCTATGACTTAAAGAAAATCTCTCTTTCTTTTGTACTTTACATTCCTTTGGTAATCCTCTGGTTTTGTGCCTCACTTCACATTAATGGCCAGAGAACTGTTGAACAAAATTATCTCTGTTTTTACATCTTTGAAGGGATCCTGTGTGATTTTGATTTAATGCATAAGAGAGGCCAGGTTGAAAGTGAACATTTTCTCTGGGAGGGGAAATGGGGAGGATAGAATTTAGAACTTAAAATAATAAAAATAATAAATAAATTAAAATTAAGTTAAAATGTTAAAAATTTTTTTAAAAGTAAGCATTTAAGGTGGCAGCTGGTTCTATCAAATCAAATGTTCATTTTTTTTTTGTATCCCTAAAACAACAAACACAGTGGGACCTTTGTATCAATTATTTCATTGTAAAGGAGTTTGCTTTTGAATATTTATCACAAAAGTTCACTTTTCCCTTTCTCATACCTTCATCAAGGATGTCCTATGTGGCTGTGTATACCACTCCAATAAAACTTTGGTGAAGATGGAAAGGTCAGCATATGAGATGCTTTTTATGGGAGGAAGGATTAATAGTGTTCAAGATTTTTCCCATTCCTAATTCCATTTCTAAGCATGAGAAATTCAAAGAAAAAAGAAAGGTCCCTGTATTAGGGGATTAGGAAGAAATTGGTGAAGTTTGAGATTTCAATTTCAACTGTGTGGTGTGACTGGAAGAATGATTGCAGCGGGTTAAGGGATGAATGGTTAGTGAGAAAATGGAGGCACAAGACACAGACGACTCCTTTAAGAAGTTTGTCAGTGAGGGGAATGAGAGGAAGAGGTTAGTAGCGGGAGGGATTAGCAGAGTCAAGTGAAAGAATTTTCCAAATGAAGGTGTCTAAAGCTAGAAAGGAATCAAAGAGGAAAAAGTTGGAGATAGATGTAATAGAGGAGCAAGACCTATCAGGAGTTTGTTATTCCCAAATAAACAAAGTCAGAGAATATGAATGGGTAATTGTCAAAGGAAAAGACCTAAGCTATCAACAATTATATAAAAATATGCTGCAAATTACTAATAATGAGAGAAATGCAAATTAAAACAAGCTAGGGTTCCACTATCCATGTATCACATTGGCAAAGGTAACAACAAAAAGGAAAATTGTAGGGGGGAGTTTGGGAAAAAACTATGCGCTGGGGTCCAGGGAGTAGAGTTGTGGAAAACCATTTGGAATTGTGGCCCAAAAGTCACCAAAAGAAAAACACTATTCTGAATTTAAGGAATGCCAAAAATATTTTTTATCAAAAAAAGAGAAAAAGTTCTACACATACAAAAATATTTATAGCATATATACATATATACTCTTTATATATTATTGCTTATATGTATGCATGTATATATAATATCTACACACATATATATGTTCTTTATTGTAGTAAAAAACTATAAACAAAGGGAGTGCCCATCTATTGGGGGAATGGATGAATAAATTTTGGCATAAAAATATCATTGGATATCAATATGCCATACAAAAAGACAGCTTCAGAGAAATTCAAGAAAGCTTATATGAACTGATGCAGAGTGAAGTAAACAGACCAGAAAGACAATTGATGCAGCAGCCAAAAACATTGCAAGAGTTTTCAAAGGCTTCAACTCTGATCAATACAATGACTAACTGCAACTCTAGAGAGCTGATGATGAAGCATGTCACACCTCCCGACGAAGAGGAAATAGAATTAAGTTGCAGAATAAGGCGTGTATTTTTGGAAATGACAAATGTGTGGATATATTTTGCTTGACTATGATTATTTGTTACAAGGATTGTGTTTTTGTGGGGGTGAGAAAAACTGGAGAGGAGAACTAGTAATAGTGCTGCCAAAAAAAAGAAAAGAGGGTCATTGAAGCATCTTTAAAAGCCTAGAAAAGAACAGAAGGGAGTTCAGAAGGAAAAAAAGAAACAGAGAAACTTAGCCATATTGAAAATACTATGTTGCATTTATTATATATTTGATTATTTTAAAGGCATGCTTTCCATAAGAAAGATTCACATTTTTATACGTAGAAGAGTTGGGTTTCTTTTTGTTTGTTTTTTAATCTGTTAATTTTAGAATAAAAATATTTTTAAAAAGCTATTCAAAACCATGTGTATTATTTTAATTTGCAGAATAAAATTGATTCAAAGAAGGGAGGGAGGGAAGGAGGGAGAGAGAGAGAGAAAGAGAGAGAGATGGAGGGAGGAAGGGAGGAAGGAAGGAAGAAAGGAAGGAAGGAAGGAAGAAAGAAAGGAAGGAAGGAGAAAGAAAGGAAGGGAAAAAAGAGAGGACGAGAGAGAAAGGAGTGAGAGAAGGAAGGAAGGAAAGAAAGAGAGTAGGAAAGAGGGAGGGAAGGAAGAAATCAAGGAATCTAGGACATAGGCAGAAGATTGGCCTTAAAGATGAGAAGTGTTATAACTTCTGATCCAGGAAGGAAGAGAAGATAGGCAAAAAGAAGGAAACACTTTTGAGGCAGGGCAGAATTATCCAAGAATTGAATCTGGCACGTGCCTAAGGGCTCCCAAGGTTAATAAAAACAAAGTTGTTAGTGGTGAAAGCCAACATAGTTTCTCTTTGTGGTTTGGGTACATGCTACAGCCTGCCTGAATGTTGGCGTTTCCTGCAGTGCTGTCAACATCTAATTCCCTTGGGTATGGAGGCAGGATCCAAGAGCCAGGTCAGAAAAGACCTGAACTCCCAAGTGAGTAAATGTCATCCATTCCAGACCCATTTATTGACCTGGAATCGGTAAACTCACTTGGAGCCTTTAATTAATTACCCTTAGAATGACACTGGCTTTGTTATCTAGGATGGCTTTAAGAGATTGTTTGCACTCACTTTTACCTTGTGAGTGAACAGGAAATTTTGGCACTAACAGAGCCTCGGAATGGGAATCGAGGGCCAGAAGTATAGGTGAGCCACCAGACAGGCTCTGCAGATGGGTCTAAGTGGAGGCTCATTACCTCCTCAACCCATGGCAGCTAGCCAACTTTATCAGTGGTACTTCATTCTCAAGGAGCAGGGGTGAGTGAGTTGGACTCAGTACTCCTCGGAGCTCTGCAGGATCCCTTCATCATACAGCTAGAACATTGCAAATAACAGTAGCCCCCATCCCATACCACTGGTTCTGCTTCCAGAGTGAGCCCTGTAACCTTAACTGAGGGGAGCAGTCACTGTGGAGAAGTAGACCACTTTCTTTACCAACAATCACACCAACTGCTGACCAACTGCCATCATCTATAACCCAAGAAATCCTGGGAGTGCCTCTCCCTCCTCTGATCACTGGTCCTCCTTCAAGCCCAATCTTTAATGCCATCATCCTGGGAAGCAGTAAGGACATGACCTGGCAGCTATCTCTGCAGCTTTTGCAGCCGTGGCCTCCTCAGCTACTGAAGACTCAGAAAATTAAGTTCTCACCACCTAAGTCCTTGGCACTGCCAAATTGTTCAACTTCAGAAATGGATTGTTATCAGTAGAAATAGTATTAAAGAAGATGCATTACCCAAAGGACTATGGGACCTTTACATCTGACCTAGAGCTGAAACCATATATGTATATCCTCTCCCCCATTAGAATGTAAGCTCCTAAAAGGCAGAGACAATCGTGCTTTTCTCCATGTATCCCTAGTGCTTGACACAGTGTTTTGTACGTGAGAAGCACTTAATCAATTTTTTTTCATTCTCTCATTATTCAGAAATCTCATACTCATACATGTATATCATGAAATCCTTCTCCAAGAAGAGAGGTGGTAGGTCCTGGGTACTATGAATGTCAACCAACTATGGCATTGACTATAACTTAATAGACAAAAAATAATTGCTTATCAACATAGGAGTCATTTCAGAAGCAACTGTATGCAAATTATTGACTGAGAAGAAAGGTCAAACTTAATATCAAATTAGAACAAAGGATAAAGAAAAGACATTTCGTGAAATAACAACAGGTTGGGCCTGACTTATTTAAATGAGGCATTGACTCTGAAAAGTAGGAAATGGAAAGCAGCTGACATTTCTTTAAGCTTTGCAAAGCACTTTCCACATAAGGATTCTCAGCTTATCCATGGTCATATGGCTAGTAAGTACTAGAGGTAGTATTCCAAAGTAGGTATTTCCTTATTGAAAGTCTACTGGGGCTACTTTTTTTCCTACTATTCCATAATGCCTTGTAATATATAAATGTATAAAAGTAATGACAGCTCTGGTTATCATTATTTCTTAAAGAATTTTAACTATCATAAAGATAATTATTATGATGGAGGGGGCCAAAAGAACCCTGAAATCATCACATCCGGAAAAGATATAGGATTATTATGTATACATATATATTAATATGCATATAATATATATATATATATATTTGACAAACACCAAGTAGAAGGACATCTATCCATATATATAATGTAATGTATATATATAATGTTATACACACACACACACACACACACACATATGTATTTCTTGGTGAGCAGAGAGCCATAGCATCGAAAGGAAACAAAGTTTGTAAGTTCATTTGCAAAACATAATGGGAGATGATGACAGGAGATCATGAACAGGTTTGTCTCACAAAATGACTAAAACATATTTACAGAAAGAAAATTTATTAGTTAAAAACAGAAGGGAAAAGAAAGGACTGCAAACATATGAAAAAGACCAGGTCCACCAGCATTACTAGCATTATCTGTTCTTATCAACTTATCAACAGTGCAACTACCGTCTTTTTCCAGAGCCTGGAACATTGTCGATGCTTATTGGTTGACTAATCAATAGATTTTTCAACACTCAGATTTCTAAATGAAGAAGTAAAAATGGCAGTCAAGACAATTTAGTCAGTAAAAAAATAGCTGAAACTGGACAAATAAATACGGAAGAAAGTTATGCTAAAAGAGACTATAGTTTTAATGGCCCCCAGTGACCTATTTTTAAGCATTTTTCAGAGAGGAAGATTATAAAAGAATGAGAAAATCATGGTGAGTATTATTAATATATTTAAAAGTGACAGATATCAGCAATTGCAAACCTGTTCCATACTTTTACACCCCTGTTACATTTTTCTAAGAATGGTCTATAGCTCTTCCCTGGTGGTAAAAGACCTATGTTGGACCTCTGAGTTGGAGAGGGGCCTTAGGGCCTTTTTTAGTCTTCCAGGCACTACTTGGCCATGAGCATATGGCATCTGGAGTACCTCTGTCTCTGCTGTGTTTTATTCTTTGTTGGAGATGGAATGGTCCAGGTTGAGACCGTGAATTTTGAAGTGGGCAGAGTTGTCAAAGGTCCTTTTAGCAACGGAAGCTGGTAGCAACAATTGCTGAGTCTGGTGAGGATTTGGCACCTGCTTGACCCAACACAGCAGTGAGTTACCTCAGTGGCCAAGATACAACATCTGCAAGCAAGGGTTAGCTGACTCATTCATTGGCTACACCACACCCTGAAGTGAACCTGGTGGGGAAATGTTTCTTAACAATCACTTTAAATTTAAACCTAATCTCCCCAGGGACTGAGGTACATAGAGGAGACATGTATTTCCACTTCAGTCCTTGATCCTCCTCAGTAATTAGCTTTGTAGAAGTTAGTTAATGTTAACTGGTTAAATGATATCAGGGAGGTATCCATTGTCTGTTGATACTGATGGAGAATACAGCAGATAGGGGCTCATAAAGGATAGCTTTAGAAACAACTACCCCCAGCCCCTCAGGGTTACCCTACAACCCAGAGAAAAAGGAGTACTGGCCACACTCTAGAAGCCCAACATGCTAGTCTAAGTGTGAGTTAGGAGATTCCCAGAGCCTACACTACATTCCCATAAAAGTGGAAAAAAATATAAGGCAATTTTTGGGTAGAAGGGGGGTGATTCGTGTCAGAGGCAACATTTAAACTAAGCTTTGAAGAAAACTAGAACTGTTAAGAGGAGGAGGTGAGTTAACTAAGGAAGCCTGATAAGGTAACTAAGGAACCTTGGTGAGGTAACTTGGGAGCCTTGGTGAGGTAACCAAGGAGTATCTGATCCTTTATAGACTTTGTTTGTCTTCAGTTCAGACATTTGTCCTGAAAAGTTTTATTTCCATTCTCCAGAGCACAATTTTATTTTATTTAAATTTTATTTAAATTTTTAAATTAGTTTAAATTTTATTTAAATTTTTATTTTTAAATTTTATTAAATTTAAATTTTGTTCTGATCTTTGACAAACGCCAACTAGAACAAGGATGTCAGTCCATGCACTTTGTGGAGCAGAGGGACAGGATTAAGAGGATTATGTCCGAAAGTGTGAATCTCTACTTAAGCTATTTTAAACTTCACTAAGACTTTTTGGGACATCCCATCATAGAGAACTTCTTTATGTTTTTTAAGTATATAGTAAGTTCAACATGTAGTTTTCTAACAAACACAAAATAGTCTACTCATGTATTGAAGGTATTCTTGATGAAAATTTGAGAAGAGAACAAGCCAGATTTCAAGCCCAGTTTTCTACAGCCAACTACATCTTTACAATCTCCAAATTGACTAAGAGGTATAAAGAATGCCAGATCCTACTGTGCTTAAATCATTTTTTTGTTCTCCTCCAAAAACAGGAGAAAAAGAAATGACTCAGTAAAGTATAGCCTTAAAGGCTCTCCTTCCACAAGATGTCATCTATGTAAATGTTGACATCAGAAAAGATTCCATAATAGATGCAGCTCAGAGATAACTTCCTTCAGTGATCCTCTGATTTTCATTTTTGAGTGAGACATAAAACAAGGTGGCCAAGAAGGATAAAGATTAAGAAAAGGCCATTGAATTTGATTACCACTGTTACCTTTAGAGACCAATGACAATTGTGGACAAGAGTAGTTTCGGTCGAGTGATAATATCAAAAGTATTTCAGGAGGTTCTGAAGGAAGTAAGATGGAAGGGATTGGAAGCAGCCAGAGTAGATAGTCTTTTCTGTTTATTTATGAAAGGGAGGAGAGATAGCTGGAAGGAGTGGGAGGGTCCAGTAGGGCTTATTTGTAGGGAGAAGGAGAGGAATTGCTAGATCCGGAGACATTGAAGATTAGAGAGAGGCAGGAATGATTTCCTGGATTGTCTTAGGGAGAACATGGAAGGAAACACAGTCAATGGTGAAAGTAGATCTGCTTATTTGGTGACACCGTAGGAAGAGACAGATGCAAGTCTGTTAGCGACAATATTGCCTGCATGGGCGGTTGGGTCATAGTCTAGCTTCTGAGACAAGGTATCCACCCACTGACTGTGGTGTATTATGGAAAAAGTGAATTGAGTTGAAAAGAAGAATCCACTTCATCCACTACTGGTATATCTCCAAGGCTGATGTCTTGGAGATGCTCCAGGTTTTTATGATCCAACTAGACTATTATGGGATGCTGCACCCTTTCCACATGATAGAGCCCTTCTCTGTCAGTGGTTCTTTCTTCCAGTTCTTATCGTTCTTTTCAGTTGCTAAGCGCTATTGAAATATGCCTTTTGAGCCAAAGAACCTCAGGGAAGTTCCCAGCTTTGAAAAGAATAGTGCCCACTACCCTAGCAGAACCACACATGGCTTCTGGGAGTCTGGATACAACATCAGCAAAGCAGTGTCTTTTCAATCCTCTAAAAACAGCTTTGGCAGCAGGAGGAATCCAGTGAAAAGCCTTTCTGGGGCATCCATGGAATAGATGGGTGAGGGGTAGGATCAGAGCAATGAATGTAGCAGATCCTTATTGGTGATGGGGGCCCCTGCTGGAATATCTGCTTCATCTTTGGTGGTGAGTCTACTCTACTGAGCCAGCTTTCCCATGTCTCAGCAATTCCAGTTCTTCTTGCTCAGACTGATGTTTCCCCAGCTTCTAGAACAGGTGGTGCTGGTGCAGGAACAGGAGGATAGCCTTTAGTGCAGCACTGTGCTGGCTGGGATGCCTCCAACAGATCAAAATGTCAGTAAAATAAATGACTGCCTCCCCGTACCATGATCCAGCAGACAGAGTTCATGTAGCATTGTAAAACCACAGGAGTATAGAAGAGTCCAAATGGCATGACTCTCTACTCAAACTACCCCCAATTGAACTAAAATGTCAACCACCTTCTACACATGCTCTGAATCCAAATAAGGTTAAGGGATGCTGCAGATACAGCTTGATAAAAAAAAAATAAATTAAAAAAAAAAAAAAAAGGACTACCTGAGCTAGCTGGTCTACTTAACAGGAAATCAGAGGAAGAGGCTACTGACCTCATCCCACAATAGCACTGAGGGTCTGAAGTGAGTTAGGGAAGAACCCTAACTCCCTATCCAGAAGATCATAGATTTAGAGCTAGAAGTCCCCTTAGGGACCATCTAGACCAACCCTCTCATTTACAGATGAGGAAATAAGAGCCAGAGAGGTTTCAGATGCCTGGATTTTTGAATCAATGGTAGTACATCCAAGCAAAGATGTCACGGAGGCAGTGGGAGCTTTCATTCTGGAGAGAATTCATGGCAGAAGATAGAGATTTAGGACTCATCTCTTTTAAGGTTGAAGCTGTAGGGCTGAATGAGATTTACAAAGGTGAGTGAAGGAGACAGAGAGAGACAGAGGGAGAAAGAGAGGGAAAGAGGAGAGAGAGGGAAAAGAGGAGAGGGAGAGAGAGAGACAAAGAGAAAGAGAGAGAGAGAGAGAGAGAGAGAGAGAGATGTAATGGTGGGTTAGGTCTCCCATGAATTCAGAGGTTCTTATGTAAAATACATGGACTTGCTTTTTTAAAATACTTTGATATCTGGATTTCAAGATAATTGATTCCTTTATAATCCTAAGCATTTTATTTTATGCATTTCGATTGTCCTAAGGAGGAAATCCTAAGTCTTGCCAGACGATCCAGGAGTCCATAGTGTATAAACCCTTAGTAAAGAGTACTTTCATACCACATCATACTGTCCTCTCAACTCAGTTGCAAAACCTTATCTTTGTTCTTTGCCTTTCTCCCCACCTCCCTTCAGTCCTCCATCATGTTTGATCAATTCTCAAGTCTTGTGTATTCTCATTCCATAGTATTTTCAAGCATTTTTCCCTTACCTTCCATTTCCCCAACTACTACCATAGTCCTGGTTTACCATGCCTTCATGCCTTGGTGACTGGCTCAATCTGGTGTCTAACCTAACCTACAAACTACTACTAGATTAATCCCCCTAAAATACTGCTTTAGAGTATTAGACCAGGAATTAAGAAAATGTGATTTTGAATCCTGTCTCAGGCTCTTACTATTTGTATGATCTGGGGCAAGTTGCTTAACTCCAATAGGTAGCTGGATGGCCTAAGGGGTAGAGACCACTAGGTCTGGAGTCAGTTAGACCTGACTCAGACACTTACTATATGTGTGACTGGTCAAGTCACTTGACCTCTGTTTGTTGCAGTTTTTTCAACTGCAAGATGGGGAACATAAAGTTCCTAGTTTACTCTCAAGATTGTTGTAAAGACAATATTTGTAAAATAATCTGGCACATAGTAGGTTCTGTATAAATGTTAGTTATCATCATCATTGATGTTGTCAATTATTTCATCTGTAAAATAAGGTGGTTGGGCTTGACAACCTCTGAGGTCTGTTCCAGCTCTAAATCTACCATCCTAAGATTTTACACAACCTAGCCTCACTCTATCTTACCTTATCTCTCATTCTCCAAAATAAATTCTTGCACCTATTCTGTCTGCCCAGGCAACTGACAATTCTATATCGCGAGTTCCGAGTTCCATAGACAGCGTTTCTATCTCTCTCCCCATCTATAGCACCCTCCCTTTCTCTTCCATGGAGCTAATCCAATCTCTCCTTTAAAGCCTACATCAAGTTCACCTTCTCTGGTTATTCCTCTGCCCTCTTACACCTCATTAATTTTCTCCTCCTCTGAACTCCATAGCACTCCCTTTGGCACTAGATGGATATGTCCTGGAATTGTAACAACAGTTTGGGAAGTGTAGGTCTTTCCACAGCTACATTGCAAGTATCCAGGGCAGTATCTTACACTTCTTTTGAAGACTCCTTTGTCAAGAAGCAAGTATTTATTAAAATTCTTCTATATGCCAGGCACTGGGGGTACAATGCCAAAAAAGGGAACATTCTCTTCCTTCAAGGAGCTTAGATTCCACATGGGAAGAGGGGGGAACACGTAGCACACACACTATAAATATATGTACATATATGCACATATAATACACACATATATGTATCTATACATACAGATGCATATTTCTGTCTTTAAATATTCTTTCATTCGTTCACCAATTTGTTATTTGTCTTATTTATTTATGGTCTTGAATTAAAGCAGGAATTCCAATAGATAGAGGAAATGAGGAAGAAGAACCTTCCAGACATGGCATGTTATCACTGTTTCAAAGGAAGTAGGATGGAGCATTAGTAAGAGCTTTGAATTGGAAGCCCAGGGACCCGGGTTCCATTCTTAACTCTACTGTTTAGGTACTGTGGGACTCTGGGTCAGCCATATGGTTGCTATTTGGTCTCAGTTTCTTCATCTGTAATATAAGGGACAGGCTCTAGCATCCAATTCTGAATGCTATGACTGAAGATGATAAGCTGACCCAAATCTTAAGCCATCACACTGTACTGTTCCTTTCCTCAAGGTCCCAACTCTGTCGAACTTGGTTGTCCTTGATGCCCTCCCCTTGCTGGAAGTGACCTATTTTTCCTCAAATATTTCATAGTTGACCTGAGCCTCTCCTCCCCACTCTCACACCATTTCTTGTATCAAAGTTATTTGTGTGGGGGTCACTCCTAACCCTTTCTTCTCCCTCTCTCCTACCTCCAGTCCGATTTCTTGACAATTGGGTCTATATTGTTCCTTTCTTTGTATGCCCAGTTTCCAGAACAGTGCCTTCCACCCTATTGGTGTCTAATAAATGCTTATGGAATAGAACATCTAATCTAGAACATATACCAAGATTAATGAAGAGAACTTGTATCCAATTTCTGGCATATATTCATATACATATATATATATATATATATATATATATACATGTGTGTATATACACATTGTGTGTATGTGCATTTGTGTACATATGGTGTGTGCATGTGTATACATATGTGTGTATATATACATATACACATACACACACACACAACTTTTTTAATCATTCAGGGACTGACTCCTTGCTCTCTGAACAACTCCATCTGGTGCTTTGTGCTCTTCTCCCACAAGTAATAAGTATCTCATTGAAAAATGTTGGCAACTGTTATCATTCCTTAAACTGGCTAAATCCTGGTGGTTATTGTTAGGCATCATTCTGTGTGTCTAATTAAATCAAGTCCCACAAATCTGACCGTGGAAAATGGGCCTGGGAGACAACTGACATATTTCAGATTGGCTACATTACTCATGTGTCATTTTAGCTTAACTTTTGGAGAACTCCCAGGAGGATTTTATTATTATTATTATTATTCTAAAAATGACATGGGGTCAGGGAACAAGTATAAATGGGGGGAAAAAAGATCCATTTGAAAATCTATCAGGAAACCTAAATCAATGGCAGTACTTTAAAGTTTAATACCAGAAGCTATTATGGTGAATGGGAATCTTAACACAGCTCGATCTATTTTGCAAACCAATGCATCTTGTGAAAAGTTCTGAAGCCTCCTTTATTGAGCTGCATCATAATGAGAATGGCACTGGTTGGAACAGCACGTGGCCAGCTGGCTGAGCTGGTTCCATCACAAATTCTAGGGAACACATGTGATGGGAAATAAATCACAGGTGTGTCTCTCTCACTTGGCACAAAGTACTCCAAAAATGATGCACTTTTGTCAAATTCTTGTACACCCTCAAAAGTTTATACATTTTCACATGATAAAATATGACTCTCAAAGGAGTATATATTCAAGTAAAACATAAAGATCTCAACCATTTACATTTTGATTAGAAAAATATGGAGGGCAAATATATTAATCCAACCAAGGCAGCATTGTGCAGGTAGAAGTATCAAACACACACCTGTATGCCCAGAGCACTCCCACATGTGGCCAAAGCCAAAATAAAATATAATTGGTGAATAGTGAACAAAAGAAATAAAAATACAATAGAACAACAGAGATAATATTACATTTTAAAACTAAGTCAATGTGTAGTCCATAAGGATTTTTATGTACAGATTTCTTTTGAGTTTGATACAATTAACATGGAGGATAGAGAACTAACCTCAGAATCAGAATGACCTGGATTTAAGACCCACACTGGCTCTGTGACCTTGGACAAGTCACTTACTTTCTCACTGGTGCAGCTAACTCTTTAGATTCTAAGTTGCAGAACAAGAGCTGATCACATCAGGAGAGGGACTTTCTTCATTGTGAGTTCTCCATATTGACAAAACCAAGAATCTGATCCAATGTTTTTAAAATGAGGAGAATAATAACAATAACAACTCATTTGTTCTATTTCCCCTTCTGAATCCTATCTGTGTCTTTTTACAAAGGAGAAGCAGAAGGCGGGGTCCACTTTGCTCTCCTCAGAGAGAGTAGAATTATACTATCTGCCCCCCTTAAATATTGTTAGTCTAGGGATTGTGGATTTCAGGTTCAAGCTAAACTTCTGATCACTGCTCACTAATGAGGAAAGGAAGACTCAACCTTTATATCCAGGGTTGGACCCCTTTCCCACCAAATACCAATTCTACAAGGAACACACATAGGGCAAATAGCAAAGAAATCCATTTATTCAAGCCGGTAGCGTAACAGAAATCAGAGAAAATATACATAGAAGGATATAAACCAGATAATACAGAGTGAAGGAGTTCTCCCTCTGGTAGTGAGATATCTCTGCTCAATCAAGAGAGTTTTCCAGCTCACCCAAGGGGACATTCCCCAAAGACTCTAGTGGAACAAGCTCCCATAGAGACCTGATGGAGACTGCCAACTTCTCTCATGACAGCTCCCTCCTAGGATCTTGTTTTCCCTTTGGCAACCTGAAATGGGCTTGGTGTCATCCATCCTCTCTCTCTTTCTCTCTCTCTCTCTCTCTTTCTATGTCTCTCTGTCTCTGTCTCTGTCTCTCTGTCTCCTTCCCTCCCCGCCTTTCTCTTTCTCTTTCTCTTCCTCCCACCCCCGCTGGAAGCCACAGGTGCCCAGAGACTGCAGAACCCCAAGACACTCAAGAGAACCTGGAGACTAAAGAGCTCTCTTGCTTCCTGTGTTCTAACCATTTCTGCCCTGCCCTCCATGCAGGCATGGGACATTGGTTTCCACCAATGAGGAGTCTCATGCCAATTGACTTTGGGACTTGGGGTAACATGTAAAATGAGAGAGTTGAACTGAAAGGGAGGGCTTTCCAGCTGCAGGTCTGGGAAATTGTGTCACCATGAAGCTCTCCTCCTATTAGGCAGCTTTTCCTTTCTACCTGAATGTGTGATATCTTGGGTTCTGCATCCCTGACCATGTCTTCTTTGGGTTGTGCAGCACAGACCCAGAGAGCCTTGATGAATTTGTGTCCGAGGGTCAGCAACAGCTGTATCCATTATCTTCTGAACCATTCCTTCTTCAACCAGGATGGTCTGTGTCATAGGTCAGGGGACCCCGATGACAACACCAGCAGTGTAAAGCTTACTAGCCCTCCCAGTAACTCTAGAACATCTCAGAAACCTCATGCAAGGGCCGCAGGAACAGCTGTAAGACTGTTAGTTCTGTTAGTTGTCAAGATGTTAACGTTGGTCTCCTCTTATCATGCCCTGGGAGGTGTAGCTTTGGCACAGGAAAAGATGACTATTGTATCATGAGGCAGGTCTATTCTCCACTTAGATCAGCAACTCCACAAGAGCCCTGCTTCAATGCTTCATCATAGCAGGAAAGGCCCTCAAAGTCTAAGCCACAGAGCACAAACTCTGGGAGGTCCCACCTGACTGAAATGACTTTGCATAGAAGTCTAGTGATGGCACATGAGTGGGGTGATCAACAAAGTGGATATAACTACTCTTACTATTTTTGTTTTTCTAAAAACTATTTTATTTTTTCCTGTCTTCTCGAATAGGGGATACCAAGCCTTATTTATGATCTTACTGATAGATGGATGACTTGGGGTAATTTTTTTTAGAATTTTAAAAAATAATTTATTTTTTTCCTATTACATATAAAACCAATTTTAACATTCTTTTTTTAAAAAATGAGTTCCAAATTCTCTTCCTCCCTCCCTCCCCCCCTTATTGAGAAGGCCAGCAATTTGATATAGGTTATAGATGTTCAGTCATGCAAAACATATTTCCATATTAGTCATGTGTCTACACACAACTCTTAAGATCCTAGGATCCTGGCTTTAGAGCTAGGCAGAATCTTAGAAGGCACCTAGTCTGACCCTCACATTTTACAGATTGAGCCCTAGATGGACCCTTGGAAGCTGTCCAATTCAACCCCCTCATTTCACAGATGAGGAAAATGTAGTTTTTAAGTGACCTGCCCAGGTAGTAAGCAGTGGAGCTCTGGGTCCAGCCCTCTTTGTACCACTGCCTCCCGAAGACTGAGCATTGAAATAATCAGCATGACCAAGGGAGTTGTATCCCAACAAGCAACTCAAAGCAATGAGCAACTAAGAGTCTACCCTCATTCCTCCTCCTGGCTAAATGACACATCTGCCTTCACATCTCACATCACTCCCCTGGCTCTACCCTCTTCCTTCAATCTCCCATAATAACTTCATGGGAGTTGGAGAGATCAGAAGAGCACATAGGCAAAGTGGGCATCCTGCCAGGACCTTTCACCTAGCTTTCTTCCAGCAGATCCTCTACCACAGGGTCATCAGAAACCATCCTTGAGAACAAATGGGGACTGCTTGTCCTTTCTTGCTTGGGGCTTCACAGGATCACAGATCTCAGAGGTCTCCTCAGAGGTCCTGTCATCCAAACTATATTTGAACTCAAATGCTCTATAAAGCATTGCCAATGAGTGGTCATCCAAATCTTTGAGGGAAAAAAGCACTATTAAAAAATAAAATAATCCATTTCACTTTTGGATGACTCTTCAGTGTGAGGATTTTTTCCTTACATAAGAGAACCCTAGGAAGCCAGTAAGCCCAACACCTTCATTTTACAGTAGAAGAAAGTGAGGGCAAGGACGGGTGGGGCAATAAGTGTTTATCAAGCATCTTCTCTGTGCCAGGCACTGTGCTAAGTGTTGTACAATGATCTCATGTTATCCAAAATGCTATGTTTAGTCACTATTTGCTTCAAACTGAACACAGGACTCCAGATTTTCTCCAACCAGGGCAGACTTCAGTGGAAGTTCTCATCTTAATTGTGGACACTTTACCCATTTTGATACTGTTCAAAATTGCCTTAACGATTTTTTGGTCACCATATTACTCCACTGACTCACATTGAGAGAGGATTAAGTTACTTGATTAGTGTCTTTGATGGGATTTAAAACCCAGGTTTACTGACCTCCAAGCCCAAGGCTATCCACAGAAATAAAGGCAGTTATTGGTGTGATTTTAGCAGAGTGCAAGAAAGAAAGAAAGGAGGAAAATCCTTAGCTAAGAAAAAGCTGATGGTGCCAGTCAAAGATGAACCCAGAGCACCCAGCCTGGTGCCCTAGCCATGGTAATAACCCCATGATTGAGCAAGAAGGGAGAATGTCTCTGCTCTTGGAAAAGTATAAGCTGTTGCCTTTTAGGTCAGAAAGGGGAGGAGCTATAGAATTGATAAAAACTGTTCCTAGAAGACAGCAGAAGTTGCAGATAGCCCTGAGTCAAGGCATCATCCACCTCTTTCTCGTGTTGGGACAGCCTATAATTAGCATATAAAAGTGGGAAGAACCACGGTTGCTCTGCTAAGCTGGTCTTGTAGGCTGGACCATTATCCTATTGTGGAAGGAGTGGTTAACCCTGAAGGAAAGTGGGAGAATCAGGTGAGACCTATTTCTGAAGCAATGTGGCTGGGGTGAGGAGAGGGCAGTGTCTAGTGTTTCTGGCAGGTTTTATGTTTGCATTTATTTCCTTGTATGTGTCCCTAGGAAAGTTCTGCTTGCCAGGCTGTGCTGACAAACTATCCAGAGTTTAGAGCACAGAGAACAATAGAATTTGATGGGGATGGATCTCTATCATGGAATAGTGATAGTTAACTCTATCACCACATTCTTCACTTTTAATTCCTTCACTTTTCTCTTAGTCATCCTTGTGATGAAAGTCTTGGGACCCTGTCACTGTGCTTGTCTTGTATTCTAAACCTGCCCTGTGTCCTGTGCTTGGTCTATAAAGGAGGACCCTATCTCTTTCTACCCTGTTAAGAACCCTAGACCAAACCTGCAGCATCCATCATTGACCATACACATTGTCTGAACCCTATCAGCAACCTTGGACCCAGATCAGTTGCCACCAGGCTCCCTGCACCTTCAATTATGTGCTGCTGTTTCTCTGAATTTTCCTGCTACCATTTAGACCCTCCTAAACTTAGCTTCAGATAAGAACTGTGAATTCCAATGAAGGGAATAGATAAGGATTTGGGAAATACTATAAGGGAAGAATTATAGGATCATAGGATTTAGGACCAGGGAAGACACTATAAGTCATCTGCGGGTCCAGCACCCTTAATTTTACAGATGAGAAAACTGAGGCTCGCTGAGGTTAGGTGACCATGGTTCATGGTGATGTAGCTAGTAAGTGTTGGATCTAGGTTTTAATGTTAAAGCTCCTTAATGTAAACCCAGATCTCTTTCCACTACCCCAGGAGCATGGGGCAAAGCTTCCTTTTTGGGATGAAAAGAAGCTATTGAAACCAAGAGAAAGTAGTCTGGGAGCGTGGACCTGAAGTCAGAGAACTCCGGGTTAGAATCCCACCTTTTCTTCTTCCCACCAGTATGACCTTGTGCAAGTAAGGTTCTCTGTGCGTCTCAGTCTCCTCACTGATGAAATGAGGGGGTTGAACTAGATAATGTCAGAGGTCTCTCTCACCTGTGAATCGATGACCATGAATAGGGTCCAATACTTTATACACGTCATTAGTTTTAGGTCTTATTTCTGCTTCTTAGAACTTCTCTCGCCCATCTAATTCAGTTTAAGTGCTAGGTCCTACATGAGCCCTTTCCTATTCCCCCCAACAGATAGAGCTCCTTACTACGTGCATTTACTTTGTGTAAAAAAGGGGCACAGTGGATAGAGCACTGGGCTTGGAATTGGGAAGACTCACTTTTGTGAATTCAAATCTGGCCTCTGACACTTATTAGCCATGTGACCCTGGGAAAGTCACTCAAGCCTGTTTGCCTCAGTTTCCTCATCTGTAAAATGAACTAGAGAAGGAAATGCCAAACCACTCCAGTATTTTTGCCAGGAAAACCCCAAATGGTGTCACACAGAGACCAAAATGATTGGACAACAATACTTTCAGTACATACTTTTTAATGACTTGTATATGAATATGATCCTCCTATACTCTCCCATAACTTCTCAAGGACAGGAATTTTTTCCTTAAATCTTTCTGTCCCGACCAAGCACAGTGCCAGGCACATGTTAAGCACCTAATAAATGTTTATTGATTGATTCATTGGATTATTCACAATCTACTTTTCTTGTTTGGAGGTTATCCAGGACTTTTGCTTCTCTCCTTTCTTATCCTGTTTGCCTACTTTTTCATCAATTTATTAATCAATAGAATTGCCAGAGATTGTGCAAAGGAAAGGTAACTTGGTGAAACTCAGATCTGTCTTTTTTTGCTACCTGCTATATTGGTAAGAAGGTGTAGTGTTAAAAAAATCAGGATCATTGGGACATTATACATTTAAAAAAATATATTCCTGGAGCTTATCTTGGCTCTCTTGTTCCCTGATTACCATGGAAAACAAGGAGTTGGCAGCAAATTTTTGAATTTTGTACACTTGCCAAACACTCGATCATCCTGTCTTTGCTCAATCCAGTTATTGGGATAGAAGGTTTTTTATGCAGGATGTACCATTTTGAAAAATGAATTTCTATCCTTAGCTTTGTCACTTGTTTTGGCTTTTTCCAATCTTTCCTTATCGCATTCTTTGATATAGATTTCCCAGGCTTTACTTTCCATGTCCTTGACTCCCTTTCCTCTCCTTGTTTAGGAAATTGTTATTTTTTGGACAAGGAAAAGAAAAGACCTTGCTTATCTTCCTAAGTCTTCATTGTTACTCTCCTTCACCTCACTCCCCCATCTTTTTTTTCACACACTGATCTTTTAGTTGGGGAACCCACCAACCCACAGTGATCTTATTAAGGACCCATATTTCACTGGTTCCATTAGTGTTTGAATTACTCTTTGGAGTCCTAATGTCTGTGATCTTCACATCCCCATAAGTAATGTGAAAGACAGCATTAAGAACATGGCCGATACATACAGTCCTATAGTTAATCAATCATTCCCTCTTCTTCTGTCCTGACCCTACTTCATTTTCATTATCATGTTTCTCTAAGAGGCAAGAGAAAACAGGGAAATTTTTGCTTATGAATTGAAGAGCAAGACTAAGACAAACATTTAAGCAAAGTGGGATTTATGTAAAACTGAGAGGAAATTTATCCAAAATTCCACCAACACAAGCCTGTCAACAAGACAATAATATATACACCTGGATAAGCATTAATTCCACAGGGATGCCCAGTAACATTAATTACTTCACAGTCTCTATGTGGAGAATTTATTTGCACTTTAGCAGGAGTATGTGGCTGTGCCAGAACTGAGCTCTGTCTTGTGAAGTTTGCTTTCTCTCTTTAATGTGTATGGACCAGCACTGATAACAATAACCAGCCCATGTCTATCCACATGGGCTCAAGCTTGGCACAGCCGAAATAAGCACCTCAGGATTAGTGGGGAAAGGGCTATATTTGGACTCAGAGGACCCAAGTTCAAATTTCAGTTCTGCTACTTGCTGCCTGTTTGCCCCTGGACACATCACTTCCCCTCACTGGGCTTCAGCATTCTTGTGCATATGAAGGAATTGGTCTCAGAAAGCCCGGGGTCTAATTGGAGAAAAGAGACCAGTTCAGAGATGTGAAACAAAATGAAAAAAAAAAAAGGCTATTATGCCAAGTCACTCCTTTATGAAGAGCAGAAAAAGTTCTTTGAATAAATTAGAAAATTTTAGAATTAGAAATAAATTAGCAATTCTTCCAATAAATTAGAAAGAAAGCTATACTATTAGATGAAAAACAAGGCAGCTAGGTGGTACAGTGGATAGAGTGCTGGGTCTAGATTCAGGACAGAAGTGAGGTCAAATCCAGCCTTGGACACTTACTAGCCATGTGACCCTGGACAAGTCCCTTGACTATTGTTTGACTCAGTTTCCTCAGATGTAAAATGGGGATAATATTAACATTTACCTCCCAGGGTTGTTGTGATGATAAAATGAGATACTAATGAAAAAGTGCTTAGCACAGTATCTAGCATATAGTAATATGTAGATAAACACACACACATATATGTATATGCATATATTTAGCAATTATTAAAAATTATTATTACTCCTTCCCTCTGGCTGAGACTCTGGACTTACCCTCCCAAGTCCATATGTACCTTATCCAGTTGTTTTCCCAGAGTGTGGTTTGCTATAGCTTCCCTCAAGGTCCCAGAGGGACCTCTGAGGAACAATGAAGTCCTTCTTAATACTATCAGTTGGAGTCCCTACTCCAGTGTGCTCTCTACAGTTTCAGTTGACAGTGACCGCTTCCCTTTATCATTTGTCCACTGTTGGTATCTTCCTGATCTCACCAACAATCAACATCAAATTAACTTTGGCAAATCGATGTTTGCTGAGAAGATAAAGCAGAACCCAATGCATGAAATCACTCCTCTGAATCTGCTTCTTTGCTTCATAGCTCCATCCCTGGGAAGGGTGGGCTCAAGCTTAAAGTGGTAGTTATACACTTTGTCCCCCAGTCCTGGGTGCAGCCTAGCCTGTGGAAGATGCATCTCCCTTGTTTTTAGGACATGGCATTTCAGAAGCCATGTGGTTCCAGGCTGAGTCAAGCCAACTGATCTTCCTAGGCTCAGCTGCTGGACCTCTGGCCCACTCTTCCAACTTTTTAAAGCTCTCATGAGGACCTGTGCCAAAGAAAAGAAGACCGAAGTAGAGAGGGCCCCATCCCAGACATAGGCTTGCCTGAGTAGCCATATGCTTACTGACTGGCCAATGGGTAGAAGAGCACCCACTGACCCACCTATCTACAAACATACACACACACACACACACACACGTCCTCTGGAGCTTAGAAGTTGTTCACATTTCATGGCAAGTGTGAAGAAAAAGAAATGCCTTTTGTGTGTATATTCAGTTCCAGTTCGTCAGCCATTTAAAAGGCTTTTTAGTGGATAGAAAATCACTGAAAACCCGCATATGCTCTTGGGAGCAGGGCCCCTCAATTACACACTGTCACATACTTCCAGAAGTAGGCTTGCCAAACCCCTGCCACATGAGTTGGCAGCAGGAAGAGCCTACCACTCAGCCTCCAAGGCTTGGGCCCTCATCATCAAGTCCTATCATCATACTCAATAGGCAGTGGGCAGTGTGAGGAGAAACCGGTCTGAAGAGGAGGAGGAGCCCAACTCCTAGGCATATGGTGAAGGACTCGTGGAGGCAGAGGAGGGCAATAGAGGCCTCTCAGAGATGGGAGACTGGAAATGCAATCAGAGACAGTCACGGGAGCAGGGTTCAGGCCAATACTGGGACTGTGCTAGCCATTTGGACTAGAGAAGTATTGCTGCAGAGGCCCTATGTCACTGGAATCCTCCCATAATATAGATCCCAAGATCTAGAGTTCCTTTTCTCCCTTGGGATAAGCCTTTTTTCCTCTTGGGTAGAGGGAATGTGTCTTTATTCTTTTTTTTTTGGTCTGGAATATTTACTTTGTCTTTATAAATATGTTGACCACCTTTGTTAGCTAATCTGGGTATATTTATTGGGAATATAGTTTAGAGAAAGCAGTTGAAGGTGAGCACTTGAGGAAGAGGAAAAGGATGAGAAAGAAAGATGGAGACAGAGAGACAGAGAGGTTCAATATTGAGGAGTTTTGTAGTCCCAGGCTCAGGGCCCAGAGCTTAAACATTGACAGAATTTTGGATCCTTTTGTTACAACTTCTGAGAGCAAAGAAAGAACATTTATCCTGGGAATATCTTCTAGGCAATGAGTCAGTAGGAAGAGGAAAGTGAATAAAAGTGACTAAAAAAAACCCTTTCACTACTGTTATATGTAAAATTAGGGCACTGGGCTTGTTGTTCAATCCTATCCAACTATCCATGATCCCATTTGGGGTTTCCTTGGCAAAGATACTAGAGTTGTTTCCCAGGTCCTTCTCCAGCTCTTTTAGTAGATAAGGAAACTGAGGCAAACAGGACTAAATGACTTACCCGAGAGTCACACAGCTAGCAAGTATCTGAGGCTAAATACGAACATACAAAGATGAGCCTTCCTGATTTCAGACCCAGTGCTCTATCCAGCTTGCACTGGGCTAGATAACATCTGAGGACTGTTCCAAGTTCAAATTTAGGGTCCTTTGACCCTGCTCTAAATTTCTAAGGACTTGGAATTTTGCCAGAATGAGTTCTTCTTTGACAAGTAGCCTACCAATAAGCATTTATTAAGAATCTCCTATGTGCCAAGAACTATACTGTACTGGGCCTTCAAATAATTTAAATTGATAAAGTTCCTCTCCTCACATTCCTTCCACCATTCCAATCACACCTCCTCTTTAACTTAGTCAATAATCTTTGAAAATTGTGACTTAAAAAAAGTCATCACCCTGAAACCAGTCTGGTGCTAAGCCTTTCTCGCCTTTACTAGGCTGGCCCTCAGGTGATAGATGCACAGACTATCCCCAGGCCCATCCTTGAAGTCTTTTCAATTTGATCAGAGAGGCAGGAAGGTGAGAGCTGCTGCCATGGCCTTTGAGAAGCCAGAGCCACTCACAGTGCTAAAATGGAGCATCAGAAGTGGGCTTTAGTGGAAACCACCAAAAAGTGGGAGCAAATTCTAAAATCCACCATAGAATTAGGCTCAGACCCAAGGCTACGTCTGACCTTCCAGCTGTTATGCCAGCAGCAGTAGCCAGGTCAAACTCATACTTCATGTTCTGAGGTCTAACACTCACCATGGGCTAGACCAGGCTTCTTTGGTCATCATCTTTTACAATGAAGATAGTGTTCACTGATTGAGGTAGAGACATTTTCTCAGTCCAGCAGCTAGTGACCAAGTAGAGCCTGAGATTCAGAAGGGTTTGGGGGCGGGAATCAATCAGAAACAATGCCTACTCACCTATTAAACAAATATAGATTAAGCACCTTCACTGAACAAAGTGCTGTTTGAAAGACATGGAACTATATTACCGTGACACTATCCTTCACCTGGAGCAGTGGTTCTCAACCTTCCTAATGCCGAGACCCTTTAATACAGTTCCTCATGTTGTGGTGACCCCTAACCATAAAATTATTTTCGTTGCTACTTCATCACTGTAATTTTGCTACTGTTATGAATCGTAATGTAAATATCTGATATGCAGGATGTATTTTTCATTGTTACAAATTGAACATAATCCACAGGTTGAGAACCACTGAGAGGAACAAGACTTAACTCTCCTGGAAATCTTCCATTTTAGGTTGGATACTTATTTGTTGGGAACATTGTAGAAGGGATTCCTGGTTGACTATACATTAAATTCTATCACCTCTGAGGTGCTTTCCATCTCCAAGGTTCTGGTTGATGTGAAACATTTAAATAACAACCCAATAAAGCACTTACTAAGTGCCAGATTCTGTGTTTGGGTAGAGGAAGTGTAAGGGTGGAGGGTGGAGTAGAACTGA
>CM053591.1:167413474-167430158 GCA_028646515.1 Pseudochirops corinnae
GCTGAGTTTTGGATTCTAGGAGCAAGAACAGAACCCAGACAGAACAGAACTGTGGCTGAGAAGGAAGATACCTAGGAGTGGTTGGTTTTGAAGTCATTTGAAGAGGACTCACGCTGGGAGGAGATAAAAAAGACAAGGTCAGCTCAGTCACCCACTTGCCCTTCCAATGTTTCTCTAACCATAATGTAATCTGCTTCATTTTCCAAAGGTTTCCAGTAAATTGAATTTTGCTTCAATCATAAAGAGACTAAGGGTTAACTAGAGATACATAAAAAGAGAAGGCTAGCTTAAGAGTGAAGTTTGCTTAGGTGTTAGGAATTTTCTTACTTAGGGACTTGGAACGGTTATGATTGAATTCAGGAATTTTTCCTTAAAATAATTCCCTAAGGGGAGAAAGGAACAAAGTGGATCTTAGGGGCCATTGTATCCACATACACACACACATACACACACACACACACAAACACACACACACACACACACACACACACACACTTGAAATGAGCTAATTGTTGCAACTGGGTTTTACAGGGACCTTGTCCTCAAGGAACTTACCTTTTAGTGAGAGAAAACTATGCCTTTGGAGGATCTGGAAAGAGAAAAGAAAGATGGTAGGTGGAGAAAGAAGATGAGTTCAGAGAGGGAGTCCAAGTGTGAGATTAGGATTTTGATAACAAGGTTTGGCGCAGCCTAATCAAAGGTTATATGGAGATAGGTATGATCATAGACTCTTAGGATTTAGAATTGGAAAGGGGCCACAAAAATAACTTCATCCAATGTAGAGAACTTCTACAATCCAATCCTTGCCTTTTATATATAAGGAAATTGAGGCCAAGATATAGGAAGTGACCTGCGCGAGATCACACATGTAGTAAGGGACTGGGCTAGGATTTTGAACCCAGATCCAGGGCACTACGATTTAATAAAAATCCAGTGCTCTTTCAACAATGCCAGAAACACTGGGAATATTCAGTGAATAGTATAACAGTGCACCTGGCTAGAGGGTAGGGTTGTTGGAAAATTGTTGGTGGTGGAATTGAAAGGTGGGTTAGGGCCAGGGAGGAGAGGGTTGTTAAATGTCAGGCTTATGGAACAACCTTCTTATGAGAGATGGTATCAGAGAAAACAACTATTTTTGCAAAGGTGCCACAGGATATGGAAACCTACCCTGACAATCCTATAACCTCATGCTTGCTCTATCTCATGAGGATTAAACAAATCAATGATTAAAGAGAATGGAAGCTTTTGTTCAGGGAATGAGAAGGGTGCCGGGGCAAGCTTTGAAAACAGCTAGAGGAGGGAGGAGGTAATCATCAACAACGCTGGAGTCATGCAAGTATAAACCTCTTGAGGGCAGAGAACTCTTTTGTCTCTTTTTGAATGATTGATTGATTGATTGAAGTGCCTGACAAGTGCTTGTAGGCTCAGGAGACAATACAAAACAGTATCCAATCCAATAAACATTTGGAAAGTGCCTGTCACTATGGGGATACAAATAATAAAAAGCTAGTCCTTGTCCTCAAGGAGGTTACAATCTAATTTGGGGAAATAACCCAGAAAAGGAGGCAAGAAAGGGGGGGATGATACCCCTTGTTCTGGAGTTGAAACCAGACAGGGTAACAGATGAAGAGTGGAATGAGTCTGAAAGTCCAGTTTCTGCCCTCTATAAAGGAAGGTATTGGGAGGAGTTTGGTAGTTTGACATTTAAGCATCCAAATAGAGGGGAACAGGACACTTGAGGGAGGCGGTGTCAGGCAAGGTTTGAGTTCTAAGACTACATTTTGGAAATGAACTATTGCTATACACACATACCAGAATTCTGGACAAAGTACAGATTTGGTCATAGTACATTCTTTTTTTCTTTCTCTGAAAATACCATCACTTATTCAACCATTCTGCAATCTTTGGATATTGAATTCAACTCAACATACATGTTCATCCTTGCTCCAGGTACTAGGGAAGAAGCAGTCTGGTACCGTAGGAAGACCTGAGTTCATATTCATGGCATACTTTGATTGTTCATTTCCCTTCAATTCAACACTGTAATTTGGTAATTAGCTATGAAGCTACCAAGATCCTTCTCTGAAGGACCTTCTTTAGTAGAATTCCCCTATTTGACTGTCAGCTCCCTGAGGGTAGGGATTGGGTATATCTTCCCTAGTTCCTAGGGAAGTATGACAGTGGATGCTTAATGCATATTTGTGGTGGTTGTAGCATGGACCACTTCTCCTTTCTATTAAT
Organism: Pseudochirops corinnae; assembly: GCA_028646515.1. Classification (NCBI taxonomy): domain Eukaryota; kingdom Metazoa; phylum Chordata; class Mammalia; order Diprotodontia; family Pseudocheiridae; genus Pseudochirops; species Pseudochirops corinnae. Next base: position 167,415,716 of record CM053591.1, read on the forward strand.
CAACTGCATACTCATCTCTTACCACATGGTTCTAAGTTATAGAGGAGAGTAGAAACTCAGTCCAGGGTGGCAAATTTTATTATTTTAAAATATATTTGTTTAATATTGTATTTTTCTCAATTACTTGTTAAAAACAATTTTTAACATTCATTTTTTTAAATTTTAAGTTCCAGATTATCTCTCTTCCTCCCTCTTTCCCCTCTTCATTGCAAGGGCAAGCAATTAGATATAGGTCATGCATATGCACTCATGGAAAACATTTCCATATTAGTCATATTGTGGAAGAAAACATAGACAAAAAACAAGTATGCTTTGATCGGCATTCAGACTTCATCAGTTCTTTTTCTGGAGATGGATAGCACTTTTTTATCATGAGTCCTTCAGAATTGTCTTGGATCACTGTATTGCTGAGAATAGCTAAGTCATTCACAGCTGATCATTGTACAATATTGCTGTTACTGCATATGTTCTCCTGAATCTGCTCATTTCACTTTGTATCAGTTCATGTAAGTGTTTCCAGGTTTTTCTGAGAACATCATGTTTATCATTTCTTACAGCACGTCTTCCATCACAATCATATACCACAACTTGTTTAGTCATTCTCCAATTGATGTATGTCCCTTCAACTTCTAATATTTTTGCCACCACTAAAAGAGGTGCTATACATATTTGTTTATATACCCTTTTTAAAAAAAATATTTCTTTGGGATGGACCTCATAGCAGTATTTTTTGGTCAAAGGGTGTGCCTTTGGGCATAATTCCAAATTGTTCTCCAAAACGGTTGAATCCATTCACAACTCCACCAACAATGTAGAAGTGTCTCAATTTTTCCACATCCCCTCCAATATTTCTCATTTTCCTTTTCTGTCATATTAGCCAGTCTTATAAGTATGGAGTGGTACCTCAGAGTTGTTTTAATTTGCATTTTTCTGATTGATAGTGATTTAGAGCATTTTTTTCATATCACTATAGTTGGCTTTGATGACTTCATTTGAAATTGATCATTTGTTAATTGGGAAATAGCTCTTATTTTTTCACACATTTGACTCATTTCTCTGTATATTTGAGAAATCAAGCACTTATCAGAGAAACTTAGCGGCAAACTTTAAAGAAACCTTTCATTAACCTACTGGTTTCTGTCCAGATCACACCTCAAGAAGAATTCTAATGCCACAGAGAAATTGTAATTGACTTCCTTGAAGGGAGAGAAAGGAGGTGAAGGAGACTAAGGATGGTAATAAATGGCTAGCACTTATATAGTGCTTTGAGGTTTTCAAAGAACTTTACATATATTATCTCATTTGGTCTTCATTGAACATCTGTGTTGTTGTTGAGTCACCTTGGTTGCATCTGACTTTTCCTGACCCCATTTGGTGTTTTTTTTGGCAAAGATACTGGTGTGGTCTGCCATTTCCTTCTCCAGCTCATTTTACAGGTGAAGAAACTGAGGCAAACAAGGTTAAGTGACTTGCCCAGGGTCACACAACCATTAAGTATGTCTATGAAGTACCTCTGTGAGGTAGGTGCTATTTTCAAGTCCATTTTTCACAAATCTCTCTAAGTTTTTGAGACACTGTTCTCTCCCAGTTCTCCCGCTTTAGCTGACTGCTCCTTCTACATCTCCATTGTGGGATCCTCTTCCATAGGTGTCCCTCAAGCCCCTGTCCTGGGCCTTCTTCTCTTCTTCCTCCATACTACTTAACTTGGTGATCTCATCAGCTCCCCTGGATTTAATCACCATTTCTATGCTGAGGATTCTCAAGTCTACCTATCCTGCCCCAGCCTGTCTGCCAACCTCTAATCTTGCATCTCCATCTGTCTTTCAGATGTTCAAGACTTCTTAAATTAATTATGTCCAAAACAGAACTCATTATCTTTCTTCCTCAATCCTCCCCCTCCCTACTTCCTACTTTCCTTATTACCATAGAGGGCAATACCATCCTTAGGCTTGGAACCTAAGAATCATTCTGACTCTTATCTGGCACTCTATGTCCAATCTGTCATCAAGGTCTTTGGATTTCACCTTTGCAAAGTCTCCAAAGGGGCTCTATCAGCCAATTCTCTCCTGATACTGCCACCAGTATGGTTCTGGCCCTCAACACTCACACCTGGAATACTGCAATAGCCTGCTTGTGGGTCTGCCTACGTCCACACTTTCCCTACTCCAATCTCTCCTCCATTCAGCCACTAAAGTGATGGTCTGACCACACCGCCCCTCCTACTCAATAAACTTTAGTGGCTCCCTATTGCCTCCTGGATGAAATACAAAATGTTCCATTTGGCATTCAAAGCCTTTCCTAACCTAGTCCCCTCCTACCTTTCTAGTCTTCTTATACCTTGTCCACCTGTCTCCCCATTACTCGGATCCAGTAACATTGACCCCCTTGCTGTTCCACAAACAAGACACTCCACCTCTCTGCACCAGATATTTTCTTTGGCTGCACCCTCAGACCTGGAATGCACCTGACTGCCAACTTCCCTGGCTTCCTGTAAGTCTCAACTAAAATCCCACTTTCTATAGGAAACCTTCCCCAACCCCTCTTAATTCTAGTGCCTTCCCTTTGTTAATTATTTCCTTTTTATACTATATAAATATAAATATATAGATATATATAATTATTTCCTCTTTATACTATATATAGCTTGCTTTGTATATATTTGTTTGCACCCTCATTAGATTGTAAGCTCCTTGAGGGCAGGTGCTAACTTTTTTTTGCCTCTTTTTTATATCCCTAGCACTTAACCCAGTATCTGGCACATAGTGGGCACTTGATAAATGTTGATTGATTAGTTGATTGAAGTTGAGAAAGGTTCAATGACTTGCCCAGGATCACATAGTTAGTGAATGTCTGAGGCAGGATTGAAATTTAGGACTTCTGGCCTCCAAGTCCAGCACTCTATTCACTCTGCCATCTAGCAGCCTTACTCATGAAATTAAACAGAGGTGAAAAGTTTTCTGAACATCCACTAAGATCTTCCTCTGAATTCTTGTGCCTTCATGGATATGACAACAGACTGGCTATGTTTGGAGGGGCATCCAGTTAGGTTGGCTAAGGAATTTTTCTACCACAGCACAAGAATTCACTAAGTCATACTAATGGTTGTAATCTGTATCAGTAGAGGGAGTGTCCACATTGATGAAATATCTTGAGCCTTAAAGGATTAATCTTGAAGCCTCTCATTGAGGCTCACAGTCACTCAAAATGAATGAATGAATGAATGGAAAAACATTTAGTAAGTACTAAATGCTAAACACTAGGGTAGGGGTATACAAATAGAAAAGTGAAGACAGTCCCTTCCTCCTAGAGAAGCTTGCCTTGTTATTGGGGAAGACTACACAGATAGGAGTGTGTAAAGTTAATGGGCTGGACAGTAGGGGAATACTCTGATACACCCTTTTCAGGAGAAATTGCAGTATTGATTTTTAGCATGGTTCCAGAAGTGGAAAAGAGGAGGGGGACAAGAGGCAGAAGCTTTGGGCAGTAACAAGATTGCTATAGCAAAGACGGTCAAGGAGTAAAATGAAATATAGCTGGAGGAGGGATTGAGATATAATGGGCCCCATGAGGCATGCACCAATTGGGGGGGGGCTGCTGCAGCTGGACATATGTAAGTACAATGGATCTTATGGCTGGAAATCTATAGATCTATAGCTGGAAAGGATTTCAAAAACTATCTGGTCGACCCCCTTATTTTACAGATGAGGAAATTTAGGTCCAAGGGTGTTATATGTCTCACACAGATAGAATATATATAGAAGGATTTGAACCCAAATTCCCTGACTGGGTAATGCAGTATATAGAGTACCAGGTCTAGAGTCAGGAAGACCTGAGTTCAAATGTGACCTCAGACACTTGCTAGCTATGTGACCCTGGGAGAGTCACTTAGCCCTGTTTGCCTCAGTTTCCTCATCTGTAAAATGAGCCGGAGAAGGAAATGGCAAACCACTTAGGCATCTTTGCCAAGAGAATGGGGTCACAAAGAGTCAGATGCAGCTGAACAACGGCCTCTCACTGTAGAGTCTGGGTTTTTTCCACTGTGTCACCTTTGGTCCTGCAGCTAAGCAATAAACCATGGCCAGAGTAGAACAGAAAGAGATCAGCCTTGCTTGAATTGGGCAAATTACATAATGATTTCAATGACTCCATACTGTATTCTGTCCCAAAAGTCAATCTCTTTTTCAACACCAGAGATGCAATTGCGGAATGCCATAATCTCAGTGAATTCTAGTAGCTCTCTATTACCTCAAACGTAAACTGCTTTCAGGCATTTGAAGCTCTAAACCTGACTTGTGACACATTATTTCCCTCTACTCTAGGGTTAAGCTAAACGGGATTTCTGCTGTCTCCCTCACACAGTCCCTCATCCCCCTGCCTAGAATGCATTTCTTCTATACCTCTGCCTTTCCGGAGACAAACCAGATGGAAAGACTAAACTGGGTCAATTGATACAGTGTATCCCCTGCTGCCTTCCTCCCACAATACAGAGAAAATAGAGGTAGAAGGAAAATTTTTATAAAATTTTTGTATCAGTTGACCCTCCTGCTCTGTCCAGTATTCAGATACCTTTCCTGGTTTCTATAGCTGTTAGTACTTTTCCCTCCCCCAAGGTAGTCTTGTATTTGGATTTTGTGTATGTTTTGCATAAACCTATATATGTACATCACTTGGTTTTGATAAGGAGGGGTCAACATAAGAAATTAAATGAGAATTTTCTGGGAGTTTTGTGGAAGCCAAGGATAACACAGGAAGGCCAACAGAAGACACAGTTTAGAAACTCAAAAATGCATAAAATATATGTATAGTATTGTATAATGTCAACACATTTTATCTTTCAATATCATAATTCAGATTTCTTCTCTGGTAGGAAAGGAGGGCCAAAAATTTTTACCAGATTTTCCAGATAGTGGGCCATTTCCACATCCCCCTCCCGCCCATCTACAGGGTGTCTTTTTTTAATAGGAGATCCCCTACTCACAACTGCTAATGCCTTTCCCTCAGTTACTTTCTGTCGATTTGGTATGCACTTTATACTGATTTATGTATATACCAGAATGTAAGCTCCTTGAGAACAGTGATCACTGATGCTTTTTTTTAGTCTCGGGGGTTTAGCACTGTACCTGGAACACTGTAGGAACTTAATAAACACTTGATTTATCTGAAAAACATCCAAATGGCAAAGGACCCAAAGACAAATGGAAAAATTGGGTGGTGGCCGTGGGCAGGCTGCAGCATATTTATGACCAATGATAATTTGTGCAGAAATGGTAAAACTGACAGCATCCAAGAGCACTTATGGTGGAAAAACGACTACGGTCTTGCCAGTTTCCTCATCTCTAACATGAGGTGGTGGGGCTGAAGGATTCCTGAGACCCCCTTCCAACTCTGAATCCTTCCTGAGTGATCTTTACTGAAAATGAGGTTTGAAGCCACGGACAGGTCTGCATTGATGACTGTGATGGATGGGGAAGCAGAGTGGAGGGAGAGTGGAGCTTCTCTATGGTCATACTCATATTTCCTCTATTCCTTCAAGGCCACCTCTGTTCCTACCCTTGAAACCAGGAAGTCACTTGTCACTTCATAGGAACGTGGATTTAAAGCCAGAAGGAATCCTAGAGGTTCTTGAGTTCAGCTCTCTCATTTTACAGATGGGGAAACTGAGGCAGAAATATTAAATGCTTTGCTCAAGGTCACAGGTACTCAAGCTGGGGATTTGAACCCTAGTCTTCTGACCCTTTGTGGTTGTACCCTTGTTTATTCAGAAACATGCAATACTACTGTTGATATGTATCCCCTAGGAGGAGTCTAGAACCACCTCTGAACAGGATGCAGACCCCAAACCTCCTTCAGACTCTGCTCTGCATTCCTCTCCAGGCAACCAGGTGTAGACTGCAGGACCATTTAGCATGCCACTCCCCTCCCCCCCCCCCCCCACCTTTCTAAGGTGATATCCAAGGAGAAGGGTGGCTAGCCTCGGTGAGAGAGCATAAACTAGGAACTTAAACCCCGTTAATCTCCTACTGGCAAAGGGGAAAGTGTAGGGACAGCGACCATGAGATGGGTGCTAGTGGTGACCTCGTCTTCTTCCTTGCGCGCCTCCCTCTCTTCTTCCCTCTCCACGTTCAGGTTCAATGCCTGGGCTGGACCCAAGGCTCTGCCCCTCTCCCTCTCCCCCTTCTGCTGCCGCGAAAACCCGGAGAAATGGAGTCCAAAGTGAGCTCCCCGCGCTGAGAAACTCCTCGGCGGCTCTAGCTGCCGGGGAGCTGGGCATGCTCAGTAAGCCCGAGCTGCTTTTGGGGCGCAAGCCGGCCGCTTTGGCTCACCACGGGGCCGTAGGGGGGAGGGAGCCGCCGGCAGCGCGGGGGCACTGCCCGCTGCCACCCCGCCTGCAGCTTCCAGGCGATGGGCAAAGTTTCCGGCGTCTTGCACGCATCGAGCGAGCGCCCGGGGTCCAGCGGGGGTGCTGCAATGGTGGTTGCGGCGGCCGGGGGGCCGCCGCCACGGTCACGACCACAGCCACTGGCCCTTTCCCTGTAGCCCGTGACCAACAGGTAAACTGTTGCTGGGGAGGTGGAGGAGGAGGAGGGGGAAAGGGGTGGTGAAGGTAAAGAGCTGCGGCAATGGGGGGGGGGGGAGTATGAGAGGAGAAGAGAGCGGGGAGGGTGCGGTGGGGGGGGGGGGAGACTGGGGAAGCCTGCAGGCTTCACCCGGCACTGATCGCAGCTCCTCCTCCACCTCCTCCTCCCCGACCCCGCCTGTGCCCAGTGAGCCCCTGGAGGGGCGCCGAAAGGGTTAAGCCGGCTCTAGGCCCCCGCGAGAACTCCCCCGTGCATTCTGCCGCGGCGGCCGCTCGGCGGAACCGCGGTCCGCTCCTCTCCTCTCCTCCCAGCTCCTTTCCTCCTCTCTCCGGGCTCGGATGCTCCTGCGGTAGGGAGGCTAGCAGGCGTCTTTGAAGGACCAGCCGGTTTCCCTGCAGCCGAGCATCCCTCCGCCCCCCTCCCGCCTGCCCCCTTCCTCCTCCTTCTCCTTCTCCGCCCCCCACCTCCCGCGGGCCTCCGCACTGTCCAGGTCGGTGTCCAGGTGACAGCATCCAGGGCCCCGGCGGGAGCGGTGGGGAGAGCCGGCGGTGCTCACAGGGAGCTGGGAGCTCGGGCTGCGCCTGGAGGGGAGGGGAGGGCAGGGCAGGGCAGGGCTGCGCTGCTCCTCGCAGCAGTAGCAGCAGCAGTGGCGGCAGTGGCAGCCCCCTACTCTGCCCAGAGCTGTAGGCGCCCCACCAATACTTCGGCTGGAGGCTCGGCTGCAAAGAAAAGTTTTTTTTAATTTTTTCTCCCTCCCCAGCCCTGAGCTTGGCCAGGCTGGGCTGGGGTCTTCCAGGGGTCAGTGAAGTCCCCCGCTTCCTCCAGCCCGGTCCCCTCCAGGAGGCAAGAGGAGGAAGGAGGGTAACCCGCGGGCCAAGTCTGGACCCCTTCTCCAAGAGCAGGGGGCTGGGGAGGGGGCGAGGCTGGCAGGGGGTGGGGGGCGGCGGGAGCGTTGGGGGCAGTGCGTGTGGCGGGCTGCTCAATTGCTGTGGGTGTCTGTCTGTTTCAGGCGGCGGCGGCGGCGACAGCGGCAGCATCCAACCTGCTCATTCCTGCAGCGAGAGGGAGAGAGAGCGAGGGAGAGAGAGAGAGAGAGAGAGAGAGAGAGAGAGAGAGAGAGAGAGAGAGAGAGAGAGAGAGAGAGAGAGAGAGAGAGAGAGAGAGAAGGAGAGGAGGAGAGAGGGAGGGAGAGAGGAGGGAGTCTGTCTGCAAAGTGCTGCTCCCTGGTGCTCAGAAGCGGCTGCTCCATCTCCAACTCTCATTCATTTCTCCGGTTAACATGAGAGATCATGGCCGCCTTCGGGCTTCTCAGTTATGAGCAGAGACCTCTGAAACGACCCCGGCTTGGGCCGCCTGATGTCTACCCCCAGGACCCGAAGCAGAAGGAGGTAAGCGCGGCTGCCGCCGCCTCCCTTCCCTTTCCAGTGCCCGACCCCCCCCCCCCCCCCCCAGCCTGGTCTCTGCAGCGCTGACCTGGGGCCAAGTTTGCCCAGCCGGCATCCGAAGTAGAGAAGGGAGGGGGAGGGGGCAGAATGGAGAGCGTGCTGGGTGGGGAAGGGTTGCCAGGGAGTGCAGGCTGGTACAGTGTGCCAGGGCCCATGCCAGCGCCAGGTGGGGGGCACGGGGAGGCCGAGCCGCCGGCTTAGGGCTGTCAGTGAGAGCATTGAACTGTGGAGCTACTTATCTGCATGTGGTCGCCTACCCCCTCTTCCTGGGCCTTCCACCGCTTCTGGAGATTTTCTCCTGTTTAATTTGCTGTCAGCCTCCCCTCGCCGACTGCCTCTTCACTATCTTTCTCCTCCGCCTCTTTAGTGAATCCTCATAAACTTTTGAAAAATGTTGGAATGCAATTCTGGGCATCCAATACGAGACTTGCATTTTGCGCTAGGAGAAGCAGAGAAGCGAATAAAACCCTTTCCTTTTTTCCTGCCTGCCTGGTACATCCTAATGTTTTACACTGCTAACAGCCTTTAGGAGAAGCATAGATTTCGAAATGGGAAGAATAGCCCAAGAACCGTCTTTCTCCCCCCTCCCCCAAAATTAATGTTAGAGAGAAACTGATTTTTTTGCAGGTAGTGGCGATGGGCTTAATTGACAGCTTGATTTGCATATGTAAATTGAGCCGTGTTAGCGCAGGTAAGTCTGAGTTGGAGGGAAGGGAATGGTCAGTAGGTACTGTAAACTTAATTTTCCTGTCTATTTTCTCTAAATAAAATTAAAGCCTGAAATCTTGCCTCTACTTTGGGCGCCACAGACGGCAATGGTAAGGGATCTAATGCCATTTCGTAGCCATATATGTTAGTATATGATACAGCGTGCAGCAGCAGCTGCTAATAAGTAATTATGTAACAATTGGAGGTGTAATCATCACCCTTTGCTACAATTCGTCAGGGGACTCTTTTTTTTTTTAAATCACCTGCTCCCCCAGCTGTACCTTACAGAGCTGCCGTCGACTGTAAATACCTTGTTTGGGTTTTTTTTTCTTCCCTCCCTTTCACCAAATAGTAACTGTTAGCAAGAAGTTTCACCTCTTATTTTCCAGAAGTTTTTAATTCATGCTTCAAAGTTCATAACTCACGACCCCTACGCATAGTACTTCGTGAATTAAATACCAGCCTGTCTCTTTAACTTTTGGGAATGTACATTTGAACACTCCCCTTAAAAGCTGATGGGGGTAAGGGGGGAGTGGAAGGGAGAAGGGATTGCCTGTCTGGGTTAAACTTGATTATTCGCTAATGTGATTGTAAAGTAGTATGGCCTCAGGCTGTGGCTAACTGGGATTTCGGAAGTTTACACTTTTAATGGGCCAGAGTTTGTGTGGGTAATCCCGATGGAAATTCCAAGGTAGGTTCTTTGGACTGGCTTCTGTGGGGCGGGGAGGGAGGGACCCTGCTGTCAGTTGGTGCTTTGTGTGAATTCGAGTTGGTTCTGCAAATTCTTTCTTCCGTTTTCACTTACTCCCACCCCTACTTTCCCCAAACTTAAGCTAATTGCTGTATTTTAGAATTAGGAACAAAGTAGCACCTAGAGGTAAAGAAAGAACTTGGCCAAGATTGGATTTGGGGTGAGGAAGATCTGGGTTCAAATTTTGCCTTGCCTACAACTTTGTAGCTTTGTGCCTTTTTTTTTTTTTAACCTTCTCTAGGCAATTTCTAGGCCTGTTGTAAAGAAAGTTCTAAATGATCTGTGTAGGATACTTAAAGCTGTGGGAGAGAATAGAGACATTTAGTGATTGGCTCTTTAATAACGCTGGCGTTATATTGACTAAAAAACAAAACAATTGGATTATGTTTTTAATGGGTATATTCAAAATTGGTATATTATGCTTTCTCTGTTTCCAAAATGGGAAAATAATTTAACAATTTGTTTGGGATTTTCTTGGCAAAGATACCAGAGTTGTGTGCCATTTTCTTCTCCAGCTCATTTTTACAGATGGGGAAACTGAGGCTAAGCGACTTGCTCAGGGTCACAGAGCTAGTAAGTGTCTGTGGCTGGATTTGAACATAGATCTTCCTGTCTCCAGACCTAGCACACTATCCCTTGTGCCAATTAGCTCCTCTATAGTTTTAACAACACTGACTGATAATATACTTATCTTTTTTTTCCTTGAAGAGGGGGCTCTCCTCTTTTTGGTGATGTGACTAGACAGACACACACAATTGCTCCTTCATTGGAGCCCAATAGTGAAAGGGTATAAAATGCTGTCATAGGGTCAGCACTTTTTCCCTCTTTCCATTGGGCCCTCTCGCTGATACTGGGCTTCAATACTTCTGGAGGTCAAGGCCAAGAGCCTTTATTTCCTCTCTATCCCCTAACGCCTTGTATGTTCTTTATAATCAGAGTGGGGGAGTACATTTGGAGACCGGAAAGGCTGGATAGTTTTCCTCATTTTTTTGATCTATCTATGTTAAGGGTGAAGTGGGGGAAAGAGATTTCCCCCGTGGTTTTTGGCTTTTACAAGTTAAGTCTTTCAGAGGCATCATGATCTTTCCTTCCCTTCTCCTTTGGAAAGAAGATTGAACTGTGAGTAAAAAAAGCTGGGTCTGAGCTGACCATCACTTACTAGCAGTGTGACTCTAGGCAAGTCACTGAAATTCTCAGCCTTAGTTCCATCTTCTGTGAAATGAAAATAATAACAGCATCTCTTTCTCAGCATTGTTTGTAAAGATTTTGCAAACACTGAAGACAGAAAAATAGTAGACAACCTCCCTGCCCCTCAGATATTTCTTTGTAAAGAGAGGGTTAACACTTGGATTATTAATCCTCACTGTTTTGGGGGAAGAAAGTGCTTTGTAAAACATTATATAAGGTAAAATTTCTGCAGGACTTTTGACAATATACATTTTGGGGACTGAATCAGTAATATTCTTGTTTTAATTTATTCCTCTTGACGGAAGCTTTCACTATCTATTGGTACTAACACCTGGTCAGCGATTTACAGTCATTGAGAGTTGACCAAAGCTCTAGAACATTGTGTGTCTGTTAGTCAATAAACATTTACTAAAAAGCCTGTTGTTCACCAGGCCTGTGCTAAACCGTAGGGTTAAAAAGAACGGGAAAAATTGAGCCAGCCCCTGTCCTCAGGGAGCTCATATTCTAACGAAGGAGACCAAATACAAAAGACTTGTCTCCGGATGTATACTATGTAAATGGAATAGAAGGTCGTCTCTGGAGGGTAGGTACTACTCTAAATGATTTCTCTGGTTTTTGAGACTTGAACCTTCCACCCCCTGCTCTGTACTCAAAAATGAAAAATAATGAAAGGGGTAGGCAGCCTACTTCAGTGGCAGGACTTTGTCATTGCTCTTCATTAACGTGCCTCAGTATCCCCAGAGAGTAATATCAGCAGAAAGTAGTGATCTCTCCCCTTTCCCCCCCAAGAAGAAGTGCACATGCTGAGAGAATTAATTATATTTTACTAGAATCAGATCCTCAGAGTCATGAGAGATGGTAGAAAATCCTAGACCACGTCCCCTAAAACGTGAACTCTCTAGATGAATCTAGGATCACCTTTGAGTGATTCTCCCCCTCCCCCACTTTTATGCCAACTTTAGAATGGACAATATTTATGCAAAGCTCCAAGCATCTTACTCATTTAACTATTGAACAACTATCATTCGGCATCTGGGTGTCTGTTATAAAAGTTTAAATAGTTCAAATGTCCAAATGTCTTAACTGCTCCCCACTCTCCCTCAAGTTGGTTTGTTATAATAGAATTATTTTTCTCGTATCACTGCTTCGGGTCTTGAGCTTCCCACAGTAGCAGGGCTGCTGCTGCCGTTCCTCCCTGCCTTGGAGTGATCAGCATTGGGATCTTCTGCGCTTAGGCTCTTAGGGGGCAGGGTTGTGTGTTTGCCCTCCTTGGGGAATGGGGGACAGCCTATAAAGCATGGAGTTAATGTGGGGTGCAGCCGATCTTCTGTGTTCTGTGTTCTGTGAGGAGATGGGTCCTGGTAGTGTACTAGGAGAGGATCTGAAGCCTTGCTTGAGAAAGTTGTCGAAATATCTGGTGATGAAACCAGGATAATATGGGAGAGCCAACTTCCTTCAATACTTTGTCTCTGTGCCTTTTTTCAACAACAACAACAATAACAGTAATAATCATAGTAGCTAGTATTTCTGTAATTCTTTTAGCTTTGCAGAGTACTTAGTGAGTATAATCTCCTTTGATCCTTCCAGCAGCTTGTGAGATACCTCCCTCCCTTTGATAATTAATGCCAGTGATGCCTAACTAGCCTTTAGGTATCCCTTTTAAAATGCTTTCATGTTCTCTACACCTCTGTGAGATAGGTACTATTGTTATCCCAGTTTCACAGATGAGGAAGCCTCAGTTCAGGGAAATGAAGCCACTTGCCCAGCCTCACGCAGTAAGTTTCTGAGAAGGCAGAATTTGAACTTGGGTCTCCCTGACTCCAGGTCCAGGGCTGTATCTACTGCCCTACCACGGACCAGACAGTCTTTGTTAGAGGTCTTTTGAGAGTTGCTATAGCTGAAAAATAATCAGTTCCCCATCTGATCATAAGTTTCTGAGGATTTAGTTAGGTAGGGGTTTTTGTGTTTTTTTGTTTTTTTAAATGGGGAATAGAGTGGTGAACTTGGAATCTGGAAAACCTAGGTTCAAAACCAGCTCTGGGATACTGGCTGTGTGACAAGAGGTAAGACACATAATGGGGATAATAGTAGGACCTGCCTTCCCTGGGTTGTTGGAACCAGATGAGAGAATGAGTGAATGAATAAATGAATGAATGAATCAGAGAATGAATGAATGAATGGACAAATGAATGAATGAATGAAAAAGCTCTATGCTAAGCACCTGGGATACAGATATAAAGACCATAGTCCCTGCCTCAGGTCTCCTTGGGAAAGCTGGGAACTCCTCAAAGAGGAAGTAATAGCCTTGGTGGGGTATCTTGGTTTTCACCATTAACTCTATTGATAAGCTATTCCCTAGCTAAGTTAGATTGCTTGATTCACTTACCTTTTCCTGTAGCTATGGTGGCATTGATTTGAGTATGTAAAGACAACTTTGCAAATCTTAAGGTACCCATATGAACAGAGCCGTTGCTGTTTTAAAATTACATTCTCATATGACAGACACGTGATTCATTGTCATCTTCATGTATCTTGTATGTACCTCAGATTGTCTCGTTTTTGGAATATAAGCTCCTTGAGGGCAGGGACTCTTCTTTTGCCTTTTTGTCTCTCCTTGCTTAGCACATACTAAAAAATACTTGTTAATGGAGTCATCTCTGGATCTATATTGCATACTTTTCAGACTTAGTAGAACCTGTCAGACATTGTATTTCTTTGGTATAGCTTTTTAATAATAATAGTATTAATACTCAGGGTGGCTAGATGGCACAATGAATAGAGCATCAGCCCTGGAGTTAGGAGGACCTGAGTTCAAATGCGGCCTCAGACCCTTTGACGCACTTACTAGCTGTGTGACCTTGGGCAAGTCACTTAACCTCAATTGCCCTACCTTCAAAAAGCAAAAAAAAAAAAAAAAAAGAATAGTATTAATACTGGGCTTGAAGGTTTGCAGAGCACTTTACATATATTGTCTCATTTGATCCTGGCAACAACGCTGTGAGGTAGGTGCTATTTTTACAGATAAGGAAACTGAAGCAGAGGGAAGGTAATTGATTTTCCCAGAGTCACACAGCTAAGTGTCAGTGCCAGGAGTTGGAGCCAGCACTCAGTCACTATCCATATGTATCAGGATGAGACAACAGGAGATGATTTTAACAGATAAATTCGGTCAGAAAACTGTAACATCTGTATACAGAGTTGTTTCCTTGTGTCCTCCATGCTGAACTAATTGAGAGCAGGGCTCTAGGTTTTGACTTTCTCTGAACTAGCCTTAGCACAATGCCTGGCACATGGTAGGCAATCAGTGAATGCTCATTGACTTAAACTTGCATAAGTACTGTTTGGGAAGGGACTGTCTGGCCAGAGGTGCCAGGGGTCACACATTGAATGAGTTGCTATTTCTATTAAACACAACCTACATGAACAAAATACCTATATAGTGAGACCTGAAAAAATTTTTTTTTTAAATTTATTTTTTATTTACTCATTTACTTTTAATTTACAAGATTCAGTTCCACAATCACTTGGGTTTCAGATTTTCTCCCCTCCCTTCCCCCTCCCCGCCATGGTGGCGTGCAATCATGTATAGGATCTGTAAATACTTTCACATTGTACAATAGTTTGGTCATATAGAAGGGCTGTAACCAATGAGTGATCACTGGGAAAAGAAAAAAAAAAAAACAAAAAAACAAAACCAGACATGAAAGAGAATGATAGCTAGTTTTGCTTCAGTCTCCATTTAAACTATAGTCTTTCTATATCTTTCTCTGAGT
>CM053591.1:167430658-167456868 GCA_028646515.1 Pseudochirops corinnae
TCAGGGTTGGTCATCATATGTACGATGTGTCTGTAATTGTGTACAGGTTTTGCCTGGTTCTGCTCTTCTCACTTAGCATCAATCCGTATAAGCCTCTCCAGGTAATTATGAAGTCCATCTCCTTCCCATTTGAGACCTGAAAATTTTAAAATGACTCTCCTTTACTATTCACTCTTTAGTGAGGTTTTATAAGCTACTTTTGTGCTTCATATGTAAGAAAGAATTGGAGAAATTGGAAAGGTTCCACGGAGGAACAGTGAAAATAATTAAGGGTTATAAAATAGAATCTTTGAGCAAAGATCAAAGGAACTGGGCTTATTTAGCCTGGAGGAAAGGTTACAGAAGGGTGAATATTAAAAAGGGGAGTGAAGAAGGTCACAGAAAGTTTGGAGAAAAAGCATCTGTGTTTTGAATGGAGAAGAGGCAGAAAAAAAAAGATTTTGATAGAGAATTTCTGAGCTGAAGGAGACTATAGTGACCATCTAGGCCAGCCCATACCTGAAAAATTGTGTCGGAAAGATCGTGACCTATTGCTACCCTCTGGGGCTGAGCAGAACAAGTCTGTCTTCTGGAGGTCATGGCCCCCCTGACTCTTTTCTGCTCCATACTAAACATTCCCAGTAGCTTCATGTGACAATGAACTTGCGGTCCTTCACTGGGAGGGTTGCCTTCCTTTCGATACTTGACAGCTCATCATTGTCCTCCCTGAATTTTGATATACAGAGTACTCCACATACAGTCTGAAGTTAACTCTCTTTGATTTGACCTATAAGGTAGATTTCAGGCTTGGAGTTCTTAGATCTTTGGCTGATCTGGTAGAATTCTGTGTTCATGGGGAGGAGACTATCATTCTGTAGGTGTAGGAGTTTTTCAAGAAATTCTTTTACTTTGCTTCTGCCCAATCTAATGCCACCAGTGAGGATGCTGTCTTCTGTGCCTTCTATGAAAGGCTTAATCCTATTTCTCCAACTCCTTCCACTATATGACCAAATGAAGATTGTAGGAATGTAAGACCCTTAAGAGGCAGCTGGATGGCAGGCACACTGGAGTCAGGAGCACCTAAGCTTGAATCCTACCTCAAACACTTATTAGTTGTGTGTGCCTGGCCAATTCCCTGAGTCTCAAGTTTCTTTTTCTGTAAAGTAGGGAAGTTAACAATATCACCTACCTCTCAAGTTGAGAGAACATGTGGCATTTAAACAACCCTAAAGGCCAGCCACCATCATCATCATCATCACGATTATAATTGTTTGTACACCAATAATATCCTTGAATTCTTGGGCAGCTGGAACCTGATTAGGACTAACTGAGCACCCCTTTGTCACTGAAGGGAACATATTTCTGGACTTAAATTTCTGGGAAGAGAACTCTGGGGTGGGGAGGGAGTAGGAAATGCTGCCTGGCCTTAAACAAAAAAAAAACTCTACAGTTCTGAACTCTCCATTTTTAAACTGATTGAGTTCACCAGGGGCTTTATAGACCATCCGAGGCCAAGCTCATTTTATAGATGGGAAGGGAACAAGGGAAGGGAACCAGCATTTCTTAAGCACCTACTGTTGCACTGTGGTAAGCTCTTTGCCCATATGATCTCCTTTGCCCCTTGTTTGAGATAGATTCTGTTATGATCCCCATTTTGCAGTTGAGGCAGTACAGGCCCAGAGAGATTCAACAATGTACCTGAAATCATTGCTTTAGTAAGAAGTGGTAGAAAGCCCAGAATACAGTTCTCCTGAGTCTTAGGCCAGTCAGATCTCAACCAAAGAGGACTAACTACTGTGAGTGTGGCAGGCTGCCTTGCTTACAGTCTAGGGCCCAAGGAATTCCCCCGGCTGCTTCCCCATGATTTCAGGGTGCTTCACAGCCTCTGTGAAGGAGTAGAAAATATTGATCAACTGCTCACACCTGAATGACCTCAGGCAAGTTTTTCAACTGTCTTTTTCAGCTCTTACATCTCATTTCTTTCTTCATCTTTAAAATGAAAGGACACTGATTTCCTTTTGCTGTCTAAATTCTGTAACATGCTGTTGAGATCTGCACAAGACTGTGGGTTTGAGATTTCCATTTCACACTTTTCCCTTGAATTGGGATTTGAGGTGTCTTGTGGGATTTTTGTTCATTTCTTCCTTTGAGTCCTCCGGGAGCCAAGGTTCTTAACCTTTGGTGACCTTTTTGGAGCCTATGGATGTCTCCTTAGAACTATGCATAAAATAAAATACGATTACCAAGCAAATTGACTCTATTGAAATATAGTTAATATTTAAAATACAGTTAATATTTAAATAAAAAGTTCTTATAGACTAACATAAAATATGTTTTACGTGAATTGCACATGAGTAACCTGTATCAGTTTGCTTACCCTAGAGGGTTTAGGGGAGAGAAGGAAGGATACATTTAGAATTCCAAATTGGGGAAAAAAAAAAGAAATGTTAAAAATTGTTTTTTACATGTAACTGGGGGAAAATAAAATATTATTTAAAAGAAAAACTTTATACACCCCAGATGTATACACCTGCTTTAGTTGTTTTAAATATTTTTTGGATATTTAGAAATATTTAGGCTACTAATATGAAATTTTCTTGAAGCTGGGATTGGAAGAAAATTTCGTTGTATGGTTCAGTCAACAAGCATTTATTAAACTCTTACTATGAGCCAGGCACTAAGTAGTGGGAATACAAATGAAGCAGAAAGAAAGATAATTCCTGCCTTCAGGGAGCTTATTTGGGGAAGGAACTTTAATGAGGAGGATAACTCCAGCAAAGAAGTTCAGGTTGGGGGAAGGAAGAGATGAAAGCACCCAGTTGGGGGAGAGGGTAATATAGAACAAACCTGGAGAGTCTGGAGTTAGCTGATGTTATTGTGAGTGAGTAGATGAGGTTTCAGTGATTTAGTCATGTTTCAGTCGTGTCCAACTCTTCATGACCCTGTTTGAGGTTTTCTTGGCAAAGACACTGAAGTGTTTTGCCATGTCCTTCTACAGTTCATCTTACTAATGGAAACTAAGGGAAACAAGGTTAAGTGACTTGACCATCGTCACATAGCTAGGACGTGTCTGAGGTCAGATTCAGACAGAAAGTCTTCCTGACTCCAGGCCAGGTGCTCTAGGCACTTTGGGGCCATATTATAGAAAAGATACATTCCATATTCAGTTGTAGCCATTAATAACGATCAAGTGTAGCTAGACAGCTAGCCCTGGAATTGAGCAAGCCTGGGCTCCAGCCCAGCCTCTAACACATCCTAGCTCTGTGACTGTGGCCAAGTCACTTAACCAACTACTCAAACCCCCAGGTAACTCTCTAAGGTGTGGTAGCTGCTGGTGTGTATTGGGAGTTCCTCTGTGGGAGCTCTTTGCTTAGGCAAAAATCTGATCAGACCTGGGTTAAAAACAATGAGGCAATGTTAGTAATGTATACATTTTCCAAGGGAAATGAAAAGTCAGTATACTCAAATACTTGTCTTCTTATTTAAAAATTTTATTTGTGGGTGAACTGAAAAAGGAAATTAAGCTAGCATAATATGACTTGTCTTTTCTTTTTTAATCAGTTTTTCTTTTGTTGATGAAAATCCGTTTTCTCTTTTCCACACTCTCCCCCCATTGGGGGAAGAAAGAAAAAGAAAAAAAAAAGCTCTTGAAACAAATGTCCATATTTAAGGGAAAACACATTGGTTCTTTGGCCATGGCCGAACAACGCATCTCCTTCTGCACCCTCGACAGAGGTGATGAGCAGCCTTCACCGTCATCATCTGGAATCTTGGTTGTCATTGAAGTGGTTCCTATGTCTTTCAGAGTTGATTCTTTTTGCAGTGTTGTTATTGTTGTTATTGTTTAATTTGTTTTTCTTCTCACTTTGCTCTGCTTCAGGTTTGAGGGATGAGTTTTCCGAAGTTTCACATATAATTTCTTGCAGACCAGCAGTATTGCGTTTTATCCATAGACCCTAAGGTTTGTTCAGCCATTCCCCAAGTGTTGGGCACTACTTTCGTGTTTGCAGTTCTTTTCTTTGGTACTTGGAAAAGAGCTAACTTCTTGTTTTTAATGGAGCCAAGTTGAGGACCTTTGGAGAGCTCTTCTCTTTCCTAGGGTTACTGACCATTTTGAGCGATAGAGAAGTTTTTCTGGAATCATAGTGCAGCTTGCTGCTCTGTAATCTGTACACATCATTCTCTTCCCTTTCTTGAAAATTGGGGCATTTGGCCCTTTCCAGACCTGTTGAAGTCTTACCATTCTGTATCATTTTTCAAAGTCCTTGATAGTCTTCATCATCTCAGCCATCACATCTCTTACTTCCTTTAGTGCTTCAGCGTGAAGGATGATTGGTACCAATGGACTTGAACTTTCAAAGTCTGTTACATCCTGGCCCCTTTCTCCTTGTCCAGTTAAGTCAAGTCAACAAGCATTTTGTTAAGTACCTACTATGTGCCAGGCACAATGCTAGGCACCGGGGAGACAAAGAAAAGTGAAAAACAATCCCTGCTCTCAAGTTGAATGGGGAAGATAACTTGCAAACAATTAAATGTAATTGTCTTTTTAGGTGTCAGGAAGGCAACACATACTTCATGTACAAACAAGGTGTTGTGTTTTCTTATTCTGTTAATACACTAGAATCATCCTGTGATGTCTTGTCTTATTGTGTAGGTGATTTTTGGCAGCCAAGTGGTACAATGGGTAGAGCTCAACTTGTATTGAACAATAATTCCTAGATAGATGGATAGATGGTTTTCCAGCATCCATCTGAAGAAGTTCAGTAATAAACTTACATATCCTGGGACAATTCATTCTATTTTTGGACTTCTTATGTGGAATTTTTTCTTTCTTATATCAAGTTGAAATAAGCTGTTTTGCCATTCAGATACACTGATTTTACTTCCCATCCATGTGACAATCCTTTAAATATACTCCAATAACTTCCCTTGTTCTGGATGGTGTCCATCTATTAATAGAGAGAGAGAGAGAGAGAGAGAGAGAGCATGTTGACTTTGTTGGTTGCCATGTTACCTTCCTTACTTGTTGTGAGCTTGTGGTGTACTTAAAGTCTCTGATTTCTCTTTCCACCTGACCTGAGGAGCCATATCTTCTCCTATCCTGGACTTGTGTCATTGACTTTTTGGACCCAAGTTTTAGACTTTACATTTATCTCTTATGTATCCTCTCACTGTATTGAACTATTTGTCTTACCTGTTGAGAGCTTTCTGGATCCCAGCTTTGTTATCTAACACATTTGAAAAGTCTCCTCCTTGTGTTATATTTGCTTTGGACAATCTGTCAATCCACTGATAAAAAAAAAAAAACACATAGAAACAAGTGGCACTCATTCTGCTAGAGAATTCTTCCTTGGTTGGTCATAAGTCTGTTTATAATGGCAGAGTATAAATGGGCTTGTTCAATTCCATTCTTTGGGTCTGTTTATTTCCATTCACCAAATACTTATTAGGTACCTCGATACACGAGACACTGTCCTTTGCCCTGGGGATACAAAGGTATATAACCAAAAAGTCCTTGCCTAAAAGAGTTGATATTCCCCTCTGTGGGGGTGAGGGATACAATATGTACACAAGGAATTTAATAAAATATAGAGAATAATACAGTTTTACTTCCACCTCTCTCTCTTCTGCTCTTATCCAGCCCACATTTCTGCATCTTGTTTGCAAGGCATCATGGAAAACTGCCTCATGTGAAATGCTGTTGTGCTAGGTCTATGGCATTCCCCTGATATACCAGTCTACTAACCATGTCACAAAAGGAAATGAGGTTAGTCTGCCATGAGTGGTTTTTAATGGACCATGCTGCCTTATAGTGATTGCTCTGTCTCTTCTAAAGAAAACCATCTCCTTTCATAATATGTTGGAATATTTTTGAGGAATTTTGGAAATCGTGACATTCTTTTGCTTTGAGAGAGGGGTTAGTTCGGTAGATGCCAGCTGTGGGTGATGAGGAAACTATTTAGTTAAA
This sequence comes from Pseudochirops corinnae, assembly GCA_028646515.1. NCBI lineage: Eukaryota > Metazoa > Chordata > Mammalia > Diprotodontia > Pseudocheiridae > Pseudochirops > Pseudochirops corinnae. The sequence goes on from CM053591.1 coordinate 167,436,606, forward strand.
CCTGATATGAAACATCCATAGTAGGATGCAAGAATCCCAATGAAGCTCGAATTGATTTATTGCTGCGTTCTAATGACCTTCCTCCAATGAGAAATAGGAAAGAGGCAGACATCTGACTTTTTTTTTTTAAGTGGCAGATGTGAAGGTTGTGTAAGCGCTTTATCATACTTCCCGCTTTAGAAGATATCTTTGCCTTATAAAGGGAGGCATGAATCTTCTCTTGCGGGCAAAATTTTACTTGTCATACCCATTCATGCCGAACTCTTCCACACTTACTCCTCTCCTAGAATGACCCGTACCCTTCCTACTTCCAGATCATTATTTTAAGTGGCTGTTAGAACCTGCCAACTTCATAGACATAATTTCTTCTTCTTTTTTTTTTAATGTAATTGTCTTTTTGGGTGTCAGTAAGGGGACACAAGAGGCTTCTAGAAGGGGCTAGGCTAAGGTAGAGAATGTGGGGAGCATACTTTAGTGGATTGGAGGGGAGTCACAATTAGCAGTTACTGAGCAATGGTGGAGATTCAAAAAGGATGAGCCTTGTGATCTGCCCAGCTCTCAAGGACCTTACAATACACATGGGGAGACAGGAGGGACATTTGTATATATCTCTACAGGACAAGCTGTCACATGCAAAATGCCTAATGAGGAAGCAGGAAGGAAGACTAGGCATTCTGTAAGGCAAAAGCTGTGAGTAAATGTTTACAGGCAGTAATTTATTTAGCGAGCAAAAGCAGTCCAACAGCCTGGCGGGAAGAGGGCTCATGTAAAAAGGTGATAGGATAATGGTGACCTGGGAACAAGGGATTTAGCTCTGCTGGTAAACCCTTTTGGTATGGGGAGCGTTTCTTATATATTTTAAATTGAATTTAAGTTTTGGTAACTTGAAACACTTTCTTTAACGCCTTAGAGAATATTACAACTTGAGGCGTTGGCTGATTTCTTTTGAGAAGTGAAAAATTCCCTTGAGGAATCGTTGGCTGATTTTATTATGTCTGGGATTTTTGTATTTTGAATTTTCTCAAAGAAATTTGAATTAGAGGGTTGGAAGAACTTGGTTTGAATTCTGATTTTGCTACAATCTCCTTTAGAATCTCACTTTCTTGAGAGGAATGATTGTATTTGAATCTAGTCATTAAGCATGGTTCCTGGCACACATTAGGCACTTTAGCTCCTTGAAGGCAGGGTCTATCTTGGGCCATTTTTTTGTATTCCTGATACTTAATAACACTTGTTGACTAACCCACTGACTTATTGATAGTGTGATCTTGGGAAAAGTTGCTTCACCTTTTTTTGGGGGGGGTGGAGGTCATCTGCAAAATGTGGGGATTGGAGGAGGTAACTCCTAAGGGCTCTCCAGGTCTAAATTTCTTCTTCTGTGATCACCAACACCTTGTCTTCTCAAGTGTGAAACGGTCACAGAGAGAGAAGCCTGAAGAGTGTGCCCTCTTCTTTGGATCTCATTGTCCACTTTCTTTAAATCTCAAGGCTCATGTTTTAATTTATCTATCACATTTAGCATGCTTAAACCTGCATCTAGGCTGATAAGACAGAGTTTCATCATGAAAGCAAGATGCCATTTCACAGTCTGCTGGGGAAGTTTCAGTCAACTCATCAGAAACCTTCAACTGTATTATCAGAGGAAATGGAACTCCATTGGGAAGGATGTTGTTTTCACCCATCTCCCATTACCCACCCCACTCCCCACCCTCCTTATCAGGATTCAAATCCAGGTCTTCTGACTACAATTCAGGATTCTTTGAGAAAGCTCAGAAGTCTGGACATGAAGGTGATAAACAATTCTCCCAGGAGGAGATAGCCACAACCAAGGCATCCTTCTCTGCAAAAGAGGAAAAACCGAGGCTACTTTAAAAGGTTTCCTTGGGATTCATGCCTTGAGGGACTGTTGGAAAGGCTTGCATATAGAAGTGGGATGTTAAAAGAAACCGAGAGTCTACCTGTAGGGGAAGGGGAATGTGTGTGCTCCTTCTAACCTTTATCTTTGTCCTGGATGGATCATTAGTTCCAGAATATACACTCCTGAAGGTCCAACATATTTTCTCTTTGTTCTTCAAAGCACATGGGGTCTTTTATTTTGCCTGTGGGTGCTTGATGAATATTAATTGTGGCTGAAGACCAAGGTTTTGATCCTTTGTTAAATATATATGAAGTATGTAGGAGATTGATTCATCTTTCCAAATACCCAGAAAAATAATCCGTGCATCCATTCATTCCTTCAATGTTTTTTCATTAATTCCTGCAATGACTATTTCTTGAGTGTTCAGCTGCTCGATTGTGACCACGGTGGTGATCAGGTTATAAAGGCACTGGGGGGTATTCATGTCGGGAAGAGAGGAGACTGGGGGCAGGCAGGATAATTGGCATTAAGTCTGTGTAGGCCTACCCTATAGGAAAAGGATTAGATTTGTTAAGTTTGGCCCCAGAGGGCAGAATTCGGAGGGATGAGTGGAAGTTTTAGGCTGAAGGCAGGAAAACTTCCTAATGATTTGGAGCTGTCCCAAAATGAGACAGCTGGTCTCCCCAAGGAAGTGGGTTTCTTTCTCCTCAGTGGAGGCCTTCCAGGAAGAGAATTCTCTTTGAGATCATTGAGATCCTTCTAATTCCTATGTTCTGGGGCAGGGGTGGGGAACCTACAACCTCTAAGCCACATGTGGCCCTCTAGGTCCTCAAGAGTGGCCCTTTGAATCCACACTTCACAGAACAAATCCTCTTATCTGTAAAACTTGGATTGAGTCAAAAGACCAAACTCAAGGACCTAGAAGGCCATACCCAAGGACCTAGAAGGCCACATGTGGCTTCCAAGGCTGTAAGTTCCCCACCCCTGTTCTGGGGTATTGTGTTCTGGGTACTATGTTAAATACTATGAGGGACATAAAGATATCGGGAATGCAGGGGGGATCAAGACATCTTCAAAGAACTCCTCTCCAAGATTCTTTGTGGCATCATACTCATGGTATGGCCTCGGTCTTACAGAATTGCAAGAACTGGGGCAGCTAGGTGGCCCTAGAGTTCATAGAGTGCTGGCCTTGGAGTCAGTAGGACCTAAATTCAAATCCAGCTTCAGACACTAGCTGTATGACCCTGGACAAGTCACTTAACCCTCATTCCCCTCCCCCCCCCCCCAAAGTATTAGAGGACAGACATTCTCAGAACAAATGAATTCTAGGTATGAGGTGGTAGGGGGTTGGGACTAGGGGAGATAATAAGATTTAGAAGGAAGGATCAATAGACTTTAGTCAACATTGATCAGGTCCCTACTAAGAGCACTAGTCTAGCCACAGCGGGGGTGTAAGAGTTCTGATAATCCACATTCCCTACCATGATAAGACTTATTTGGTTGGGAATATATGGCATATTAAGGGCATGAAAAAACAACAAACAAAACATAATGTGAGGTCAGAAAGGTTAAGAGTTATCACCACGTAGGAGTTATCAGGGAAGGCTTCTTGGAGGAGGTGGTAGCGTTTGTGCTGGGCTTTCAACACCTGGGTTGTTCAGCTGGTAGAGAGTGAGGAGAGCATTCCTAACAGTTCAAGGGAAAAGAGGCTTAATCACAGGCTGGTGGTCTCTCCCTCTCCTCCATTCCTGCTTATCCACAAATGACTCTGGAACAGTGGTTCTCAACCTTCCTAATGGTGCGACCCTATAATACTTGTATGTGGGCGTATCTGCATGTTGGCGGACATGCCTGGAGATGGATAGAGGAGCGATGTCTTGGTTCCTAAGACCACCAGAAATATGTGTTTTCCGATGGTCTTAGCGACCCCTGTGAAAGGGTCATACAACCCCCAAAGGGGGCGCAACCCAAAGGTTGATAACCACTGCTCTGGAGGTTTCAAGATCTTATCTTCATGCCTTATCATTTTGTCCAACATGGGAAACTTTGTAGAGAGTGAAAACCCCTTCCTCCCAATGTCCTTTTAACTGTATAATGTGGGCTCTGTAAATATTCATGAATTATTATTTTAATTTATTTACTTTCTAAATTTGTAAAAGTAAATTTTTAATTGTAAATAATGACCATTTGGTAGTTTGGAGGGGCATAGAGGATGAATATTATGATGACGCATATATATGTGTGTGTGTGTATATATATATATATATGTATATATACATATATGATATCTATTAAATTTTCATAGCTTAGTACTGTACTGGCTTGATACATTGTGTATGTGTACACATATATGTACATATGCCATATATGTATGTGTAGGTATATGTTTATATACATATATTTATATATGCATGTATAAAATACATACATCTATGTAAATTTGTGCACATATCTGGTATGTATGTATGCACACAATATGCATGATATATACACACATATGTATATAAAATTATTTTCTGCTCAGACCTTTCTGTCCTGTCCTGACAAGAATTAGGAAGAACAGAATTTTAAAACAATTCTCTTTTATTTGGGGCTAGGTGACAGCAAGCTGCTGATTTTTCTCCTTTTTGGCTATGGGAACAAGTATAATTGTTTATGACTTTTTTTGGTTCCTTTGCTATTAATTAAAATTCAGTCCCGTGAGCATTTATTTAGCTCTTACTACATGCAAAAACTCTGTGCCTAGTGCTAGGAATAAAATACCCAAATTTAAAAATATCCCTGTTCTTAGGAAGCTTACTTTGTGCTTGGGAAGGAAGGAGGGACAACCTGCACATGGAGAAGCAAAAACAAGATAGGCCTGGGAGGGAGAGGGTGGTGCCTGGTGTGTGTAGCCAATAGGAAGCCATCCTGGACGCTCCTCAGTCCATGTGATACATTCTGGCCAGGTGATCCATGGCCTGCTGCTTGGCCCCATGATGTTCTTTTTTTTCCCCCCTTTTTGGAGGACAGTTGGTGTTAAGTGACTTACCCAAGGTCACAGGGCTAGTAAGTGTTAAGTGTCTGAGGTTGGATTTGAACCCAGGTCCTCCTGACTCCAAGACTGGTGCTTTATTCACTATGCCTCCTAGTCGCCCCCCCATAATGTTCTAAGGGCCTCTCCACGGTGGGTCTTCTCAACGTTTTTTTGTATATTGCAGGCCCCTTTGGCAGTCTAGGGAAGTCTCTGGATCCCTCCTCAGGAATATTTTTCAATTTATACAATAAATTTTGTAGGACAATAAAGGAAGCCAATTTTATTAAAATGAAAATTATCAAAATGTTTTAAAAAATTAAAAAAAACTGCAGAGTGCTTTACAGTTGTATTTACTGATTCTTAGAAGTACCCTGGAGAGAGCGGCTATTATTATTCCCATTTTGCAGAGAAGAAAACTGAGGCAGACAGAGATTAAATGACTTTCCCAGAGTCACACAGCTAGTATGTGTTCAAGACAAGATTTTTTTAAAAAAGCTCTTTTTTAATTTAATTTTTCCCCCCAATTACATGTAAAAACAATTGTAATTCTTTTTTTTTTTCAAATTTTGCATTCCATATTCTTTCCCTCCCTCCCCTATCCCCCATTGAGAAGGCAAACAGTTTGACATGACTTACACATGTGTAATCATGCTAACTACATTTCCATGTAAGTCATCCTGTGAAAGACCAAAAACTCCCAAGAAAAATAAAAAAAGTAAAGAAAAAGTATCTTTGATCTGCATTCAGGATCTACCAGTTTTTTCTCTGGAGAGGGACAGTACCTTTTATCATAAGCCCTAGGCAGTGGTTCTCAACCTTCCCAATGCCATGACCCTTTAATACAGTTCCTCATGTTGTGGTGACCCCCCCAACCATAAAATTATTTTCATTGCTACTTCATAACTGTAATTTTGCTACTGTTAGGAATTGTAATGTAAATATCTGATATGGAGGATGCATTTTCATTGTTACAAACTGAACATAACCCACAGGTTGAGAAGTGCTGCCCTAGAGAATTTTCTTGAATCATTATATTACTGATAATAGCGAAGTTATTCACAATAGATCACCATTCAATATTGCTGTTCCTGTGTACAGTGTTCTCTTGGTTCTACTCACTTCATTTTGCATCAGCTCATGTTAGTCTTTCGAGGTTTTTCTGAGAACATCCTGCTCATTATTTCTTAAAACATTTCATCACAATTATCTACCACAATTTGATTAGCTACTCCCCTCATGGCCATCGCCTCAGTTTCCAATTTGTTGTCACCACTAAAAGAGCTGCTATAAATGTTTTTGCACACATGGGTCCTTTTCCTTTTTGTTTTTTATTTCTTTGGAATACAGACCTAGCAGTGGCGTTGCCTGCTTTCATAGCCCTTTGGGCATAGTTCCAAATTGTTCTCTGGAATGGTTGAATACAATGTCACCAATAGTACATTAGTGTTTTACTTTCCTCACATCCCCCTCCAACATTTGTCATTTTACTTTTCTGTCATATTAGCCAATCTGACAGGTGTGAGGTAGCAGCTCAGAGTTGTTTTAATTTGCATTTCTCTCATCAATCGTGATTTAGAGCATTTTTTTCATATGACTATAGATAGCTTTGATTACTTTGATTACTTTGTCTGAAAACTGCCTGTTCATGTCTTTCTTCGACTGTTTATGCGTTGAGGCATGGCTTTTATTTCTATAAATTTGACTCAGTTTTCTATATGTTCAAGGAATGAAGTCTTTATCAGAGAAATGCATTGTGAAAAAACAAACCTTTTTTCACAGTAATTACCAACTATTTCCCTCAATCCTGTTTTCCCTCTTTCCTTTTACTCTGTCTGTTCTCAAGAGTGTTTAGCTTCTGGCTTTTACCTCCCCCAAACTGCCTTCTCTTCTGTCAGCTCCCCTACCCCCTTTTTCTTAGCCCCTTCCCTTCCTACTTTCCTATAAGATAGATTTCTATACCTAACTGACTGTGTACATTATTCTCTCTCTTGAGTCAATTCCAGTGAGAATAAGGTTCATCTGCTTCCCTCCCTGCTTCTCCTATTTCCCCCTAAATCTTATTGTCTCCCCTTTCCCAACCCCCTACCACCTCATACCTAGAATTCATTTGTTCTGAGAATGTCTGCCCTCTAATCCTTTTTTTGGGGGTTGGGGGGCAGGGGAATCAGGGTTAAGTGACTTGCCCAGGGTCATACAGTCTGTTTCAGGCCTCCTTTATGTCAGATGCTTCATCCCATTCTGTCTGTCCCTTTCCCTTTCGCCTTCTAGTGCATTCTTCTTTCTCATCCCTTAATTTTATTTTTTAGATAATAATACCATTGCATTCAACTCGCACCTCTACTTTCTGTCTATGTAAACTCCTTTTAACTGCCCTAATAATGAGAAAGTTTTTAGGATTTATATAAATACCATTTTCCCAGGTAGGAATATAAACAGTTTTACCTTATCAGATCCCTTATGATTTCTCTTTCCTGTTTACATTTTTATGCTTCTTTTGTGGCTTGTATTTGAAAATCAGATTTTCTATTCAGCTCTGGTCTTTTTATCAGGAATTCTTGAAAGTCCTCCATTTCACTGAACAACCATTAAGTTTTTAGCTCTTCCAAGGTGGTATGATCTACGGAGAAGTGTGTTTCCTATTCTCCTGTACTGTGCACTGGTTTGTGAGTGACCACAAGCACTCTTTTCAGCCCTGGAACTGGGACCAGGGTTCCTGCTCCCCTACAGCTGCAAGCTCTGCTGGGCTAGTGCTCCTCTTCACCCTGGTTCTGAGGCTTAGGACTGTGACCCAGATCCAAGTATGGGCAATGTAACAGAGCCTGGCCCCTGGTGCCAGAAAAGGGACCCCTGTAAATTTCCTTCTGCCCTATTGTCTGTCCCACTTATAGTCTGTGGGCTGAGAGGTCCAGAAGAAGCTGCTCTCAAGGCTTGCCTCTGGTTTGCTGGGGTTGGGTCTGTGCTGATGTGGCCTTTGTTGGACTGCGCTCCTCTCTCACCCTGGTGCAACAGACCTTTCCTGCCTACCTTCTAAGTTGTATTGGGCTGGAAAATTGTTTTATGCTGTCTTTTTGTGGGTTCTGCCACTCTAGAATTTGTTTAAAGTCATTTAAAGGTTTTTGGAGGGGTTTGGGGGAGAGCTCAAGTGAGTCCCCTGCCTTTACTCTGCCATCTTTGACTCTACCTCCTCAAGGCAGGATTTTAAATCATATCTTCTTGACTTTCCAGTTCAGCTTTCTGTGTACTGGGCCACCTCTCTGTGAAGAGGAGGATTGTGCAGTTAAAAAAAAAGCCATATTGTAGAGGGCTTTAAATGCCAGTATTTAATCTTAGTGGCTGTAGGGAGTCACTGAAGTCTTGAACAGAGAAGCAGTATAGTTAGACCTGGGCTTCAGGAAAGTTGTTTGGGCTGCCATGTGGACAGTGTGAGAAGGAAGAGGAGGGAGGCCAACTTGTAGCATATTACAGTAGTCCAAAGAAGGCTGAGTCAGGATAGTATTCTTTCAAATTGAGAGAAGTGAATGGGTGCTGGAGAGGTGGAAGTAGAATCAACAAGACTTGGCAACTAATTAGAGAGAGAGGGTGAGGGAAAGGGAAGAATGGAAGAGGCTATAAATCCAAGTGACTTAGAAGGATGGTGATGCCCTCAATAGAAACATGGATATTTGGAGAAGGATTGAGTTAGGGAGAAAAGATAGTGAGTTCTGCTTTGGAAATGCTTATGGGACATCCTGGTGGAGATGTCAAGTTTCTTGCTGTTGAGTAGTTTCATTTGTGTCTGACTCTTTGTGAACCCATTTGGGGTTTTCCTGGCAAAGATACTGGAGTGGTTTGCTGTTTCCTTCTCCAGCTCATTTTACCAATGAGAAAACTGAGGCAAACAGGGTGAAGTGACTTGCCTAGGGTCACACTGCAGGTAAATGTCAGAGGCAGGATTTGAACTCAGGAAGATGAGGCCTCTTGACTGTATACCCAGCACTCTATCCACTGTGCCACCTGTCTACCTAGATATCAGGTAGGCCCTGGTAATTCATGATTGAAGATCAAGGAAGAAATTAAGGCAGGATATATGCATGCAGGCATCCCCTGTAATTGAACACATGGGAACTGATGAGATTACCAGCAGAGTATGGAAAGAGAGGAGAGGTATGTTGGGGTAGAGCCCTGGGGGACACTAGTTAATCTGTAAAGGGAGAAAAGAGACAAATCAGGATCTGCTGAGTGTAGCAGATTCTGCTGAGTAGTCTTGATTCTGCCCCTAATTCTGATTGGAATCCCAGGCCTGCCTCTTACCTACTAAGAAGCTGCTATAAAAGAAACACCTAACTACTTAGGGGAAAAGGATCATAAGTAAAGTTTCAGACCAAATTTGAGGTTACTGTGATCCCCCAATCTCATTTCTCTCCCCCTATGTTTCATGGATTTAAAGAATGGCCCTTTAAGTGGTAACTGTAATGTTCATTAATTATATTAATTAAAAAATTAAATTAAAAAAGAACTGGAGGTTAAACATTCATTTTCTCAGCATCTCCCATGAGGCAGCTAGGTGGCGCCATAGTGGATAGAACACGGGGACGAAGTTAGGAAGATCTGAGTTTAAATCCAGCCTCAGACTCTTACTAGCTTGTGTGACCCTGGACAAGTCAGTGAAGTGATTTCACTTCTTAGTTTCAGTTTCCTCAACTGCAAAATGGGAATGATAATTGTAGCAACTTCAAGGGGTTGTTGTGAGAGGATCAAATGAGGAAATATTTGTGAAGTGCTTAACATTGTACCTGGCACATTAAGTAGGTACTTAATGAATTCCCCCTTCCACATCTCACCAAGTTAAAACTAAAGCCAGTATATCTGAACTGGGGTAGAAGTTGAGTACTGAGAAATTTATATATTTATATAAGGAACAAATACAAATTATGTCATAAACTTCCATCTTGGCTCACAGCATCTTTATTGAAATGAATGAATTAGGCTGGAGTTCAAGCTTGGATACTGAGTTTACTTAAATTTCATGTTGTAAACGTACAGAGAATCTTCAGTAAAAGCCTTAATGTTTAAATGAGGGACAAATGGGAAAAATCCATTAAAATGGTATTATTTGAAAAGTTATTGAAATGTGCTGATTTTTCATGCCTACTTTCTATATAGGATTTTTTAATATAGGATTTAATATAGGATTATAATAATTTGGATTTACCACTTAATAGGGGTGTTTGTTGTTTGTAAAGTATTTTTCTCACAGAGACTCTAGAAGACACATAGTATAATTTTTTACTTCCCTTTTACAAATGTGCAAACCTTAGTTATGAACTGCTAGATAACTTGCTCAGGGTTCCATAGACAGTAAGTATCTGAGGTTGGATTCAAACATGCCTGAGGGCAATCCTCTATCCACTGATAAAGCTTTGCCTCTTAAAAAAGGGAATCATATTTCAAATTCTATAATGTTTCCCACCTCCTCCCAAAAAAACCTCAAACTCTGAGATATAGGTGGTATAAATATTATTTTTTTCCATTTAGCAAAAAAGGAAACTGAGGCCAGTATAAATATTATTTTTCTACTTAATGAAAAGAAACTTTTTCAGAAAAATTACCAGAAAAGTAACATAATAGTGTTTTAAGTATTACTGGCTAGTATGCATTAGAGCTGAGACTCAATTGTAGGCTTTCTGATTCCAAATACAGTGTTCCTTCTGCTGTATCTCTCTGGGTCTCAGCCTCCTCATCTGTAAAATGAAGGAGTTGTCTACTAATGATTTCTAAAGTCCTCTCCAATTCCAAGTCTCTGAATTTATGAGCCTAAAAGATCACATAGACTCACCAATGTGAAATGAATCATCCAAGGTCACAGGAGTAATAAATCACATAGTGAGGATTTGACTTTGGGTCCTTGGACTTCAAATCCAAGGTTCTTCCCATTAGATAGGATGGGCCATGCTGGCTCATGACCAAACTTCCTTCTAACTTGATTCCATTGGAACTATATTCACCTTGAACAGACACACTGCCTCTCTCCCTTCCCTTCCCCACATGTTCACTTGAGAAATTACAACAGACACGCTCAGGGCTGGGGGAAATTCTCTTGTGAATATCCAAAGGGGTATTGAGAGCAGCACTGCATTTTTCCTAAGAGAAAGGTAAACCCTTCTGAAGTACAAGCCCAAAGATATGAGGGAGGGAGCCTGTTCGTTAGCACACATGTAAATCACATGGATGAGCAGGTCGTACAGTCTGCATTGAATTTATAAAGTCAGATGTGTGGTAGGAGGTACGCAAGGTCTGGGGCCAGAGGTCCTGGGCTTTGGACCTGGTTCTTTTACTTTCTAGAATCTAGGTGAATGACCTTGTGAGCACATTTCTTCATTCTGGGCCTCTAGTTTTTGATACATAAAAGGGGCAAATTGGGTCAATGCACCTCTTAATGCCTTTCTAGCCCTACAGTCTCATAATTCCTAAATTTTGAAAAGGATTTATCTAATGATACTTATCTAGACAAAGAATCAAGAAATATTTGAATGCAAAGGCCCTTTGTTGTGGAGAAAACCAGAAAAATTTGCCTTGCGAAGGCCAGAAGGACCCCTGGAAATAAAGTACCTGGTCCCTCTCTCCCATTTTATAGGTGAGCACACCGAGTCCCAGTGACGTGCAGTGATTTTTCTCAAGGTCACACAGTAAGAGTGATGGAACTTGACTTGTTCTCTGGGGCTCTTCTCATTTTTCACACTGATTGATCAAAGTGGCAAAGAGATAAATTTGGACTTAATATTTAGAGCTATCCAAAATGGTCTGCCTTCTAGATTAGCATATAAGGGAACAAGGGAGATGGATTTTTCCCTGGTTGAAGGTGTCCCAGCAAAGGCTGAAAGATTAGCATCTCCAGCTGCCTATGAGACAGCTCAGATTGGATGTCCTAAAGACATCTCAAACTCACTGTGTCCAAAACTGAACTCATTGTCTTTCCCCCTAAGCCAGCGGTTCTCAACTTGTGGGTCTCGACCCCTTTGGGGGGTTGAACAACCCTTTCACAGGGGTTGCCTAAGGCCATCGGAAAACACATATTTCTGATGGTCTTAGGAACTGAGACATGGCTCCTCTATCTGTCTCCAGGTGGGTCTGCCCACATGCAGATACGCCTACAAACGAGTATTAAAGGATTGGGTTGCAGCATTAGGAAGGTTGAGAACCACTGCCCTAAGCCCTGCCCCCTTCCAGACTTCCCCATTATTGTTGAGGGCTCCCCCATCCAATCAGTCACCTAGGTTCTAAACCTAAGTGTTCTTACTCTCTCATCCCCCATATCCAATCTGACCATTATACCTTTGTAACATCTCTGCTGGTAGTGGTTAGAGTGACAGACCTGGAATCAGGAAGACCTGAGTTCAAATCCTGCCTGAGATCCTTACCAGCTGTGTGACCTTGGGCAAGTCACTTAACTTTATTTGCCTCAAGTTTCCTTATCTGTAAAATAGCAAATCACTCCATTATCTTCCAAGAAAACCCCAAATGGGGTCATGAAGAGTTGGACATGACTACACAAGAATGACAACATCAGGCTGTTATTACCTCATGCCTGGACTGTTGCAGTATTCTGCTGATTGGTCTCTTGGCCACAAATCTCCTCCTGCTCCAGTCCATCCTTCACCAAGCTGTGCAAGTGATCTTCATAAAGCACAACTCTAATCATGTTACTTCCCATTCCGCAAACTCCCCTGGCTCCCTGTCCCCTCCAGGATCAAATATAAAAATCCTCTGTTTGAGCGTTCAGAGCCTTTCATCATCTGCCCACCCCCCTCCCACCTATCACACTTCCCACCCCTTACCAGACTCCCTACATTCTGTGAGATTCAAGGACACTGGTCCTTTAGCTATTCCTCCAATAAGAACTTCCGTCCCTTGACTCCAGGCATTTCACTAATGGCTGTTCTCCATTCACGGCGTGCTCTCCTTTATCTCAGCCTCCTGGCTTCCTTCAAGTCCCAGCCAAAATCCCAGCTACTACAGGAAGCCTTTCCTAACCCCTGATGCCTCCACTCCACCGATTGTTTCTGGTTTACTTTCTAGAGATCTTGTCTGTGCATACTTCTTTGTGTGTTGTCTCCCCTATTTGATTGTGAACTCTTCATGAGCGGGGACCGCCTTTTACCTGTCTGTATATCTTCAGCTCTTAGTGCCTGGCACATGGTGAGATGCTTAGTAAGTGTTTGTTGAGCGACTGACTGACCATGTACCAGGTAAATTGTAGAGAGGAAAAATTTTCAGCAACTGATTGAACTGAGGTCCCTTCTGATCCTGAAATCATTTGATATTCTGTGATATTTCTCTTCAAAATTGGCAGAAAGATACAAATGTGTATGAGTGGATATTCTGCCATGAAAAAGAAGGTCCAATGAGGGAGGCAGAAGCGTCCATTTATAGCTTGAAGGGATTGTGGAATCCATCGTGTCTGATCCTCTTATTTTACAGGTAAAGGATCGTAAGCCTAGATAGATGATGTCACTTGCCCAAATTGGGCAGTGTAAACAAAAGATTTGTATTTCTTTTTTTTTTTTAAAGGCAGTCAGAGTTAAGTGACTTGCCCTGAGTCACACAGCTAGTCAGATTTGAACTCAGGTCCTCCTGACTCCAGGCTGGGTGCTCTAACTACTGCACTATGTTGCTGCCCCAAGACCTGATTCAGGTTCTGTTACTCCAAAGTCAGCACCCTTTCCTTTCTGTCATACTATGTGTCATACTAATGTGTAACATTGGGCAAGGCTTTATTTAGATCACTCAAGTCTCAGTTTTGTTAGTCATAAAATGAGAGGGTTTGACTCTCTCAAGTGTCTTTAAGGCCCCTTACAACTATATAACCTATTCTCCTTTGGCTTTCTTAAATCCTATGTCTTCATTTGTAGCTATTAACTGTCCATGGTATAAAGAGCTGGTTGTCATTGATGGCTCAAATTGAACTTAGGAGGTTGACCAGTTGGCTGAGCAGGATTGGGCTGTGGAGTTTTATAGGGCTATGGTTAATGACCCCAGCTTCCCTAAAGGATCTAGAGGTTCTCTCACCATGACCACAAGCAAAAGAGATGAGCAGGGATTGTGGGAGTCTGAATTGCTAAGCAGCTGGGGGAAAGAGATCCTGTTCAAGTCAGTAGCTGTGGCATTTTTGTCTTCCTGACTCAGACTCAGGCAGCTCTTTCACAAAACATTTGTACCTTAGTGAATGACTAAAGAGTGGCTTGAAATAGAGCTGTTTAGTCACTTAACTGCCTCCCTCATTGATGCTTGGCTCTCAGGATAGCCTCTGACTCAGGCAGAGGAATAGCCATTGATCAATTGGTCATTCTGAGGGTGAGCTGGGTGCCTTCCCTTTCCTGTGAACTCAGGAGCTGGCAGTAGTCATATATGGACTGAAGAGTATTTTTTCACTTATGATTTGCTGGCAAGGCTGGAGAAGGGGGAGCAGGGATCTCTCCAGTTGGGCCCCTCTTCTCCAACTTGGAGGTGATGCCTGGTCAGTGTGTTCATTTCTGGATATTAGATTTCAGGAACATGCTGGTAAACTGGATAGTGTCCAAGAATGGGAAATTAGGGTGGTAAGGGCCTTGAATTTGTGTCCTATGAGGATCGGGTAAAAGAAATTGGAGATGTTTAGCCTGAAGAAGAAGAAAAGACTGGGGAAATGGATTTGCAAGATGGTTGGGAATTATAGCTGCCTTCAAGAATTTTGAAGGGATGTCATGTAGAGCAAAGATTAGACGACTTCTCCTTGGCCCCAGAGGGAAAACCAGGAGGAGCAAATGTTGAGATTACAAAGAGGTGAATTTAGGCTTGATGACAAACTTCCTAACAGCTGGAACTATCCAACATAGAATGAACCGTCTCCGGAAGCAGTGCAGTGGTTAGATGGCCACTTTGTTGGGGATGTCACAGAGGGGATTCTTGTTCAGGTGTGGGATGAGACTAGATAGGTCACTTCTGAGAATTCTTCTCAAGTCTCCTCACTCTACTTCATGGCTTCTGTGAATGTTCACCAGCTCCTCCTATTCCACAGAAAGTTATTGAGCTTCTCCTAGAAAAGATATGGTGCCAATGTTGTGGGTCCTGCACACAATTTGAATAAATGATTGCTTTACCTCTCTGTACCTCTGTCTTAATGGATCTGAAGAGTTCAGTTGGGAGGTAATAGATACATTGTGGTTGCTACCTTAAACAGAAGAGGTGGGTAGGCAGAGAGAGGGTTGATGTCTACCTCCTTGAAGAAGCAGAGATTTATCTATATATAATAAAGAGTTAACCTATCAGAGAATCACAGAGCAAGAGCTGAAAGGATGTATTAGGCTATCTGGTTCAAACCCTTCATCTAGCAGATGAAACTGAGGCCTGGGGAGGTTAAGTTACTTCCCCAAGGTTGTAAAGGTAAGATGCTTCTGAAATTTCAGTGGGATTTAGTGAAGTCACTTTTTTATTATAATATTCACATTTATGTAGAACTTTCCAATTATGAAATATTTGCCATGTATTATCTTCACATATGAGTTTCTGAATGTCTCTGTATCTATGTATGTATGTGTGTATCTGTGTGTTTAATTGGCTTGCGAAAGGATTGAAGAAAATTGTGATCCAGGCAGCATTATTATCTTTTTTATCTGGGAAAATGAGTGGAACTAAAAAACACAAAGGAACACACACACACACACACACAAATCCAAAACCGGACAACTCTTTCCAACCCTGGATCAAAACATAACTATTTTGCTTCCAAAATAAAATTTTTATTGATATAAATACAGTATATGGCAAGAAGTGATCCAGAAATCCAGGATCATCTTGCGAAACTCAACGTAAAAGTTAATATGTGAGAATTTAGAGAGTCCTGGAAGACTCAGCTTTTTACAGGTATGAAACAAGACAACAGGACTGGCCTTCTACTACTCAGAGCTCACTTCCGAGCCCCCATCATCCTCCAGTTTAGGTATTGTCCTAAGTGTGCTATTATACTGAGGGGAGAGAAGAACTCTCCTTTGGTCTTAACGTCTTAGACTTTGAAGGATCATCACATCAGTAAAAAGGCTATGGAGATCCACAACGAGTAGAGCCCTACAGAGAGAGCGCAAGTCTGATAGCCTTGGGGCTTGACCTGTTGCTAACTCACTACTAATTTTCTTAACCTCTCCGTGTGTCTGATTCTCCATCTCTAAAAGAATGAGCACATCTCACTAGCCAATTGCAGCACTGCTGAAAGATCATTGGCCTAATAGGGATAAGAGGAGCTGGCATTTTTGTATGGTGTTTTAAGGAGTGCCGAGGTCTTTCTACAAGTTTTCTCATTTGATCCTTGCAACAGCTGGGTGAGATTGGTGCTCTTATGTTCATCTTACATTGGAGAACACTGAATCTGAGAGATGAAGTGAATAATTGCTCAGGGTCCAATAGCTAAGAAGTGTCACTCAAAGTCAAGCTTCCTGACTTGCAAATACAATGGTGTCTTCTGTTCCACCTAGTGGCCACCTAGGGAAGTTCTATTATTAAATAATCACCAAGTACAACAGTGTCCACAGTGCCACCTAGTGGCCATCTAGGGAAGTACAGTTATTAAATAATCACCAAGGACAACAGTGTCCACTGCACTACCTAGTGGCCATCTAAGGGAAGTTCTTCAGTGAAGACCATAAGTAATCCCAAGTCCAATGTTGTCCACTGTTCCACCTAGTGGCCATATAAGGAAGTCCTTCAATAAAGCATTTCAAAGGAGCAGTCATGGGATCTTGGTTCAAATTCAGCTTTTTTTGACCACTTAACCTATCTGGGCTTTTGGGGGAGGGGGTTGGGCTTGGTGGTCTCTCAGGTTCCTCCTCTATATATGATCCTAACAGTGACCATTGTAGGAAGAATGAGAGGAGATAGCAGAGGGGCAGATATCGGTTGACAGCCCAGTTTTACAAGGAAAAACTCCCTAAGTGTTAGAGCTGTCACACATTGGAATGGGTGATTTTGGGAAGGTTCGTTGTGGATAAGGAGGACAATGACTGTGTCTGGGTGACCTTGGGCAAGTCACTTCTCTGTCTGTCAAATGGGGATGATAATTACACCTACCTCATAAGGCTGTTGTGAGTATCAAATAAAATAATACTTGTAAAGTGTTTTTTGGCCTTAAAGCACTGTATAAATTCTAGTTATTTTGTTTATTTATCCTTATTGTCATTTAGAAACTGTTGTGTTAATGGTAGAGGCTATTGAGCGTCAGTCTCCTGACTCTTTCCCTTGGTGGGTATTGGCTCTGATTTATATTAACGGTGTCGATTATTGTTAATGTATGGGAAATTGATCTTTTGTGTTTGCAGTCTTCTACATGAAATTTCACAGTTTCCAGAAACTTTTTTTCAAAGCTTTTTGAAAAAAGGAATTTTGGTGTTTGTACTTTGTTGGTTACACCAATTTTTGGTGTATTGGGAAAAGTGTTGTCTTTGGAGTCAGAAGGCTTGGATTTGAATCCTGGCTAGATTGCAGTCACTACCTGTGGCCTTGGACAAGTGACTTTTCTGGACCTGTTTCCTTATTAGTAAAATTCTGGGCTGCACTAGATGACTTCTAAGGAACCTTTCGAGATGTAGATTTATGATTCCAAGTCTAATCTTGGCTGCTCTGAAAAGCCAAACTAGTGCTTCAATAACCACATAGAAAGGTTTGGGACTAGCCTCATCTGATCTCTGTACCACCTTGCTCTTTGTACTGGCTCTAACTTCTAGGACTGGGGAAAGCTTTCCCATTTTCTGTTTTGAGAGGTGAGCTGGTATGGGCTCCTAACAATACATTCTCTATCCTGAAGCTTCTTGCCGTCCTGCTGCCCAAATAGAGAACCTTGGTTCCTAGTTGATGTGGTGACATCTTGAGGCACGTGGGAGTAGAAATCTCTGACATACTTACTTTGCAGGGAGGGAGATGGACAAGGGAAGGGGTTCTGAATGAGGACTTTTCTCCCCCTTCCTCTCTGTAAAGACTGGATTCTGTCTCTGTTATTCATACATAGTCTCCTTTAAGACAGCCCTCTTCTCACTCACCTTTCCACTTACCTTCAAGCATTCCTTCCCCTCCATTGGTTACCCCTTTCCTTAGTTTTAGAATTTTGTTTCACACACTGATTCTTTTTTCTTTCTTTTAGTTATCTCATTCTTCCCCTTTTTCCTCTCAATTAAGTAGTCAAGTAAACTCTTCCTTCATCTCTTCCCCTCTAACTTATTTTGTTTGTTGGTTTTTAAAAGATTTTAATTTTATGAACCTTTTTCTAAAATATGTCTGTCATGCCTTGTCCTCCTTGTGATTTCTCTTCTTGTTCTATCTTTTTTAAAACTCTTATTCTTTGACTCCTGGCCCCTCCATTTATTCATTCATTCTTTGGTTTCTATATTCTCATGGCATTAAATCTTCTAAAGTACCCATTTTGAGTTCACTCTAAATGGTTCTGATGTTCTTGTCTTGTACATCGTTTCCCTTATCCACCTTTTCTCTTGTGTTCACTCTCTGAAGGACCAATTCCTGTAGGAGATAAGAGGGAATAGATTGATGGGTTACCCCGGGGTAGGAATTTTCCTAGGTCCCCGATTCAGTACTTTGTTATTATTTATTATCCCATAATCTTTTTTCCCCCTCATTAGCCATGAAATCTCCCTTTAGGTCCATGATTTCCCACTCGGGGGGGGGGGGTCAGTTACCTCCAGGAGCTCTCTACCCCCTTCCCCTGTGGCAGGATGCTGCCTGTGGAAGCCTAGCACTATCTCTGAGGAAGTGATCTCTTTAGGCACCAAATCCCTGCAGATCCTATGAAGGAAGACTCTTAACTCAGCACAACAAGGTCATGAGACTGGCCCTCAAATTGGCTGTCCTTGCTCTAACGGGGTGATGACTGGGTGCTACTGGTGCCTTAGGTACTCCATCCAGTCCCTTGGCTCAACCCCAGAATTTTTATTCCAGAGAAGCAAAGCTAGGTATTGTTTCACTGTTTAGCTGTTCCCTGAGAGCTGATATTTATATGAATAATTCTCAAATCTAGTAATAATGTTGCAAAAAACCCAGACAGTTGTAGTGAGCAGGATATAACTAAGTATTAATAGGAATGGAAAAATTCAAGATCCCCAAATGCCATTTTAAAAAAATTATTAAAAATCGAATATTGTTTCCACAGATATATATGTTAAAAGTGTTTCAAATCATAATAAGTTAAAATAACTTAATAAGAAGAATTTTTGATTTCTAAACAGAGGCAGAGCCTGTCCACTTGACTGTGAGTGATGTCAGGGAAGTTCTTGCCTTGATTGGAGGCATAAAAGATGTTGTCATGTTGAATTATTGATCCATCCATTGACCTGCTGTTCTGTGAGGATAGAAAGGAGCCTGATAACCACTTTTTTTTTCTATTGTAAACCAGAAAAAAAAGAGTCCCTAAAGTAAAGGAGTGTTGGATAGAACTGTACCATTGGGTCTTGAAAAGTTTGCATACCTGCTACATGGTTAAGCCTGAACATTGTCCATGGGATTTTTCTTTTTTATGGGGGTGGAGGTGTGGGGGAAGGAGGGAGGATGTGCTGTTACCTAATTATTGTGTCATACAATATCATGAGAGAATCAAAGATGGCAGCTTCATCTCCTATTTGTACCCCCTCTAAATTCCCTTCTCCACTCCAACCTCTGAAAAACTGGCCTTGGCCTCTGTCCGTTGGCTCAGTCAGAATGCTTGTTTTAAGTTGGGACCTTTCCACGGTTACCTCATTTACAAAGTGCTTTCCACGTGTCATCTCCAGCCAACTCTGCTACAAGCATTGTTATCCCCATTTCATAGAAGAGAAAACCAAGGCTCACAGCAATTAAGTGGCTTACTGATGTCAAAGTTGGGATTAGAGCCCCAGGTTTCCTGATTCCAAGTTCAGCCCTGTTCCCACTTCTTCATGTTGTTCTCCCAGCCCTTTCTCTCTCTCGTGGGGAGCTGAAAGTAGCCTCAGAAACCAACATTTTCATGAAGGAATTGAGATCCAGCAAGATAGGTCATACTTTTTTTTTTTTTTGGACCTGAAATTTTCTTTTCTTTTTTAAAATTTTCTGAACTTTTGTTTATTTTTAGTTTACATCATTCATTTTGATTTACAAATTTTTTCCCTGTCTTTCCCCTGCCCACCACCCCAAAACAGTGATCCCACTGTATACCCCCTCCTCTAATCTGCTCTCTCCTCTATCCTCCCCTATCACCCCTCTGACTTTCTGATAGGGCAAGATGGATCTCTCTACCCCAGTACCTGTATATTTCCCTCCTTCCTATTCCACCCCCCACTTGTTCTATTCTCTACTTTGTCCCTATCCCTTTACAAAAGTGTGTGCTTCTAACAACCCTCCCCACCAACCTGCCTACCCCTCCATCC
>CM053591.1:167457368-167473343 GCA_028646515.1 Pseudochirops corinnae
GGATGGCTGTTTTGGGGCGGTGGGTGGGGGAAAGAGGGGGAGAAAATATGTAACTCAAAATCTTGTGGAAATGAGTGATGCAAACTATAATAAAAAAAATAAATAACTCTATCAGCTATGAAATAAAAAAAAAAAAAGAATGCTTGGAAGTCCTTCACCTCATTGAATGACCGTGTTTTCCCCTGAAACATTGTATTCAGTTTTGCTGGGTCGATGATTCTTGGTTTTAATCCTAGCTCCCTTCATCTCCAGAATATCATATTCCAGGCCCTTTGATCCCTTAATGTAGAAGCTGCTAGATCCTGGGTTATCCTGATTGTGTTTCCACAGTGTTGAAATTGTCTCTTCTTGGCAGCTTGTAATATTTTCTCCTTGATCTGGGAACTCTGGAACCTGACTATAACAGTCCTAGGAGTTTTTTTTTGGGGGATCTTTTTCAAGAGTTGATGGGTAAATTCTTTCAAGTTATATTTTGCCCTCTGGTTATGAAATATCTGGGCAGTTTTACTTGAGAATTTCTTGAAGGATGCTTTCTAGGTTCTTTTTTTGATCATGGCTTTCAGGTAGTCCAGTAATTTTAAAATTGTCTCTCCCAGATCTATTTTCCAGGTTAGTGGTTTTTTCAGTGAGATATTTCACATTGCCTTCTGTTTTTTCATTTCTTTGGATCTGTTTAGTAGTATCTTGATTTCTCATAAAGTCATTTGCTTCTATTTGCTTCACTCTAATTCTCAAGGAATTATTCTCTTCAGAAAACTTTTGAGATTCTTTTTCCATCTGGCAAATTCAGCTTTTTAAGGCATTCTTCTCCCCATTGGCTTTTTGGGCCTCTTTTGCCATTTGAGTTAATCTATTTTTTAAGGTGTTATTTTCTTCAGTCAGGTTGTTGACTCTCTTTTCATGATTTTCTTGCATCATTCTCATTTCTCTTCCCAATTTTTCCTCCACTTCTCTTACTTGGTTTTCAAAATCCTTCTTAAGCTGCTCTATGGCTTGTAGCAAGTCTGTATTTTTCTTGGAAGCTTTTGGTATGGGAATTCTGACTGTTGTCTTCCTCCCGTTCCATGCTTTGATCCTTTTTGTCCCCCAAAAAGGAATCTAATGTTGCATTTCTGGGCTTGCTTTGCTTCCTTTGCCTAATCATTTTGCCAGTCAATTACTTGACTTTTAGGTTCAGTAGAACTCTGCTTTCAAAGGGGAGAGCTCTGTCCCAAATTGCTGGGGTTTTCACAGCTGCCAGAGCTATTAGGAGGCCACTGTTTCTTCAGACTCCACTAGCTTTGGCTCACTGAAAACGCACCTCAGGACCACTACCCAAGCCTGTGATCCCAATCCAGGCAGCTTAAGGCAAGAGCACTTAGCCTCTGAATGATCGGTTGGCCCCCCTGTGATCTGCACAATGGGAGCTTCTGAGGCAGCCACATGGAGGTGGCTGCGGTGCTGCCACTTAAGTTGCTTTTAGCCCTGGGGCAGTTGGCCGGACCCTCTCCCCCAAATTTATCCAAGTTCCACTGACCTTTCACTTAGTCTTTGTTTCTTATGGGTTGGTAATTCTGGAAAACACCCCAGTTGCCGGTGATTCGTGCTCCAGCTGCGGCTTGTTCTGGCGGCCCTAGGGCTCCAGCCTTGGGTTCACGTGGTCCTGGTCTGGGCTCCCACCACTCTGTGATGAACCCCTTCCATCTGCCTGCCAGGCAGCCTTCAGCAGGAGCTTTGTTACTCTGTCATTTTGTGAGTTCTGGAGCTTTAAAACTTGTTTAGTCATATTTTATAGGGATTTGAGGTGGTTGTGGGGAGAGCTACAGAGTTTTGCTGCTTCTACGCTGCCATCTTGACTCCACCCCCAGTAGGTCATACTTCATTGAAGGTCACACAGGGGATAATAAGTGATCTTTATTAAATTAAAGTCATAGAATGTTAGAGCTGGAAGGAATCTTAAGCACATTTCAGCTCAAAAGCAGTATTCTTTAATACTTCAGTGACTGGTGATTTCATCTCTCTCTCCCTCTCCTTCCCCCATCTTTTTCTTCTCTTCCCTCTCCCTTTCCATCTTCCTCTCTTCTTACTCCTCCCTCTTTCCCTTTCTCTCTCCCTCCATAAAAACCCTACTGAATACGTTCAAGCAGCATGACCTAATAGAAGAAGGTCTGTGTTCAAATGCTACCTCTGAACTGCCTGATTTGTTCCTGTGCTATGGAACTACAATCTTCTATCTCCAAATCAACTAGTTTGAAAATAATAATGACATTTGTAAAGTTCTTTAAAGATTGCAAAGCACTTAATGCATATTATTATTTTGTTGGACCCTCACAACAAACCCTGTAAGATGGGAAGTATAGGTATTATCACCGTTTGACAGATGAGGAAGTTGAGACATAAAAGAGTTTCTGAGGTGCCCATGGTTGCATGATTGGTTGAAAGAGGGATTGAAACATAGATCTTCTTGTCTCTGAATGCAGAGCTCTTGCCATTATAACATGCTAACTTCTCTCTTTCCCTCCTCATCTACATATATATATATATATATATATATATATACACACACACACATAAATATGAATAAATAGCTGGCTTTGAAACCAGGAAGGTCTGAGCTCAAGTTCTACTTTCCTCTGACATATTAGCTGAGTTAACCCTGAGCAAATCATCCTATAGCGCTCCAGGCAGAAGGTGCCAGCCTTTACCAGTAAAGGGAGTTTCTTTAGCCAAGGATTCTCTTTAACTAATGAAATTACAGATCTGATCCCTATTCTCTGTCTCTGTCTCTCTCTTTTTCTCTCTCTCTGTTTCTGTCTCTCTGTCTCTCTCTCTGTTTCTCTCTCTCTCTGTGTTTTAAGTATGTAAAATATATTCCAATGTTGTGGATCTATTGGACTGGCCCCTGAAATTATTAATTAAAAAATGTCTGAATAGTTTGAGGTTTCATTGATATGTGAGTGTATAACTCATTCTCTGGGTGAAGCAAAGTCTGAATGACCTTCTTGATTCTTAGAGGAGACTTGATTACTTTAGAGCTTAATTTCCCCAAACAAGACATGTTTGATAACGGGCCAAAACGGTGGTCTGCCAACTTATTAGTAATAGCACACAGAATTAAATAAAGTTACATGGCGTGCCTCCAAGAGACCTCTGTTCACAGCTAATACGGCCTTTTAAGTTTTGGATGGAGTGCTTATATACTATAAAATGCCTCATTCTAGGACCTGGCAAAATGTCAAGATGGTGGCTGTGGTTGGGCCCATTATTGTCTTATCTTTATAGCAATCACTTGCTGAAAATGTGTAAGTGCTCTCCCTTCTAGAATGAATGTTGCCGTCACTCCTGGTGTTGATGTGGCCATTTGGATGTGGGGAGAAAGAGATAGAATGGTTCAGGAGAAGACTGATCTTCTTTTCCCTTCTTCCTATATGTTAGGAAACCATGTGTACTCTTTGTTCTGATCTGGGCCTTTGACTTTCACTTGTCACAGGTAAGTCAGGTGAAGATGATATGACCAGGGAAGCCGTGTTTCAAACATTTTTTTTTAAAGAGGCTCCTTTTAGTGTCCTGTAGGGTTCATAGCATCATAGTGTATAGGATCAGAGATGAGAGGATTACAGGGCTAGGTGAACCTGTGATGTCTGTTTAAGTGGAATGTGGGAAGGGGTTAACTTGGAAGGAGGTGGACTCTTCCTCACTGGGTGCTGGATGATCACTTTTTGGTTATGTTGTAGTAGGTATGGACTGCTGCAAGTCCCTTCCTACTGGAAAAATTCTGTGATTATTTCATTTAACCTCCTCACTTTAATGGAAACTGAGACCCAGGGGGGGATTAAGGTCTCATTGGCAGTCATTAACAGAGTAAGGATTTGAACACAGGTCTTCAGATTTCAAAGCCTGGGAGCTTGTGTAGGATAAGTGAGACCCTAACACATAGCTCTGTGCTGATGGGGGAAGAGCTGTTTCTTAAAAGTAAATTTGATCCATGAGGCAGGGAGTTCTTGGTTCTTTTGAAGTAGGAGTTAGAAAGAACTTAGGCTCAGAACTTGTGTGGTGGGATAGAAGGAAGGGTCACAGAATGTAATCACAGTAATGCAAGTTAGTCTCTCCCAGGTGATTCCTCTCCTAAGAGCATTTCACATGGAATAGATGTCACACAAAGGCCAGAATGGGAAAGAAAAGCCCATTTCTATCCAATGTGGCATTAGTGTGATGTGTTTTAAAGTGTGTATTCGGGATGTGAAAATGTGACTTTTGTAAGAATGCCAAGAACAATGAGATTTGTGATGAGCAATCTGCTGATCAAGCCCTGGTTTGTGCCAGATAAGAAGTACTGAAGGGCAGACTTTAAACCATAGAGATTTTATGAATTATCAAACATTGGGGAGAGCAGAGAGAGAAGAGGGGGAGGGAGGGAAAGAGGAAAGAGAGAGAGGAGGAGGAGGAAGAGGAAGGAAGGAAGGATGGAGGGAAGGAGGGAGGGGTAGGTAGGTTGGTGCAGGGCCAATCTGTTGATCATGTTCTCCAATTTGTCAAATATTTATTAAACACGACTATTAGAAGATGCCTCCCTTAGCACTGGAGAATAAAAACCAAAAATACCCTAGTTTCTTGATTAATCAACAAGCATTTATTAAATACCCACTAACGCTAGGAACTGTCTTAGGTACTGGAATATACAAAGGTAGGAATGAGATGGAACCTTCACAAAGCTTCTGTTCCATCGTGGGAGATGTCATACACATTTTAAGCACTCATGATCTGTACAAACTCACTTTCTGGGAGGTAGCATTGGCTTCTGGGGGCACCAGGAAAGGTCTCAAGTGGGAGGAGATGTCTCTTGGATTGAGCTTTAAAGAAGACTAGAGAATGCTAGAGGAGAAGAAGGGCAAGCCTGCTAGGCGTAGGGCACAGCTTGTGCAAAGACACAGGGAGGGGATTTAGTGAGTGGGATTTGAAGAACAGAAAGAAGGCCAGTTTGACTGGACTGTTGTGTGTGTGAAGGAGAAGGATGTGTCATGCTGCAGAGGAAAGACTTTCAGTGCCAGAAGGATTAGAGAGCCATAGGAATTCATTGGACTTCCTCAAGGATCTCATATTCTGTGCTGGGTGTACATCACTAGACAATTAAATAAAAAACTTATGTGCAAAATCTGCTTCAAGAAGGATAGGGAGTACATTTACTTACATTAGGAAAGGTCCATGTACGAGGTGACACTTGATTCAAGCTAGGAATTCAGCAGGGCCGGTGGTTTTGCTGGTAACTGTTTTTGTGACCATATGTAAGTTTATTCTCCATAATATTCTCCATTCTCCATTGGAGAATTGGACTTGAAAATATCTGAAATCCCTTCCAACTTGAACATTCTGTGATTTCCTGTGTGGTGCAGTGGGCAGTGGTTTTGGAGTCGGGGATCTGGGTTCAGATCCCACCCTTATCTCTTACTGCCTTTGTGACTTTGACCAAGGCATTTAGTCTCCTTGGGCTGCGGGTTCCTCATCTATAAAATGAGGGCACTGGACTAGATGGCTTCTGTGGTCTGAATCTATAATGCTGGACTTCCTTTTTCTCTTTATTTGGAGTAACCCCTTTTCTCTTCCTTCATTTTACCCTCTATTCCCTTCTCTGGCAAGTCTAAATGTTTACTAAACATTATGAAGCAGCAGGTTCATGGGCGAAGGTATAAATTCACATTTTTAAGACATCCTGATTAATCAATACCTTCTTTGAAACAGGATGAACTCACTGCAGTGAATGTAAAGCAAGGCTTCAATAATCAGCCAGCTTTCTCTGGTGATGAGCATGGCTCCGCCAAGAATATCGTCATTAACCCATCCAAGGTAAGGCTCAGCCTTAACCTCAAGCTTCACTTCTTAACTATAGAGTGTACAGAATTCTGTGCTTAGATACACTATTAAGGTTTTGTCCAAGCAAATGTTTTTTATGTCCTAAAAATGTATCTCTCTCTAAATCAGTGGTTCTCAGCCTTCCTAATGCTGTGACCCTTTAACACAGTTCCTCATGTTGTGGTGACCCCCAACCATAAAATTATTTTTGTTGCTACTTCATAACTGTAATTTTGCTACTGTTATGAATAGTAATGTAAATATATGATATGCAGGATTTATTTTCATTGTTACAAATTGAACATAACCCATAGGTTGAGAACTGCTGCTCTAAATGATAAGAGAGGCTGTGTTTAGTTCCATGGTTTAACTCTCTGTTCTTCAGGTGAAAGCATGCTCATACAAAGTCATGTCTCTGAAGCCCAACACGACCATTTTGGGAAATATAATTATTTATAATGACTTCATGTTAGTCCCTGTAAAGAAATGGTCCTTGATATAGATTAAAGAGAAATGTTTCCCTGAGTTCTTATGTTCTACAACTCATGGTATACTTCTGTTAACTTAAAAAATCAGATTCAGAGTGACCACGTGACTGAATTCTACTTCTTGGTGCTGGGTAGCTCTCCAAGGTTACAGTTAGAAAAGGCTCATAAATGGTATCAATGGAGGGACTGTCCAAGCTGGGGGTTGCCCACATTGAGGAATCATGTGTTTGGAGCAACAGCAACAAAAAGTTTGTACTTGTTTCACGGAGATTCAGAACACCTTCTCAGAGGACTGGCCAGGCGTGTTTACCTGGTATGAAGTATTTGTTCAGTTTTAATTGAATGTGATATGTTCTTAATTATTCAAAGGCCAGTGTCAAGAAGAAGGGAAACCATAACAGTGATCATTGTTGAGAATCCTGACACAGAAATATTTTCGTCCTTTTAAGCTTTTTTATTCCCCAGAGTATAAAAAGTCAACTTTGCTACATTCTTAAGGATTAATCCTTTTCACTGGCATTTGTATGGTGGATAGAATGTTTGGCCTGGAGGAAAACTCATTTTCCTGAGTTCAAATCCAACCTCATACACTTCCTAATTATGTGACCCTGGGCAACTCACTTCACCCTCTGCCTCAGTTTCCTTATCTGTAAAATGAGCTGGAGAAGGAAATGGCAAACCACTCTTGTGTCTTTGCCAAGAGAACACCAAATGGCGTCATAAAGAGTTGGATACAATTGACGTGACTGAACTAAATGTTAGAATAATGCTTTATGTTTATCCTCTCAGTCTTGTCTGATCTGATCGTCATGGCAGCACAGTGAGGCTGCTGGGCTTGCTTAGCCCCTCCAGAGACTCCGAGGGCTAGCAGAACTTGAACTTGGGCCTGGGTGATCTGACCTCGAGTTCAATGTTCTTTCTAGTGTGCTCTTCCTCCTATCACTAATTATGGCACATCAGTTGGTCACCAAGCATTTATTACACACTTACTATGTGCCAAACACCTGAATTTCCAAGAAACTTTAGCCCATTGGTTATGAAATTTTGAGTATGACGATGGCTTTTGATTTCACAAAAATGTCACATCCCTCCATATGATAATAAGACTTCGTATCTGATCAAGGAAATAAATGATGGCAAAAAACCAACCAACCAACCAGCCTACTATGGATTCAGTGATGCTTGTCAATGAAATTATATTTTAAAATCCCTGCGGCATGTGTATTACATTTGAAAAATAGCAGTGTACTATCTGTATAGGACATAATATTTATTCAGCTTACAGAAGGTAGAGTTGCTTATTTTCATACTCAATCAAGCTGAATATCTTGTTGGAGCTAAGCATGGATCTGAATGGCAATAGTTGGCCTGTACAAGGACTTACAGACCCTTTGAATAAAAGACCTCTAAGGGGTCTCTGGGTTCCCATAGGTTGGGAATGGTTGTTTGACACACATTCTCTCCCCCCCGCCTCTGCCATTTCCTTGTTACCAACACAATTCTTTAGTCTCTTAAAAAAAATACCTACTGAATTGAGGGAAATAAACACTTCAGATTAAAAGTCAAAAATCATACTTTGGTCTCTCCTCATGCACTCTTTAAATCTACTTCCCAGAAAAATGTTGCTTCCTATAATATGCATCTGTTCAGAAGGTGTTCGTGGGACCCAGGATGCATGTGCAATTATACTGAGTTCCACTGGTATTATTAAGTCCACGGAAGAAAGTGTAATTATACAAGCAAACAGCCCAAATTTTAATCATGCGCTAATCAAAAAGGATCGAGGAACACCTACTTCACATCTTTGGAAAAATTGCTCTTCTTTCATATTCAGGTAGACAGATTTGGCTAATTGCTTACACCTGTACACCAGTCTACAGACTAAATATTTATCGACTCAGGAACATTAACTCAGATGATAATTCATCTTTTAAAAATTGTGCTTACTCTTGCTGCACAGCTAGGGCTCTAAGTCCTATTGGTTGTTACCTTATGCTGGGTCTACGGCCACAGGGAGGGACTGACTTACCTTAAAAGAAAAAAACTGATGGGGAGAGGTGAATAAACAAACCTGGAAAACTGAAGCAGATTTCTATTTGTTATTGTTGAGCCATATGCAACTCTTTGTGACCCCATTTGGGATTTTCTTGGCAGAGATACTGGACTGGTTTGCCATTTCTTTCTCCAGTTTGCTTTACAGATGAGGAAACTGAAGCAAACAGGGTTAAATGACTTGTCCAGGATCACACAGCTAGTAAATGTCTGAGGTCAGATTTGAACTCATAAAAATGGCTCTTCCTGACTCCAGTCCTGCCACTCCATCTCCTGAACAACCTAGTTGCCCTGAGTTTATATAGCTTCATCCATTACCAGTTATTATTCTGTTTTGGTCTTTTTTTCCTGAACATTCCCAGATGTTTCTTTTTAACCAATAATATAGAAATGAAGAAACAGTTCTGAAGAGCTTCCTAATGCATTTTTGTGAGTTTAACTGTTGGCAGTATCATAAGAAACCAGTGTTGGTAAAATTGGCAGGTCAGTAGAAAATTTGGGGCATTTATAAGTTGTTTACCATGAAAAGAAAATTTAAATGACCTTTGACCAGGTTTCGGAATCCTTAATGTAAAGACACAGTTTTCTTCTTGACAGAGTGATTACTAGATTTTTCCCTTACTGTTAAAACCCAAAATTCATGTTAGGATAAATATTCTCCCAGAGGACTGGGTGTAATTAACGTTAATGAGAATGTCTAATGTGGCAAAGGAGGAAGGCTAGCTTTTGAGCAAGGCAAAAAGCCCATTTACTTTTAAGATGTTCAGGACTTCATTTTATCTTGCCCGAAATCTTTAAAGGACCCCCCTCCCCTTATTTCCCTGGTGGAACAATTTATTTGTAATTTAGATTTCTGAAGAACCAAGTTGATCTGTGATTTTTAGTGGAAATCCCCGCTTTGCTGTGAGGGACTGAATCTTAATCCTATTATGTGATGGACTAAATTGGTGACTTTTTTCAGTTCCATTGTCACCACACGTTTTTAATATAGGGTGCTTTTTCGTGTTCTTTTAACTTACTTTTTCCTTCTTTTCTCTTTTTTTTTCCTTTCACCAGATTGGAGCTTATTTTAGCAGCATATTAGCAGAGAAACTGAAGCTAAATACTTTCCAGGACACAGGAAAGAAGAAACCGCAAGTTAATGCTAAAGATAATTATTGGCTGGTGACCGCCCGATCCCAGAGTGCAATTCACAATTGGTTCTCAGATTTAGCAGGAAATAAACCACTCACTAACTTAGCAAAAAAGGTATTAGCAAGTTTTTTTTTTCCCCCTTTGCTTTAATATTTGATTTTTGCCATTAAGGAAGCTCGTAATGATGAAGCTTCTCCTTCCCTCAAATAGGAGGTGGACTTTGTATACCTATGTTTTTCCCCTTTCTTAGTTTTTTAAACTGTGTGTCCCATATACGACTTTTTGTCTAAAATGAGAAGCTTCACGGTTTATATGGCCTATTGAAAGTAGAGAAGGAAGGACTTTGATGTCCAGAGCAAGTACCGAGAATCCACCATTTCTGTGACTCGGATCTCTCAATTACAGAATCCTGGAAAGCAGAGCTAAGTGTGTACAACTAACTCTCCTTGCTTGGTTGGTAATTCACTCCTCTCTAAAAGAAAGCATCTTGAGGTTCCTGGCTAAGTCTTGTTTCCCCATGAGATGAGATCAAGATTGAGGTTCTGTGTGTTCTTCATCTATGAAAGAGCGAAATGAACCAAGTTTGCCAGGCTTGTCGGGTACTTTCCCTTTCTTTTGATCAGTGTGCCTCAGAATGAACATTTTCTTGTCATGGGAAAAAAGACACACAGGGTCGACAATCATGTAGACTGAATGAAAGAAAATGTTCATTAGACTCTAGCCAAAGAGCTTGAAAACTTTTTTCTTGATAGGCTTAGAAATGGCTTTCTTTATCTCTGACCTCTTATGTGGTTTTCCCAACGAGTGTGTGGATTTTCTTGCAGCCTTCTCGGCAGCCTTTTTTTGTCCAAGGTATTTCTGTCTTACTCTCTTAACTTTTCAGTGGCAGGCCTGGCACTGGCTCAAAGTAGAGAAGAGCTTCCTTGCGGGGTTTTTTTCCTTTTTAAAGAAAACTCCTTCCAAATAGGACTTGTTGCTTTTCATTGGTCTTATT
This sequence comes from Pseudochirops corinnae, assembly GCA_028646515.1. Taxonomy (NCBI): domain Eukaryota; kingdom Metazoa; phylum Chordata; class Mammalia; order Diprotodontia; family Pseudocheiridae; genus Pseudochirops; species Pseudochirops corinnae. Next base: position 167,467,863 of record CM053591.1, read on the forward strand.
TTTGCTACCACGATAGGTTTCTGTGACCAGACCCAGCTGAAATATTTAAATGTATAAACCAACTTACCCAAAACAAACCAGTTAATAAACATTTACTAAACACCAGCTGTGCGCCAGGCACCTTGCTAAGTGCAAACCACACCTACTCCCTTTCCCTTCCTTCTTGGGTCATGTCACTAAAACTTGTTGGACTGTTTGGCTTTGTCTTTTCCAGTGGTGAATAGTTTACTCAATGACTGCACTGCAGGCCAGCCTAATTTCATCTGAGTACGGTTTGCTTTCTCTCCACTAGGAATTTCTATGCTGTTTTTGGTTAGCACCTTCAGCTCCTGCATGGCCAAGCTGGCATTCTTCTTAGCAGGTTTTCCTGTTCTGGAAGCATTTCAGACATATTTTTGATGCTCCCTAAATGCTCCTGCTGGCAAAGGGGTGATGTACTTGATCTAGGGGAGTTATCTTCTAGGAAGGAGGCAAATCCTGGAGCAGTTTGTTAGTCAATGTTCTTCTCTCTTTATTAGGAGCTGCTTACCCTGGCCAAATCAGGTGTTGTTCAGGTAAGCCCTGGCATTCCTTCTTTGCAAATTTGTAGATGTTTTCTTTGTAGAACCATTGAACATAGTTCAAAGTAGTCATTTCTTGGGCTTTTTTTTTTTTTCCCCAAGAGCATTTTCAGTTGGCCTGAGCATCCATTCCTCTTGGGATTGCAAAATTATTCATTCTCTGCATGTTCTTCATAAGTTTTTTTTTAATTTTTTTTTTTAAGTTCTGGTATTGGCTTCTTGCATTCCTTCTAGAATTCCTTTTTCAGATAGCTGAAAATCCTTGCCTTTCCTGCTGAGATCACGAGTCAACTTCCAACTCTGATCTGGGGTCTAATGTAGTCGTGTATATGTGTGAAAGATCAAATTTCCTAACTTGTTTTGCTGTCAGAATGAACCGTGTAAATTGTCAGGTGTTTTGTTTCCAAGAGGTTGACAACTGCATGGTGGGAAGGGGTTTTTTTAATTGATAGACAGTAACAGCTGGATTTTGACTGGGAGCCTTCCTTGCTACTTGGGTATGCTGTAGGGAATGTCTCTTAAATTTGGAAAACATCTCTAGTCTTTACTTATCCATTTCAGGTGCTCATCTGATCAGTCCGACCTGTGCTGGTGATCAATTTTGGCCCCATTGGGGCAATAGATGGTGCCAATGGAGAAAAATGTGGAAAGAGGAATGGGTAGGGAGAAGAGAGGGCTCTTCCATGGGAGGAAACCAATAGCTACATACTATACTATGGTCTTAATTTTCTACTATTATGTAGCTGCAGCTGTTACCTCCCTGAAAAACACTGATATCATTTCATTTTGAGACAGTTACAGTATTCTATAATTTTATTTAGCTGTCTTGGAAGACAAGAAGATATATACATATGCCAGATGATTGACTGAATCAAACAGATACCATAAACTTTTGGCTAATTTTCTCTATTAAAAGTAGTTTCTGTCACTGTAAGGAAGACCGACAATTTTGGTCCGTGGGAATCTTTTCCTTCTAGTTCGTATGATTTCTTGTGGTTTGGTTCAGCACTGGCTGTAGCTATAAATTGGACAGAGCTGTTGATCTCTCTCTTCTTCCCTAATTATGTAGCTTTCTTCCCATAAATGTGTGTATAAATATATGTATATTTCTTCTGAATTTTAAGCACTCAAATTTAGCTAACTACTCCTCTTGGGAGATTGCTTGTGAGGGTAACATTAGAGTTTTGCCCAGGGCTATTATAATATCTCCTACTCGTTCAGTTTGTTGGATATTTCATCTAAATATTTAATATGTTGTATTAAATTTATCTTCTTCAGCTTTTAATCCTCCTGTCAATTGCTGTTGCAAAGAAATCATTTAGGCTTTCCAGGAAAGATAGCATCAGTAATAACTCTCGGAGGTGGCAAACTTCTCCCGCTTTTGTTTGTCTATCTGCTCTGAATCTTGGTCCTAAAACATTTTTCTGTGTGCCTGACTGAGAAGCAGCCTGGCCTTTGACAGATATTTGACATGCCAAATATTGTTTTAGAGGAAATGGCAGGTCTGACCTTGAGATGAATAAGCTCATGTTTTCCTACAAAGGTCTCGAAAGATGTAGTAGTCAGTGAACTGAGAGCCTCGCGTCCTTTTGTTGAAATGCTTCACAAGCAAAATGTCCTACTAATCCTTGACCAGATTCATTACAGGGGCCCAGAATTTGAAGCCTTATGCATTAGGCTCATGTTCCTTTCACTCCCTTTGGGGTAGTGGTTGCCAGATTGGAGGGGATGGCCACAGATGAGAAGAAGGTGTGCAGGGGAGCTCAGTTGATGTTTTTGAAATGTTTGGTTTTTTTTCGAATGGGAAGAAGCACCAGCAGTGGGACAGACCTTAGGGGATCTGTCTTTGTTTCTTTCCATTTGTAGTTCTTGAGACCAAGGTGCCTGAGGGCCGTGGCTGTGACCAGGAAACACCCTTGCTGGTTTGGAGAAATCCTTGGAACTCACAAATACGTAATCATAATAAGAAGGCCTTGTGTTAATGTAATAATACTCTTGCTTTCCAGAGGGCTTTCTTATGTTCCTTTGTGACCTTCAGTGGCCCTAAGGAATAGTAGGGCAATGGGGAGGCGTGGGAAATGGAGCGAGCATTTATATGCCTCCTACATATCAGGCACTATGTTTTGTGCTTTATAGATATTATCTCATTTGATCCTCAAAGCAATGGAAGTAAGGGCCATTATTATCCACCATATTACAGTTGAAGGCAACTGTGGCAGGTAGAGTTTAAGTGGCTTACCCAGGGTCACATGTCTGAGGCTGGATTTGAACTTGGGACTTTCTGACTCCAGGCCTGGTATCATAGGATCATAGATTTAAAGCTAGACGCATATTTTACAGAGGCCTACTCTATTTAAGTGACTTGCCCAAGTTCACACAGAACATAAGTGGTAGCAAAGGGAAAAACTGAATCCAGGTCCTTTGACTTCAGAACCAGGGCCTTCTGCCTCTTCTGAGGCAGGTGGGGCACGTGTTTGACTCTCTTCATTTACACAAGGAAAAATTAAAAGGACCGAGAGCTTAAATGATTGGTCCCAGTTTTGTTCTTATTTTAAATTCAGTGCTCCTTTTTTTTTAAACCTGTTGTGATCCTGGGACTTAGTGGGTCCCACCTGTTGTCACAGCTAAAGAGCCTTGGTTGGCCTTGGGCCCCTTCCTCTGGGTTAGTGAGTTGACCAGGTTGGGGGATAAACAAGTCTCTCTTAAGATTATCAGCATTAGAGACTTTGAGAAAGGGTTCCTAGCCCTTTCTGCCAGCTCGCCTTTGCTTCTCAGTGCATTGGGGCTCCAGCTCCCTCACTAGGTCTGAAAAGAAATAACCAGCTTCCCTAAGTACCTAATTCAAATGAATAAATTAACTCCTCTGTCATTCCTCTTTCGTTTCTACACTCTGTTCTTCTCTTTTGGTTTTGGTAGGATTGCTGAAGTATCATTTCAGCCTTTGTAACTTCCATTGAAAGTGGGATGGAGTAGACAGAGTAGCCTCAGAGTCAGGGAGACCTAGATTTCCTGCTCTGCCTCTGACAGAGACTGCCTGTCTCCACCTGGCCAAGTTACTGGAGCTCTCCGCGTCTCAGGAAAAATTCTAAGACCAAGTTTCAGAGCAAGCGCCTACTGGCCACTCTTAGGGTTTTTTTTCTTTCTATATGACAGTTCCTTATTCCAATGGAATCACAGATCTGGTCAACTATTCCCCTCCCCCTGATCTTAATAAGTGCTCTCATTTATGTGGAGTGCTGGGTTCTTAAGGTAGGTCTGTAGATTAACAAGAGAACAGATGCTAGGGCAGAAAGGTTTCTGAACTTATTTTTGGGAAAATATCAGATCTTTGTTTCATTTTAATTGATTTACTTTGTAACCTTATGTATTTTATTTTATGCATTTAAAAGCATGATTCTGAAAAGGGGTCCATAGACTTCACCAGATTTTGTAGACCCTTAATCAGGGTCTATCACACATAAAAGGTGAAGAACCCCAGAGTAGAAGTTTAAGACTTACAAAATGCTTTCTCTTCCAGCTTTGTGAAGTATGCAATTTAAGTGTTATTGTCCTTAGTTATGGAGTAAGGTTAACTGACATAAAATCACAGAACTAAGTTCGTGGATTTAAACCCAAGCACCAAGATGGGTGTTGTCTTTTACCCTTCCATATGAACATTCTGCTTCTCCATATTAGCCTTCTGCCCCCTCCACATTCATGTTTGGCCCCTCCATATTAGGACCCATCCCTCTGCATTAGCAGCCAGCCCCTCCACATAAGCTTTCTTGCCTCTCCACATTAACCTTCAGACTGCAGGCACTTTGAAGCTTTTTGCATTCTGTGCAACTTAGGAAACACAGGTATTACAAAACTTTTGACAAGTGTTTCTTTGGAAAGTGAGTGAGCTCTGACTTCAGGTTTATTTTGCATTTTGAAGTATCTAGTGTCCTGCTCGGATCCTAGTGCAGAGTGGAGGCCTGGAACCCAGGTGTTCCCACCCACCTTTCAGTATGCTTTGAATTCTACTGGGCTCTTCCTCCAGACAGAGTAAGAACTATTCCTAGTAAATACCTCTTGACAAATCTTTTAGCTGTTGTTGAATTTTCATTCCACTCACTGTTCCCTTGCAAGTAAGTAAATTTCATTTTTGACTAGTCTCTCTCCCCACCCTCCCTTTGCTCCCTCTTTCTCTAGAAATGGATTTGGAGTTAAACATGAGTTTGAAACCTACTTCTGTGTGACCTAGTAGGTGACCTGATCCTCCAGGGACCCCCGGTCTCCTTCTGTATAAAATCAAGGGGCTGGAAGAGATGAATGCCAAGGTCCCTTCCAGCCCTGAATCCTAAATTCTTCTGAACATTAGGAACATTGGTTTCTTTTTCTACTCTTTTTAAGGTTCCTATCCTCAGCAAAAAGGAGGATGTTTTTGCATATTTAGCAAAATATTCAGTGCCATTGCTTCGGGCAGCGTGGTTGATCAAGATGACATGTGCCTATTACTCTGCTATTTCTGAAGCTAAGATTAAGAAGCGTCAGGCAACTGATCCAAATATGGGTAAGTTATCGGCTGCAGTTCCCCAGTTTACTCATTCAGTGAATGTTTCAGTCTTACTGTGCCTTGATTCCAAAAAAAAGTCAGGTTACTGTTTCTTCTACTGCTCAAGTGTAGTCTTGAAAAACAAACACTCTGTAGCTTGTAGGTAAAGATGCTTTGTTTATATTGATTGTTTACATTTCACGAGAACTGCCCCAAATTGAACTGTCCATTGTAATAAAAGATGCAGCTAAAACAAAAAACAGTTCAACAAATTGACTGTCTGATGGCTTACGCCTCATTCCCCACCTGTGGTCTGCCAGCTGTCTGAGAAGAGGGAGATGAATTTTATCATCCATCCTCTGGATTCAAGATTGGCTGTTGCTTTGATCTGACTCCTGAGATATA
>CM053591.1:167473843-167515658 GCA_028646515.1 Pseudochirops corinnae
TTGTTTTCCTTTACATTATTGTGGCCAGGATATCAATAAATTGTTCTCTTGAGTCTGCTTATTGTATTCTGCATCAATTTATGCAGGTCTTCCCATTGCTCATTGTGTAGAAATAATTCCATTCATATACCATAATTTATTCGACTGTTCTTTAATTGACGGGCTTCCATTTTTACTTCCAGTTTTTGCTGCCATAAAAAGCGCTGCTATAAATATTTTTGTACATAGGGGACCTTTCTCTCTCTTTGACTTTCTTCAAGCCCACTAATGGTCATAGGTTATAATCATTTGAATTATTCTCCTCACATAGTTCCAAATTGTTTTCCACGATAGACAAATTTATGTGATAAAATATGTGTTAAAATGCCTTCAACATAAACTGTCCTGTCCCTCTTTATCACCTTTGCCGATTATGAGATGATCCTTCACAGTTACTTTAATTTTAATTATTAATGATTTGGGCACTTTTTCAATTGCTTGTTGATCATTTGTATTCTAGTTCTTAAAGCTATTTGTACATATCCTTTGAGTGCTTATCTATTAGTGATATTTGTGTCACTTTCCTCTATCTCTTGGATATAAGATATTTGACTCAGTTTCCCCTCTCCCCATGTTAACAGTTTCTCTTCTTATATATCCACCTCAGTTCTCTGAGCAGGAGGCTATGACTCTTAAGTATGAAACTGCCATGGACATATAGGCTAAAGTTATTAGATATCTTCTTTAGTCTGGAAAGGCTGCCGTAATCACAAAGAAGGTGGGTGGGAGAATAAAGATTATTCACCAGATTCTGAAGTTCTAAAATGAAGCACAAAGCTGTCTCTATACAGAGGGGAAAAAATGATTATACCAGCAACAACAATGACAAATAATTGATAAACTGAGACTTTGACATGTGACCAACCCATGACCTTTTTTTAACTTTTCCCAGTGACCAAGTCCAAGGGGTGATGTTTCCCTTTTTTATATCCCTAGCACTTAGCAGAGTACCTGGACTGTAATAGGTGCCTAGTGTTTATTGACTGATGGCTGACATATCCTATTAGATACCCCCTTGTCATTTCTGTTTTCCAAAAAGACTATCCTTGACTTTCATTTTAACCCAGTTTCACCTGGATACAGATGCTGATTGGCAGAAGATGCTGTACTGAACTGGAAGGAATACTGGATCAAGAGTTGAGAGTTTTGGGTTGTAGTTCGTTTACTCTATGATGTATGAATGTGTGGTTATATGTACTTCTCCCACGTTGTCCACTACCCCCTCCCCCCAAGTGTTCTTGGGTGCTGCCATCACTATGGAGTGGGTGGCCCATGGGTCAGACCCAGTGAAATATTCCTGAGGAATTGAGGGACTCCACCAGAAGAGAGGAAGGAAGCCTCTGTATTTCTGCTGCAGTGATTGTACCTCGGGGTCTATCCAGAACAGGAAGGTGTGTGACGTGCAGTATTTTGGCAGAACCTTTGAAATTTGGTTATAAAGGATAAATCACTAGGCTGGGCTGTGTAAAGGGAGATCAGTGAAACACCTGCTTTGAGGGAAGAGACATATAAACTGCTAATGACAAAGAATCCTCGTGTATAAGACGTAGCAGAGCAATGACATAGCATAAGCCCTAAATTAAATTCTTTTGATATCAGATGCATTCACTTTAAGGACTGAGACAAAAAGATATTTGAATGGGATGTTTAAAGCTTACAAGACATTTTGATTATTTTTTTTTGGCTCTTTGATTGGGATGCATTCATTTTCCCTCAAAAAACCCCTAAGCCAACAGCAAGCATTGATTTAAACCCCCTACTATGTTCAAGACACTGTGCTAAGAAAGAAAAAACAGATCTTGCTCTCAAAGGTCCCTCAATTTAATGAGGGAAACAATGTGCAAAAAGCTACATATAAACAAGATACATAAAATATAAATTAGAGATAATCACAAGGTGATTTTGAGTTATCTTTCTTTTTAGTTTTCAACATTCACTTGCATAACATTTTGAGTTCCAAATTTTTCCCTCTTCTTCCTCTCCCCCCTCCCCAAGGCAGCTTTCAATCTGATATAGGCTATACATGTAGAATCATATTAAACATATTTCCACATTAGTCATGTTGTGAAAGAAGAATCAGAACAAAAGGGAAAAACCACAAGAAAGAAGAGAGAGAATAGTGTTTCAATCTGCATTCAGACTCCATAGTTCTTTCTCTGGGTGTGGATAGCATTTTCCATCATGAGTCTTTTGGAATTAAAAATGTGCATTTTCTCAACCCTCCTCAAATATTTTGTCTGCCCTGTATCTGGGCAGAACTATACCTAAACTACGTCAGTTAATGGAATTCTGTCCCATTTTCAAACATCTCTGAGGATTCTGAAATCTGATTTCCTAGTACTTCATAGTTCTGGTGGGTCCCTAAATTCATCACAGCAAATATTCCCTTTTCTGACATAGATAGATTTCTTAACCATGTGTGATTCATTATTGGTCATATTTTTCTATTCTTCCAAGAGGTTCCACCTGAATCTCCAGAGTATTTCCTGTTACTAATGGGGGAGGTGGGGTACCAGGGAACTGCTGTGGTACATTGTTGTCCCTGATTTTTGCTCCCTGATTTACCCTCCTCCCATTGGCCTTGATCATGTCTCATGTGCTACGTTGCTGCCCACAATCTGGCATTTTTATATATTACGTTGCCTTTCTCTGTGTTCCTCATGCAGGACACTCTATCTGCATGCCTTTTTTGCTGGCTGCCCCACCATTGCTTGGAATCCTTTCCCCTCTTCTCCTCTGCTTCCTGGATTCTTTGGTTTCCTTCAGGACTCAGTTCAAATCCCACTTTCTACAGGAGCCTTATCCCTGTCATGCCTGCGTATATATTTTGTTAGTACATAGTCATTTGCATGTTGTCTCCCTTGTTAGAATTTGAGTTCCTTGCAGGCAGGGGCCATATTTTTGGCTTCTTTTCATATCCTCAATGCTTGGTACAGTACCTGGTAGGCGTTAAGGATGCTTATTGACTTAATGGCTATTAGCAGAAATAATAAATATGACTGATTACATCTGCAAACACCAGTCATTATTATAGTTACATCTTAAAGCTCTGACTGACTTGTTAGTTTGTGAGGGGCGTATGCTCTTCCCTCGCTAATTTAGGAGAATAGGGTTCTTCTGTGTCTTCAAAGGGGGAGGATTATGGAAAAAGAGTTGAGAGATTATTTAACAATGACAGTGACTTTAAACCATTTCTAGAATGAGAGAGATGACCCTGCCACTGCACTTTGCCTTGATCAGACCCCATTGGGATTACTGTGCTCAGTCTGTAATCTTTTTTTAAGAGAGAGGTAAAAAAAAAACTGTAACATGCCTATAGAATGGTGCCCAAGATGGTGAAGGGTCTGGGTGAAGGAACCAGGGGCATTTATTCTAGACTCAAGAAGATATGGGGGATGGAGGTGGGCATGGGAGCTTGTTCTCAAATATTTGAAAGGATTTCATTTAGAAGAGCCAGGGAGGAGAGTCAGGAATAGGAGTAATGTTTGGAAGTTATAGGAAGGCAAATTTTGAATCATTCACAAGATGAAAGAAATAACTGTCCCTGCTCTTATTAGGTAGTGACCTCTGTGTTATTGGCAATGTTCAAACTGGCTAGATGATAACCTGTCAGGGGTATTGTCTAGGTACATGAGAAAAGTTTAAACTGATTTCCTCCATGATCCCTTTCAGCACTAAGATTCTTTGCTTCTCTAATTCTCAACTAGAGTAGAAGGGACTGGTCTTCTGTCTTTTAAAATCCATGTAAATTAACAAACCAAGGCTGTACCTAACTGTTCTCTTCTGGACTCCATCCTAGAAGATCACTTCAACCTTGGAACTCATACCTTAGAAGTACATCTGCCCCTGGGTCCCTTCTCTCTGGTTGTACCTCTGTTTCGGGAGGGAACTCAGCTTAGCCATCTCTTCTATTTCTCACCCAACTGTACTCCCATGGATTTCTCCACCTTAGTCCTGTCTGGGTACCTTCTTTTCCTCCCACCTCTTTTCTACTTCCTTTTTTGTGTTATCTTTCTCCATTAGAATGGAAGCACCTTCAGGGCAAAGATTATCTTTTGCCTTTCTTTCAATCCCAGCACTTATGACAGACTCTCAAATATTGTGAGTGCATAAAAAAATGTTTATTGACCAACTGAAAAGCTTGCCCATTGGCCTTTGTGGGCTGATGAAATCTTTGCTCTCTGACCCTGTGTGTTCTTCCTCTTGATTGTTCCTCTAATAAACTTGACCTAGAAAGAACTGGAAACCAACATAGAAAATTTACTACAAATTAAGAAGATGAATTTCATGGATCAGTGGTAAGGTCTCATGACAGTTAAGATCACAGATCAGCAGAGAGGTAACACCAACCCAGTTGTATTTTTCTCACTTCATTAGTACCAGGAATGCTATATTTGACTTTTCAAAGGCTGAAATGTTTTAGTAGGTCAGAGGAAAAATCAATAAATGTACTCTGGAGAATTGCTAGTGGGGATAAACTTTGGAAGGAAGGGCTATTAATAGTCCATCTTTATTTAAGTAACATTCATCAAATGTAAACCAGGGTTTAGAGAGGCAATATGAGGGGTGGGACATGCTTGCTGTTTAAATGGGAATTGAGCTGGCAAGTGAAGACCTATTGGGGGAAGGAACTCTTGCCACCACAAGGACTTTGAAGACCAGGAGGGAGTCAGAGATCAGGCTTCTGAGCTGGTACAGTATCATCCCCTGACATTAATATAAGCTTTAAGGTTTGCAGAATACTTCTCATACATTTTTCTTATTTTTTCCATATATTTTGTTTTCTAGTCATTTCAGTCTTATCTGACTCTTGATGACCCCATTTGGGGTTTTCTTGGCAGGGCTCGCTGGAGTGGTTTGTTGTTTCCTTCTCTAGCTCATTTTACAGATGAAGAAACTGAGGCAAACAGGATTGAATGATTTGTGCTGTGTCATACACCTAGTAAGTGGCTGAGACCAGATTTGAACTTGACAGTGGTTTATCTAACTTTTGGCCCAGAAAATCTTGTATTAAGAAGATTTTTCTGAATTTGAACTCAGGTCCTCTGGACTCCAGGGCCTGTGCTCTATCCACTGTACCACCTAGCTGCCCTGGTTGCACCATTTCCAAGACAGGTTTTAATATAACTTTCCCAGTGAATTCTGGACTAAATACTCCATATCTACTACTGGACATTGCCCATAGTAAGAACTTAATAAATGTTTGTTGTCTCTTTATATGTGTTTTCTCCCTCTATTAGAATGTAAGTTCCTTGAAGGCAGGGACTATCTTTTGTATTCTATCCACAAGGCACGGTCCTTGGTACATTACAAGTATTTAAAAAATGCTTCATCTTTGACATCTTAAATTTCCTTTAAGGAAATTATGTAGGACAGTGGGAAATGCTTGTCTTGTGGAGGCAGCAGCCATAATGTAGGCATGCTGTGATCCCGTGAGTATGTATAAATGGCAGTTTGCATTAAATTGAGCAGACTTCAGCAGATCAGTCTCCAGGAACAGGTTCTATCCTTTCACTTTGATGGGCAAAGATCCCACTCTATGACTAAATGACTATGGCAGAGCTCCCCTTAGTTGGTTGAGGTTTTATTGCTTTAGTCATCTTGGGGATTGTTCTTTAGATTCTAAGTGTTTTCAGTGAAAATGGGCTTTATTTCCTAAAAAGAGGAACATATGTTTTATTTTCAATTTTCCCATTCAGAGTTCGAAGAGAGATAAGATACTGCTGTTTGATTGTTTTGTAGGGACTTTGAAAAAAAAAAAAGGCCATGTGGATTAATGGCAATAAGGAATCAGCCTTGAGCGAAATCTTGATGTGGAAATTCTGAGTACAGAATCTCAGTTATCAGTATGCATGGTGTTCTAGAATAGCAGGGTACTTTTGAGGTCGGTGAGATGGATTTATCCCTCAGAGAGCTGATAGTAGGTAAAGTCTTAACTGGTACAGTGTATATGCCAAAAGGGGAGAATCTAATTGAACAAGTATTAAGAGCCTGGATATGCTTAACATGGAGGTTGCAAAGACAAAAATTGAGAAAGCCCCTGCCCTCAAGATGGGTGCATTCCACAGGAATGTAAGCATTTATTCAAGTGATTTTATACATACATATACATATACACACATGTATGTATACATATATGTAATATTTTGTTTTTGCCCCAATTATATGATAAAACAAATTTTAAAAGACTTTTAAAAGATAGTTTTGAGGTCAAAATTTTATCCCTCCCTCCCCTCCCTAGGATGGTAAGCAATCTGATATAGCTTATACATGTGCAATCATATAAAACATTTTCCTATTAGTTATTTGGTACAAGAAGACTTGAATTTAAAAAAAAAAAGAATGAACAAAAGAAGAAAGAAGGTGAAAAATATTCAAGTAATTCCAATGGAGTTTTGAATGTAGGGAACATAAGAGGTGGAAGAGATTTAGATAGAAGTCAGGAAGAAAAGGATGCAGAAAGAAGGGAATTTAGATAGCCTTACAACAGAGGGGAAAAGATAAGGCTGTAAGTGGAAATGAATTTATGGCAATGCTGTGGAAGAGGGTTTTTTGTTTGTTTCTTTTTACTACTTCTGTACTTAAGAGGTTAAGTCAAAGCAGCTGCAGGTCAGAATTGGCTGCAGATTTTTTGAAAATTTAATGAATTTTGTTTTTTGAGTTAGGAGAATGTGTTAGCCTTCAAATGCCTTGACTTGCAAGAAAAAAGGGACTTGGCAAGTGTTAATGCAAAAACCTTCTTTTGAACATGGTATCATAGATAGAAGGATAGTCACAACTCAGGTCCTGCTCTCAAGGACCATACAATCTAATGGGGTTTGGGGTAGAGGATCAGAGAATTGGCAGAATTTGAGATTTGGAAGGAAGCTAGATGGTCATTGGGTCTCACTCACACCTGAAATGGTATCTATCACACACCATCTCAGAAGAACCTTTGTAGCATTTATTTGAAGATCTCAACTAAGGGAAATCTCTTGTTTCCAAAGGTGGCCCATTCCAATTTGGAATAACTTTAATTGTTGGGGAATATTTTCTACCCATGACTCGTGGTACTGTCCTGTAGGGGCCGAGCTTCTCCACCACAGTTCTTCCCATAGTCACATAAAGACAATTATCCAACTTCGGAATAAATCTTTTCTTTTTTAGGCTAAACATTTCCAGTTTCTATAAGCCGGGAGTTCTTAACCTTTTCTGGGTCATGGATTCTTTTGACAGTCTGGGGAAACCTTCTCAATGTAATGTTTTTTTAATGCACAAAATAAAATTCATAGGGTTACAAAGTCAAGAAATATATTTATTAAAGCATTTTTGAAAAAGTTCACAGACCCTAGATGAATAACCTTGGCTTGAACCTTTCCTTAGGGTAGACCTCAGTGCCCTTTACCTGGCTGATTACCTTCCTCTTGATACTACCTAGCCAATCAATGCCCTTCCTAAAATATGGCGCCTGAGCGGAATCAGATGTGGTCTGATCAGGGTGGAAGGCAGCAGGACAGTCTCTCTCCTCCTTATTCTCAGACTCTCTGACTCCCTTAGTACAGCCTCAGGACATCTGCTTTTTTGGTTTCCACATCAAACTCTTAACTCATTGAGCCTGCAGTCCACTAAAATTCTCAGATCTTTTTCAGACAAACTTCTGTCTAGCCAAGCCTATTCTATCTTGTACCTGTGAAGCTGATTTTTTAAAAAAGCCAAACGTAAGACATCATGTCAATTCCTACTAAATTTCATCTTAGTGGATTTGGCCCAGTGTGCTAGGCTGTCAGGATCTTTTTGAAGCCCACCTCCGTCATCTAGTGCATTAGACATCCTTCCCAGCTTTGAGTTTTCTGCCAATTTAGTAAGTATTACATCTATGGAATTATCTCAGGCTTTGACAGAAATGTCAAGTAGCATGAAACCAAGCACAGATCCCTGGGGCACTCTACTGGAGACATTCCTACTTTAGAGGATCATGTGATTATAGATGGAGCTCCGGAGGAGATCTCAGAAGCTAGCCTTCTCATTTTACAGTCGAAGGAACTGACACTCAGGGAGGTTTGCGACTTTCCCAAAGTCAAGCAGAAAGTGGCAGAATTGGATTCAAATCCATTTCCTCTGGACACTGAGCCATTCACATCAACTCTCTCATCAGAGTCCATTCATTCCAGTAGTTCGTAATCCCCTGACCTCTCCTATTGTCCAGCCCAGTATTTTTTCAACAAAACTAGCATGAGAGAGTTCATCAAGGGCTTTCCTGAAATCTAGGTAAACTATGGAATAGTCAATCGATAAATGAATCAACCAGCAAGCATTTATTACTTGCCCTCCAGGTACCATGTACTGTGCTCTGTACTGCAGACACAAATACAATAAACAAAACAGTCTCTACCTGGAAGGAGCTTCTAGTCTAAGGGGGAAGAAAAGAAGCAGACTATAATAACAAATACAATATACCAATAAAAATATTTCCAGAATGAATTTTGTTATTGAGTCATGTTCAGTCCTGTATGACTCTGTGACCACATTGCGGATTTTCTTGGCAAAGATACTAATGTGGTTTGATCTTTCCTCCTCCAACTCATTTTATAAATGAGGAAACTGAGGCAAACAAGGTTAAGGGACTTGCCCAGGGTCATATAGCTAGTGAGTGTCTGATACCAGAATTGAGCTCAGATCTTGCTGACTCCGGGCCTTGTCCTCTAAAAAACACCTAGCTGTATAAACAGAATAAATAAAAAGGAGTTAAATATAAGATAATTGGGGAGGGGGGCACTAGGGGCTGGGGGAACTAGGAAAGCCTTTACTTAAAACAGTAGTTCTCAGAGTGGGGTCCCTGCATCCCTAGGGGCTTCCAAGACCCTTTCAGGGGCTCATGAAAACAAAACTCTTTTTATAATAATACTAAGAAGTGATTTAACTGTTAAAATACTTCTTCCTTTTCCAACTGTATATCTGTGTGATATACATATTCCATTTTTCCCATAGAATTCACTCAAAAAGCAGCCTATCACAACAGACTGAATGCAGAAGCAGAGAGGAGACTGCCACTCTTCTCTTAAACCAGACATCAAAGAAATTTGTAAAAAAAAAAAATGCAAACCATGCCACTTCTCTTTTTTTTTGTTTTAGAAAATAGTTGTTTTTCATATAATATGGTGTTTATGTTAACATGTAATTTTTAAAATTATTTTTAAATGAATCAATTACTATTTTAAAATTTTGTTCATTTTAATTTCCAATATGACAAATAGTGATCGATATAACTGACCTAAACAAAAGATCTCTGCGATTCTCAGTGATATTTAACAGTATAAAGGGCTCCTAAGACCAAAAAATTTGAGAACTACTGATATTGAAGACAACATTTGAACTGTATCTTGAAAGAAGTTGGGGATTCTAGGAGGCAGAGAGAGTGCATGCCAGGCATGGGCTTGGAGAGCTGGTTAGTTCAAAGGCACAAGGTGTTGTGTGTCACAGTGGGAAGAACAGAGAAAAGGTCTGTTTGGCTGTTTTTGCAGAGTCAGAGGGAAAGTAATGTTTATTCAGGTTGGAAAGGTAGTTTGAGGTTGGGTTATGAACATCAGAGTTTCTATTTTTTTAATCATGGTGGCAATAAACATCCTCCGGAGTTGATTGAGTAGGAGTGTAGTATGATCAGATCTACCTTTAAGAAAATCCCTGTGGCAGCAGTGTGTGTGCAGGATGATCTGGAGTGGTGTAAATACAGTTGAGTCAGGGAATCCAACCAGGAAGCTATTGCAGTAATTGAGTGGGGATAAGGAGTGTGTGAATAAAGAAGAGGTCAGATGTGAAAAAAGTTGTGGAGATAGAAGTGGGAAGGTTGGGCAACTGATGTGTGTGTGGGGGGGTGATGGAGAGTGAGGGGTCAAAGATCAGGCCAGAACCTAGAGGACTGGAAAGATAGTTGTGCCTTCAACAGAAATAGAGAAGTTGAGAAGAGTGGGAGGAAGGTTTTGGGGGGAAGATAATGCTGTAAATTTTGGACACATTGACTTCCCTCTGTCTACCAGTTGGAATAACCATGTAAAAAAAGAAGCAAGGATAGTCTGCCATGATCTGATCACTTCTTTCTTTTCTAAATATCCATAAGCCAGCTTTTTTTTTTTACATCTTTGTCATAAAGAATTAAAAAAAAATTCCAGTTCCAAATTTTCTCTCCTTCCCTCCATTCCCTCAGTTAGGAAGGCAAGAAATCCAATACTCATTGCACATAGGAGGTCATACAAAGTCATCTTTTTAATAATATCGTTTATAATTTTGACAGAAATCAGAGCTAAGCTTACTGGCTTATTGTTTGCAGATTTTCTTCCCTTTTCCTTTTTGAATATATGGACATTATTTTCCTGTTTTCACTCTATGGTATTCATTAGGATGTGAACTTCTTGAGAGTAGGGACAGGGTTCTACCACTTTCCCTCCCTTTCTTTGTATCCTCAGTATATAGCACAGTGCCTGGTCCAGAGAAAGTGCCTAATCAATGCTTGTTGAGTTGACTTAGTAATTTTTTTTGCTCTTTATAGTCTTTCTGTCACTGATGACTGCTAGTGATAGCTGTCACATCTACCAGTTCCACCATTGCAAAGATGAATTTCTTCTGGGCCAAATCATTTAAATCAGCAGTTCTCAACTGGTGGGTTGCAACTCCTTTGGGGTCTAACGACCCTTTCACAGGTGTCACAGGGGTTGCCTAAGACCATTGGAAAACACATATTTCCAATGCTCTTAGGAACCTCCTCTATCCGTCTCCAGGAGGGTCTGCCCACATGCAGACACGCCCACATATGACTATTATTATTAGGAAGGTTGAGAACCACTGATTTAAATTCATCCAGGACAACTCTGTTCTTTTACACGTCTTTCTTTAGCTTGAATACCAACTCTCTATTCACCGTCTTTGCTCTGTCTTTTCCAATTTATAGATCATTGTTCTTGGAGGAGCAAACAAATAAAAGGAGAATTAAGCCACCTCTGTGTTCTCTCTGTGTTCTCTGTTATCATCATACCATTATCCCTCCAGCTGTGGCCCTAGCCCTTCTTTGATCTGCCTCTTTTCCTCATCATTACTCAGAAACAAACCTTTTTTGTTGGCCCTAGCTTTCCTCACCAGCTTCAACTCATCCCAACTTTTAATTGGACAGTATTCTTATATCTCATGCTTTTGTAACTGCCCTCTGTAATAAGCCCTTGATTCTATCATTTGTACATTTAAGAAAAATTTTTAGTCACTTGTTGATGTCTCTGTGTATCTACATTTGTCTCTTGGGATAATTACCCTTTTTCCTTCATATCAAAATTTTTCTCTTTCTGCCTTCAGAATCTCATTCTTGAGAATTTCTTATCCCTTTTGGACCCACCTTCTTTGTAGAATTTTAGTCCAAGGGAAGCTATTTTTTCTTTGAATCCTTTGAAATCTACTCTCCTAAAAGCTAGGGTTCATGTCTTCTTTTCTCTGTACTCCAGGAGGGAGTGATCACTCCTGCAAGTCAAATTTCCCATCATTTCTGCCCCAGTAACTAGTTCCTTCTCATTACAATGAGCTGCAGAATAAAATTTCCATATGTTAATTCTTTAACCTTTTGATGGATGAAATAATAAAGAGAAAAAACTCCCCAAGATAATTGAAGTCCCCCATTGCCATTGTATTATTCCTCTTTGCCCGATTTGTGATCTATTAATGGGACTCATCTTCTTTCTCTTTCCAGGTGGTCTGATGACAATGCTCTGTTGACAATATTGCTTTTGTTTTGGCTTCTCTTGATCCCTACTCAAATATTCTCCTCTAAATTTCTCTTTTCTGGTTCCTGGATTTTCTTATATCAGTCCAGTATCTTTCTATATCCGTATCCATGTCCATGTCCATGTCCATATATACACACATGTATATATGCATATACTTGTGTATACGTGTATATATCCATATGTGTATCTACACACATATACATGTGTATGTGTGTGTATGTATGTCTGAATGAATGAGTGCATATATACCCTGTCTTTAAGAGCTCCCAATGTAATGACAGAAACAATAAGCAAAGAAATATGTTTGAACAAGGCAAGCACAGGTTAGGTAGGAAATAGTCAACAGCAGAAAGGCACTAGAATTAAGAAGAATTAAGAGAGGCTTCCTGTAGAAGGGAGGATTTTAGTTGACTTGAAGAAAGGCAAGAGGCAGAGATGAGGAGGGAGAGCATTCTAGGTGTGAAGGGCAGCCAGAGAAAATGCTGAGAAAAATTCCTTTATACTCCTAAAATTAATGTGCTACAAAGGAGGGTGAGGTAAATGCAAGAGAGCACTCTATACAAAGTACCATGAGAAATTTGAGGATGGAGAGAAAGCTACAGAGGAGAGAAGGGAAGAATTTATGGAGGAAGGGGCATCTGAGTTTACCCTTGAAGGAAGGGAAAGACCACATCAAACAAAGATGAAGGGATGGGACAAGTCTATTTCAGGCAAAGGGCATGATGTGAAAAACAGACACAGAGATAGAAGAGAGTATGAGAAAGAATGAGTTGGAGAATAATCCAGTTTGGTTTGAACATAAAGACCAGGAGAGAGAATAGGATGTAATGAGGCTAGAGGGGAAGGTTGGAGCTAGATTATAGAGGGCCTTACTTAATCTTCTGAAGTCAGGGGAAATGGGGAATTCTAAAGTTGGGGGCAATGGAGAATCTTTGAAGGGATTCCGGTAAGAGTGACATTGTCATAGGGGTGCACTGGGGAGATGATTGCAGATGGTGGTATAAAGGATAGAGACTAAACTGGGGGTACTGGAGGCAGAGAGGTCTCTTAGGAGGATATTACAAGCTTAAGTAGGAAGAAATGAGGGCCTGAACTAGGATTTTGCTATTGCCAGTGGAAAAGAAGGGACAGATGGGAGGGAGATTACAGAGGCAATTGATCGTGTGTGTGTGTGTGTGTGTGTGTGTGGAGAAGGAAACAAAGATGGTTCTGAGATTAGGGAAACATATCGGTGACCACTGAAGCTGAGACAGCTCCCCTGACCTAAGAATAATAATAGAACATATTCCTCTGATGCTCCATCACCCAGGGAGGGAGTGGCCTGGCCTCACACAGGTAAGGCTCTTCAGCACTGAGGCAGCTGTGGCCTCATCTAATTTATTTCCCAGTCATTGATTCTCTGATGACTTGTCGGAGGTGGCAGTATGATCCTGGGCCAAATTCTCTGTCATGAATTTGCTTTGTGGTTATGGTCAAGCCAAAAATCTCTCTGGACTCCAGTTTTCTCTTCTTGTAAAGTGTAAGAATTATACTAGATAGTGTCTAAGGACCCTTTCTGCTCTGATATTCTATACTTGTAAGCTGTAGTGAGTTCCTTGGCCTGGAGATGAGTCAAGATACTAATGCTTTGGTGGGATTATGAAGGCTATGGAGCTGAAATCACTCTATCCTTCCTTCTCTAAACTCATCACTTGATGTCTAAGGTGACCAGGGCAGGAACTGGCCACTGTGAACAGGCAGGGCTTGTTGCTTTTAATGGAATCTTTGCCACTGAACTCCAATGACTCTGTAGGAGAGAGGGAGGCTGATGACTTTGTACAGCCCTGCCTCACTTAAATCCAATTCACTTGTAAGTTAAGACATCACCCTCCTGATGTCATTGGTCCTCTTTGAGAACAAGACTTGAACAACAACAACAATCTGAGGGAGAGAGACCAGAGAATTTAGGGATTCTAAGTGCCCTTGGAATCTGGACTGAATGAATGAAAAAGCATTTTATTAAGTGTGTGTGCTAAATACGGGGCCTTTTTTTCTTCTTTGTTCTTAATGGCAATCTTTGTGACAAGGAGAGGATGGAGTAGAGCATAGGTTGTGAAAGTTTGATCTGGAAACCCCTGGGAGAGCCATGAGACCAAAACAATTTTGGTAATTGCTTTCACAAGATATTTTAATTTCAAATACAGTCAATATTGATGTATAAATCACAGAACAAGAGTTCTTTGCAGGCAAAGTCCAATTTAAGAGCCATTGGGGTGGAGAAAAACATGATGATAAAAATGGTAAGGATGGCCTTGGGATAGGAGGGATAGCTCTACATTTTAGGAAAACCATTGATAAACCAGAGCGTATCCAGAAGAGGGAAGCCAAGATGGGGAAGAACCTTGAATTCAAACCATCTCTTAGTTGAAGGAACTCGGGATTCTTGGGGAGATAATAACTTCCTTCAGATACCTGAAGGGTTGTCACCCAGAAATGGAGATTAGGTTTCTTCAGTTTGGTTCCAGAAGGCATGAATAGATGGAATAGAATGGACAGAAGTTGCATGAAGTAATATTTGTGCTTCATGTCAGGAAAAACTTGCTAACAGTTAGAGCTATCCCCAAATGGGACAGGAATGATTCCAAAGGTATTGATTTCCCCCTCCTTAACATTCTTTAAGCAAATGCTGAATGACCACTTGTCAGATAATGTTGTAGAAGGGATTTTTTTGGAGGGGAGCGAAATATGGGCTGTACTAGATGCTCACTAACTTCCTTTCCAGCTTTGAGGTTGTGTGATGATGAGTGTGAAGGTAAAAACAAACTGAGAAGATGAGAATGACTGCCTTATATTTATCTTGGATTTGTTGGAGCTTAAATATGTGCTGTAAGATTAGAAGAGAATGAAAGTGTTATGAGTTGGGGGAGGAATTTCTTAGAATGATTTGGAGAGGAATAGGAAATTGCAAATTAAGAGAGGACTTTGAGGTTGTGTAATAAAACCATATATTGTTTAAAATATTAGTTAAAAGCTTAAAATTTCTGAACATCAGTACAACCAAAACAACTTGGGTTAGTAACTGTTAAATTCCTATTCATTAATTTCATTCTTATTAATTATATAATTCATTTTTTTTTACTTCTAAATCCTCAAAATTCTTAGTTCATTCTTATATTTCTTTCTCTTACATCATTATATAGTTAGTGAGTACACCTTTTGGCTCTGTTCATTTTACTTTGCATTATTTCATATAAATCTTTCTTGATTTCTTTGTAAGAGTTGTGCTTGACGGTCTTAATTGCATTATCATATTTCATTAATGTACCACAATTCATTCAGCCATTTCCCTGGTGAATATTTAGGTTGTTTCTAGTTGGTGATTATATATGATGTCTGCTATGAAAATCTGTAAGGAAAGTTCTGTTGTGCTTTTGCTAATGCTTTCAGAGTGCATCGCCAACCGTGGGATTATCGAACCATTGCATACGTCCTCCTGAATTGTACTCCAGAAAGATTTTGCAATTCCACCACCAATATCAAAGTATTCCTATTCCTTCAGTAGATTGAAATTCTTTGCTTTTAATTATTTTAGTCAGTTTAATGGATGTAAGATGGTACCTCAGAGTGCTTTAATTTGCATTTCTTTGAATATAAGTAAAGTTGAATACTTTTTCAAGTGACCAAAGTGTTAATATCTTTTGACCATTTATCTACACTTATCTAGTGTAAGACCTAGAATTACTGTATACAAGGTACACGGTCCTTTCTACTGTAGTTCCTTGAAGTTGGTTATGGGTTAGAGACTTTCCTCTTTTGAGGAACCTGCTGCCCTAATCTCTTGTCAGCTCTAGTTAATACTCCTCCTTTGTAATGAGTTATTTCTTTATTAGCAATTTACTGGTCAGTTAGCTATTTACAATGCAGAGATATAACCATGAGAGGAAAGCTCAGAGGATTCTAATTCAGGTCCTTGGGTTCCAAATCCAGTACAGTCTTTCCATTCCATCATGACCTAGTTTGTTACCCTGGCTGACAAACTCACTCTTAGTTTTGGTCCTTGGGGAGACTCTTCTTTCTTGCTAGACTCCAGATCTGGATTCTCAGTTTCAGCTTGACTGCACTGTCTGCCAGTCTCCCAACTCCCTCAGGTCCCCAGGAAAAGTCCATCTACCCTGAAAGTGCTGGCTGCCTTCAAGTCTCTTCCCTCCTCCATCCCTCTGTTCTTTACTCCTTCCGGTGATGCTTAAGGAAGTCCCCTGCAGTTGTGGGTCAGGACTCTTCTTACAGACCTCTGACTCATAGACTGCATGGTTTGGGCAGTAAACTTGCTTCTCATAGGTATGATCATATGCCAGTCACTTAATAATTCTGGACTTCAGTTTCATCGTAGCTAAAATGAGGGGATGAGATTTGATTATTTCTAAATCTGCTACTAGCTCTACATCCTACAGCTCAAATCATCCTTTCCTCTGAATTGTATTTTGCAAAATAGCTACTTTTTTCTTGCCTGCATTTCCACCAGACAAATTAAGAGCAAACACCTTTTCTGTCTTATTTTCTTGTTGCCTATCATTCAACTCATGGCAAATTAGATGTTGGCTTCTGCGAAGTCCTTTTACATATTACATGAATTTGCTTCAGATACCTCATATATAGCAGAACAGGTGTGAAGTTCAAATACACGTGGGGAGATGGAGCCATCATAGAATTTTATTGTATTTTTACTAACAGCTTTGGTAAGCTGCTGAACTTCCTCTTAGCCTCACTATCAAAAATGTGTCTGAAGCTCTGTTAAATGACCAAGTTAAGTATAAATAGATAAAGAAAAGCTGGTTTTGTGAAAACTATATTTTCCCATAGTTTTCACTTTTCATTGCCCCATTGCATTTCCAGTGGTGCCAATGGTTTCTCCATTTTGTGCTCACTGGTTGATAATTGGTACTCAATTCTTGTAAATGCTTAGTAAGAATCCCCATTTATGTTTTGTAGTAATAATAAAGTATTTTTTCTTCACAACCACCTTGAGGGGAAGGTGAGTCATGTATCTTTTTCATAGATGAGGAAACTGAGTCTGGAAAAGATGAAGTGATTTGCCCAAGGTAATGTAGCTGGCATGTGGGAGCCCTGGTCATCTCATTCCAAATTTGGTGTTATTTCCACTACATCATTCTGCTTAGAAACTAACACTGATGGACCCAAAATGAATGGGCTTTCTTAAGAGATGGTAGGCTGTTTATCCTTGGAAGGTTTCATGAAGCTAGATTAGCACTTCTCAGGTAGATGCTAGTAGGGATTACTTTGGTGTTAGGGTTGCACTGCTGTTGACCAAGTTGCCTTCTGCTTCACAAATTGCATGATTCTGGCTTTGAAGCAAGTGAGAAATGACCTAGTGTTTGCACTGTGCTTTAATCTGACTATAGCTAACCTGGGAAATCAGAGTCTGAATCCAGATGACCTCAGTGCCCATCTAGTCCAGCTCATCCATCAATAGAATTTGCTATATATTATACCTCACAATCCAATCTGTGCTGAAAGATCTCTCGTGAAGGGGAAACTGCTACCTCCCAAGGCAGCCCATTCTAATTTTTATTTTTTCTTGCTAGTTTATTATCATTTCTTATTACGAGTTTTTTATTTCTTATTATTTTATTTTTATTTCTTAATATTAGGAAGGTCTTCTTGTCATCAAACCCAATTTCTTTCTCTGCAACTTCTACCCATTTCCCCTAGTTTTATCCTTTGGGAGCAAGGAGTAAAAAATTTGCATTCTTTCATAGGAAAGCTTTTCCACATTTTGAATTGAGCTTTCCCACTCCCCCCCTCCCCCTCCTTCACCTAGTCTTCTTTTCTAAAACTAAACACCTTCACTTTCTTGCATTGAGCCTCACCACTCTGGTCAGTGTGTCCATCAGTGGACAGTATTGCAAATGGTATCTGAGGAGGGTGCAGTGGGACTCTTACCTCCTTTTTTCTAAATGATAAGCTTTTCTTAATTCATTTTGAGATATTGAAGTAAAATAATTGATATTCTGGTTCATAATTTTCAATCTGTACATTACCGTTTGAAATGAAGCAAATAGTATTCCTGTCAGTTATTAGAGAAGTGGGTTACTGGAAAAGGAGAGGGAGCCAGTCATAGTCATGTATGGAGACAAAATGACCAGCTCAGTCAGAAGATTATGAGGAAGGCTCCCAGCATGGTGGATGAGCCCTCTGTGAAGAAGACATGGATGAGAGTTGCTCAGAATGAGAATATGTGGAGAGGTCATAAATTGTACCTTTGGGGAAGGACCACTCATACAGATAAGATCATGGATCCACACTGAAGTACTCACATACTATTTGCAGAATTCTTCCTTTGTCCTAGAATTTACAACAGCAATAGTAGGGATCTTTTTCATTTTTATAGCTCTCTGAACACATCAGAGCACTTTCACATAAATATCTAGTTTTCATGGTATCACAAAACCCCAGAACTTGAGAGTTGGAAAGGACATCTCTTCACTTCTTCATTTACATTTCTATATTTCTGACTCTCTCTATCCCACCCTCCACCCCCTACTCATGAAGCAAGCCATCCCTTGTAACAAAGAAGAAAAAAAGAGGAAAAAGAGGACTTTATCAAAGTCATATGTATCTGACAGCATAAACAGCATTCTACCTTTATAGTCCCCCACCTCTGCAAAGAAGGATGGTCATTATAATTGTATTTCATTTCATTTTGTTCTGTTTGCATCATTGTAGACATTGTGCACTTTGTTTCCTTGGTTCGGCTTATTTCACTGCATCCATTTGCATGTCTTCTTAAGCTTCTCTGAATTCTTTATATTCATCTTATGATGCAGGAATGTTCTATTCCATTCATGGTAGTAGTTTGTATTTCCTTTACCTCCATTGGTAAGCATCTGTTTTTGTTTTCAAAAACAAGTGTTTATTCAACACCCACTATATGCCAAGCATGATGCTAATCACATAGTAAAAAGACAGTCTCTGCCCCAAGGAGCCCACAGTCTAATGTAGGAGACAACAGGCAAAGAAATGTATTAAAAAGCAAGCTACATACAGGATAAATAGAAAATAAATAAAGCAGGAAAACACAACATTAAGAGGAGTTGGGAAAGGCTTCCTGTAGAAGATGGGATGTTAGTTGGGACTTAAAAGGATGAAAGGGAGGTCAGTAGTCAGATCCAGGAGATGGAGAATGTTCCAGGAATGAGGGACAGCCAGAGGAGATTCCCAGGGCCAAGAAGTAGAGTATTTTGTTTGTGGAACAGGCAAGAAGCCTGAGTCACCAGATTGAAAAGTGTATGGCAGGAAGCAAGGTATTAGAAGACTAGAGAGGTAGGAGGGGGGCAGGTTATAAAGGATTTTGAACATCAGAGGATTTTGCATTTGATCCGGAAGGGCATAGGGAGTCATTGGAGTTTATGGAGTAAGGAGAGTAACATGGTTCTACGTGGGCTTTAGGAAAATCACTTTGGTGACTGAATGGAGGATGGATTGGAGTGGGGAGAGACTTCAGACAGACAAACTCATGAACAGGTTATTGTTATAGTTCAGGTGGGAGGTGATGAGCTCCTGCACCAGTGGGGTGGCAGTTTCAGAGGAGAAGATAGGTGCATTTGAGAGATGTTATAAATGTGAAATCAATAGGACTTGCTAACAGATTAGATGTGGGGGTAAGAGATAGTGAGGAGTTGGAGATGCTTCTGCAAAAAAGTACTACTAAGAATATTGTGTGGAATATGAATTCTTTTTGTCTTAACATTCTTGGGATTATATTCTAAGCAATGGGGTCTCTGGGTCAAACAGCACAGATAGCCTCATCTCCCATCTCCCCCACTTCTTTGCATTGTCTCCAGTAGAATTCTAAAACTACTGATCCAGTTGCTAGGTCTACGATAGTATATTAACTTATTAATGTTTGTCTTTCCATGGCCCCTCCCTCATTGGCTATTACCACCTTTTGTCTCCTTGGCCAATTTGTTCACTGTGATGTGAAACCTTACAGTTGTTCTGATTTGCATTTCTTTTATTATTACTGGTTTGGAGCATTCTTTTATATGATTATTAATAATTTTCAAATCTTCTTTTGAGAGCTATGTAGTGGTCATTAACTAACCTTAACTGGAAACTGAGTTCGAGAATGCTCATCTAGCTATAGACATAATTTTGGGAGATGAAGAAATTGCTAATAAATTGGAAATGATTGTATTAACCTTTTTAGAGCATATTTTCCAGAAAGTTTAATTTTTCTGTAAGCCTCTTCTCTAGCAGCACAAGATTCATTCAGTTTATTCTTGGGGAATGATTAATTTTTCTTGAGATACTTTGTCATATTTACAGACCCTTCTTAGTGGCTTATGTCATTACTGTTAGTGGAAGTGTGTCTCTTTGGACTGTAGCATGCTATTTTTCTCTTCCAAATGATGAAAATTATTAAATAACTAGTCTCTTCAAGAAACACTCCAGATTAGATATCGGAGAAGAAAAAAGATTCAGGATGTATTGAAAAAGCAGTAACTCGTGCAAGAGAGTAGGTTTGTTACTCTCTCTGGAAAATATCTTGCTGGACAATTACATTATATAATACAAGAATCTGAAGGAAGTAGAGGATGCTTTTTGTATCCTATAGGCAGAGCAGTTTTACTTGTTTCAAGATAAAATCCTAATGGCTTCCCTTTTAAGGAACAAAAGAGTGAGATTGTTTAGGGAAAAAAAAGTAGGACCTTTATGTAAAAATGGTGAAGGAGCCTTGTTTCTCCCAGGGTGTATGGGAGTAATTGATTTTTAATTTTTGTGACTTGTAGGACCTGTCTTAAAATATTTTTTAAAATGATGTCTTTTTTTGTGTCATGGTCATTTCTTGATAGCCTTTACTTGATGTAAGCAGTGTTCCATGTAACAAAGAAAAAGATCAGCAAAACCACCAAGACGTTGGCCATGTCTGACAGTGTACGCAACTTTCAGCATCCACCTTTCCAAGGAAATAATAGAAGTTCATTACTTCATCTCTTCTGGAGCTGGGATTGGCTGTTGTGATTATACCATGTTCAGCTTCCTCTGAATGTGCTTTTTGTTTATATTATTGTATTTGTGTATATAGTGTCGTACATGTGCCGGGATCTACCTCTCTGTTCCTTGGAAAAAAATTAAATACAGTGTAGAGATTGACTTCTGCAGCTAGCTGTCAATCAAGAAATGAAGCATTTATTAAGCACCTTTTCGTAGTAGGCATTGTAGTAGGCATTAAGGATACAGATGCAAAAAAATGAAGCAATTTCTACTCTCATGGAGTTTAAATTCTCTCGGGGAACAATGTACGTGTGTGTGTGTGTGTGTGTGTGTGTGTGTGTACACAAAATGAGTACAACATGGGGATTGGAGGAGATGGCATCAGCAGTTGAGAAAATGAGGAAAGGCTTTGTAGGGATGGTTATGCTTGAGAAGTATCTTGAAGAAATTCTGCAAGGGAGAAAGGAAGAAGGAGTGCATTGCTAGCATAGAAGTTGACCAATATAAAGGCAAAGAGATAGGAAACAGAAAGCCAGCTTGGTTGGACCATAGAATGACAGAGGGGGAATCATGTACCATGAGGCTGGAGAGCGAAGAAGAGAGAGTTGGGTTTTGAAAGGTTTTAAAAGTCAAAGAGGAATTTATATTTGATCCTAGAGGAAATAGAAAGCCATTCAAGTTGGAATAGTAGAATGACCAGGTCTACCCTGCCATGAAGGAAAAATCAATTTGGTGTAATCGTGTAAGATGGATGGGAGGAGGGAGAGACTTGAGCCAGGCAGACCCACTGGGAGGCTGTTTTTTGCAGTATTCTAGGTGACACTTGGCCATGGTTGAAGGAACCATGGAATGAACCGGTAGAAAGGGAGAGAGAAATTGAAGGTTGGGGGTGGCAATCTGCTACAGTAGATGGGAGGGCATGAGATCCAGGACACATGGAGAAGTCTTGGCCTTGGCAAGGAGAAAGCCACCTCCCCCTTGTTATTAGAGGCAATTGTAAAGGAGGACGGAGCGAGGGGTGACGTCAGAGCATTTCCTATTGAAGAGAAGGGCACAATTAAAGCACTTCAGTCTTCTCAGCAGAATAGGAGATTAAGAGATCAACTAAGACACTGAGGTGACTAGTGAGGTGTGAGAGGTGTGAAGACAGAAGAGAAGGTTTGCAAGTTTCTTTTGGTAATGCAATAGGGAATCACCATAGAGAGGAACGAAATGTTTGCTTTGCTGCAGCGAATCGTCAGCATGGTACTAGGAATTCCTTCATCTCAGTGCAGCATCGTGTGAGTAGGTGTTTGTCAAGAAGCATCAACTGTGTGCCTGGCACTGTGCTGAGTGCCCACACTACAAAGAAAGGTACTGCTCACCCTACTTAATTTGTCTAGTTTGTAAAAAAGCTGGTATTTCTGGTTTGTTTGTTTGTTTTCCAACTTAGGGAGGAATTTTAATTCCTTAATGATTAATGGAAAGCTGTTTTTAATTTGAAAAAATTCTTCAGGAGCCCACATTTTTTATGAACTATACATACATGCTGAAGGATAAACTCTTAACGACCATGGGCATGGAAACCAGGTTTGGCAACTGACTTTGTTTTCCATGCCTAATCAGAATGTTTGTGATGTGGAAAACAGACTTAATTAAAGATAGAGAGAACGGCTGGAGTGAGTTTGTGAGGGATATACGTAGCCAAAGTTCTGCCATTATGACCTTGGGCAAATCATAGCCTCTTTGGGGATTCATCATCTCTAAAGGGAATTGGATCGGTCTTCTCCAGCTCTAGCAGCTATGATCCTAAAAACCACCCAGTGAAGCAGTAACTAGTAAATGAGTAACTAGTTGAATTTACTGTTTTTATTGCTAAGTACACCTAAAAGTAAAGGACTGGAACAAAGTTTTACTCTAAAATTACATGTAAATTAGAAAATAAAGTAGGAGTTATCTCTTAATTAGATTCTTATTGGCACTTTGCTTAGCTTTTAATCTGCCTGGTGTCCTACTCAAGTTTTTAATATCTGAGGGACAGTTACCTTTAGTTCTATTCTAATGAGGAGGACAGAGTAGGACTAGCTGTATTTGTAAAGTGTTTCCTTCAGAATCAGCATTCTGTGGTTTGACTTCTACCTCCTGGTTGCTGTTAGAACGACCTTTAGAGGTGTATTTAGAAGTTGTGTCATATAATGTCTGTGTTCATTCGGACTTCTTCATTTATCCAAATATTACTTCAAACATACATCCAGATTGGGGAGCAAAAGACTAGAACCCAATATGCTTTATCATATTTTGAGGTGCAAAAAATATAATTTTGAATATGCTATGCCATTATGCAGACAGCTCTTGTTTGCATGGTTTCAACGTTTGCATGCTAGTTTTTTTTTTTTTTGAGAACAGATTGTCCCTTGTAGTCAGTCTGCAGATCAGCAGATCATTGATGGATACAGTTGAGAGACCTTAAGAATGGCCTACCTACACACATCTTTAAAAAAACCTGCTTCATTAAGGACTTGCTCTGTCTTCAGACGTCTGAAGCCCATTTATTTGTGCCTAATGGACAAATTCTTCCACACCACTTATTTGAAAGTGTCAGTTATCCATTCTTTAAATATGTCTATTGATAAGTGCATGAGTTGGTTCCATAGTCTAAGACTTGTAGAAGATAGGTATAATTGAAGTTTTTCTTCCCTATTTGTTTAAGTGTGTGGGATGATTGAGCTTATGATTCATTTTTGAATACTTAAAAATTGATAATGGTGGTAACATAGCTCATGTTGTACTTTCATTGTCAAATAAAGATGACTCATAAAATGTACTGAGGCTATGACAGGCACTCTCTCCCCCCCAACTCCCCCAATCTTTTTCCTTTCCACTTTCATGATTCTAAACCTCTACTTGTTAATCTGAAACAATTAAGAATCTATCACACAACAAACCACAGCTTTACTTTCCAGTGGATGGGTTATTTGTGACCATGAACCAAAATCATTTTCCGGACAGTGAATCTATGTTGACTACATATTAGGAGGAAACCTCCCAAAGCAATCAAGTTAGGGAAAAAATTGAGTGCTGAGATTGATGTGTTGAATGAGTAATTCTTATTTAAGGGACTAAAAATGGGCCCAGAGTGGGGTAGAAAAGATAAAGTTGTAAGTAGGATTAAAAAAGGAAAAAAAAGTGAAAATGTTATTTAATGAGCATAGAAAATATGAATTCTTAAGGGGAGGGTGCAGTGTAGGAAAAATGAAGGTGTATGTTAAAGGTACAAACGCTAGTGAATATAATGAGATGGTGATGGGGATACTTCTGTGATGGAGAGAATGAAAAAAAGGCTTTTAAGGAGAGGGAGAGAACATTAAGAGTACAGTGTTTTGATCTGAGGGTTTTGCTGTACTTTAAAAGCTTTGGGTGGTACCATTTTTCGTTTCTTTTACCCATTATCCATCTCCGTACCTAAGGCAAGTTAATTAGCACTCTGTAGGACTTCGTACACCGACTGTCTCTGACCCCACATGCCCTCTTCTGTGTCTCATTCAGGTAGTGATAAAGCAAAACTGTTATTTATATGTATCATCTGCCTTACTGTTAAAAATAATCCACATGTAGATTTCATTCTTTAATTCCTCAAAGCCAAAGGGAATAGATGCACATCAGGCCCTGGAAATTCCTCGTACTCAATAGAGGGATTTTAAGGGTAGGTAAATGACATGGTGAAGAGAGCACAGAGCCTGGAGTCAGGAAGATCTGAATGCAAATTTGGCCTCAGATACTTACTAGCTGTGTGACCCTGGGTAAATCATTTAACCCGGTTTGCCTCAGTTCCCTCATCTGTAAAATGGACTAGAGAAGGAATTATCAAACTGCTTCGTTGTCTCTGCCAAGAAAACCCTAGTTGGGGTCATAGAGAGTCAGACATGACTGAAAACAGCTGAACAACAACATATAACTGCTTCCAGTGTGGGGTTATTTTCAGCTATTCCTGGTCTGTGGTATACATGGTGCAAGTGAATCATTCTCTCTGATTTTTTGTGGTGTCACTGAGGAACTGGTTATAATTTGCTTGGAGAAAAGGAGCTTTTCACAGAGAATGATAAGGAAAGAAGGGGGAAAAGAGAATTTTCCATCCTTGTTAGTGACTGATCCGTGAGTAGCTAATAGATTTTTTAAAAAATGGTGGTGGAGGATACCTTTGTTTCCGAAGTTTCCATGTCCTTCAGCATCCTTTTGGAATCATCTCTTTGTAGTTGCTTGAAAATGGATCCCTGGCTCCTTTTGAAATTGTCACCCCCAGAACGGAGTTCTTTTGGAACTTTGGCAGATCTACATCTCATCTTTTATTTATTGGCCCCCCTTTAGCTTTCATCTGTGGTTAGACATAGACTGATCTGTGACATTGCATTCTGGGACGTGGATATGTCCTGAGCAAGAACTGTTCATAGACTTTAGCACTAGAAGCCCTCATTTTTCAGGTGAGGAAACAGAGTACCCAAAATCACATAGCAAGCGATAGAGCCATGGTGCTGAATCTGGGATCCATGACTCCCAGTCCAGCACTCTTTCCATCTCACCAGCCTGCTTCCTATCTGGCTTAGCTGGATTTCATACCAAGTTCTCTGCAGGTTCATTTTTCTCTTCCGCTGTATTTCAGCTTTCTTCAGATTGTGATATTTGTAGCATTTTTTCCTTTTCCACTATCAGTGGGAATAAACCTGCACATTGTTTTCCTTCACTGTTATGAATTACTTCTTGGCAGTGGTAACAGCCAGCCCCCTTAGGTGTGCTAGTGACTCCATCTCTTTGCAGCTCCTGTAGCAGATCGCTCTCCGTTATCCCCTCTCTCTTGGTCTATAATCTTTCCCTTTCTACTGGTACTATCCTTGCTACCTTTGAACAAACTCAAGTCTCCTTATTCCTTATCAAATAGCCACTATACCCAGAATTCCCTCAATTCCTTCCTTTATCTTTTTTTTTTCAGCCAGACTCCTGGGGGGG
Organism: Pseudochirops corinnae; assembly: GCA_028646515.1. Taxonomy (NCBI): domain Eukaryota; kingdom Metazoa; phylum Chordata; class Mammalia; order Diprotodontia; family Pseudocheiridae; genus Pseudochirops; species Pseudochirops corinnae. Next base: position 167,499,598 of record CM053591.1, read on the forward strand.
GGGGGGAAGCTATTTATTCCTGTTTCTACCTCAGTTGTTAGCCTTTTTCCATTTTGGTTTGTTGACCATTACTTGTGGAAAAATTCTCTCTCAAAATTAACGACGATCTTTTAAAATTTTTTATTACTTTTTGTTGATTTTTTTTTTTTTGCATCACCAAAATTTCACCCATATCACATGCCAGAAAATCATTCCATATAACAAAGGTTGTTACTTTGAAAAGGGAAAAAAAATTAGCAAGAAAAGTACATTGAAAAAGTTTGACAACGTGCTATTTTTCACATTTGTGAACTTCCCACCTTCAGGAAGGGATAGGGTAGGGATGTCTTTCCATATCTGTTTTTGGAGCTAGGTATGTTCCTTGTAATTTTATAACATTTACTTCAAATGAATGTGATAGGAGAAATATCTTCTCTCTGAGTTCATGTGGTAGGTAACTGCTGCCGCAATGCAGAAATTATAAAGGTAAAAAGCTAGATTTTATTATGTTCAAGAGAAAACCTGAATCATCATGGGGATTCTGACAAGGCTTCTTATAGACAAAATTATGTCAGTGACAGAGAAATAATTCTTTTACATAATGCAATCTTGTACATTCCTCTTAGACTGCAAAAGTTAAAGAGAAGATAGATCCAAATTCAGTGTCATAAAAGTTGGATAAACTTAGTTAAACAGATTCATAATCCCATACATTTCCTAAGGAAACAAACCGTCAAAAAAAGTTCTGTAGGTAAACTAAGGCTGAATGAGGAAGAAGGTTTATTTGTTGCCAAGGAATCAGGGACAGTTCAGATTCTTCTGGTTTCTTCTCTAAGGAATATTTAAGGTTCTGAGTAAATTTTCACATCCCATGGGGGCAGGTTTTGGTTAGGGGAAGCTGGTTAATATTAAGTTAACATTTATATTTAGGTAACCAAAATTTGCAGAAAAGAATGACCCTAAGTTCCAAATAAAAATTCCTTTAACATTAGCTGGTTGTTGGTTTTTTTACATTATTATTGTCATTTTATACATACACACATATATATATATATATATATACATGTTTTCCTGGTTTTGCTCACTTTATTCTGTATCAATTCATGTAGATTTTTCCATACTTCTCAGTGTTCATCATATTCATCATTTCTTGCAGCACAGTAATATTCTATTATGTTCACACATCATAATTAGTTTAGGCATTCCCCAAATGATGGGCATCTATTTTGTTTCCAATTCTTTGCTATCACAAGCAGTATTGCTACAAATATTTTGACATGTAATGAGGACTTTCTTTTAATCGGTTACCTTCTTGGGATATATAAGCCTAGTAGCAGAACCTCTGAGTCAAAGGGTATGGACATCTTAATCTTGATTTGTATAATTACAAATTGCTTACCAAAATGGTCGTACTGATTCACAGCTCCACCACCAATGCACTAGTGTGCCTGTCTTCCCACAAACCCTCCAACATTGACCATTTCCATCTTTGCTAATTTTCATGGTGTCACATGAAATCTCAGAATTGCTTTGAGATGATTTTCTCTTATCAGCAATTTGGAACATACTCTCATGTAGCTATAATAGTTTGCAGTTCTTTTGAGAACTGTTGGTATGTATCCTTTGGCTCCTTATCTAGCTTTTGGTCATACATACATATAGATAAATTTAGAATGTTTTGGTGGAATATAATATAAGGTGTTGGTTTAAGCCTGGTTCTGCCAGACTGCTTGCTAGTTTTCCCAGAAGTCTTCATCAACTAGGAAGACAAATTGGAGACAGTATCTCATCAAAAACAAAGTCTCTGTATTCTTTGCTTAGTCTCTTTGGGTAGAGAGAGAGACAGAGAGACAGAGAGAGAAAATCTCTGTAGATTATATGAAGATTAACCCTTAGTCTCTGTAGATTCTCTGAAGAACAGGAAAGCTGATTCAGCTAATTGAGAGCTCATTTTTTGTTTATAGACAATATAATTATATGATTTAGAGTTGGAGGGTAGCCCCCATGTTCTCTTCTGTCTAAAAAGATTGCATAATGGAGGACAAGCCCAGGATTTTGGAGTTAAAGGACATGACTTCAAGTTCTAGCCCTTAACACTTTCATTCTTTTAACATTTAAGAAGAATTTATTAAAGTGCTGACTCTATTCCATGCTCTATATCACTCTTTATTTTACCAAGAAAATTAGTGATGTTCTAAGCTTTCTTTTGTTCGTTGACAGAATGGACCCAAATCTCTACTAGATACCTTCGAGAACAATTGGCCAAGATTGCAGACTTTTATCACCTGGCCTCAGCCCCAGGCAATGGCTCCATGGTTATGCCTCAAGATGTGGAACAGGCACTGAAGCAATGGGAATACAATGAAAAACTGGCATTCTATATGTTCCAGGTATTCCTAGAAATGCAAATTTTCCTGTGCTAAATCCAGGGCTAATTAAAATGAATTTAACTAACTTTTCCTTTCCCTTTTTCTTTCCCTTTCCTTTCTTCTCTCTCATCCTTTCTCTATCCTTTCTTTTTTCTCTTCCTTTCCCTCTATTTCCCCCTATTTCTTCTCTTCTCCCTCTCCCCTCACTCCTCCTCTCTCATACACACACACACACACACACACACACACACACACACACACACATGATTTTTTGTTATGCATATATGCACCAAGGAGCTTATTCTACCCATGAAATCCTAGACCCCAGGCCTGTATATATCTTGGTCTCTATGTTTTTGTCCTAGACATGAGATTTCATTGATATGGGGAATGCTTAGTGAGGACATTTCCTCTTCTGGGGCATATTTGGACCTGCTCTGCCACGTCTAGTCTTAGAGAGCTGCCCTGATCACAGGTTGTGTGACTTGCCCAGGACCACACAACAAGTATGCACCGGGGCAGGAATTAAACCCAGATCTTTTTTACTTGAAGGCCAGCTGTCTGTCTACCGTGTGTCCTGCTTCCTTTCATGTGTATAGTCAGCTGTTTTCACTTACAAGTTTACTCATTCATAGCAGTTAACTCTCTTCTATAAGAAAAAAAGTGACATTAAAGATTAAAATTTATCATTTTATTCTGTAGTGGGGCTTGAGGATATTTGTTCAGAAATCTGTTGGCGCTGATACCTCCTTCGTTCACCAGACTGTGATCTCCCTGAGATTAGGGATTGTTTCGTCCTTTGCATTTCTGTCTATAGTGCCTAGCGTATTAAGGGGCACATAGTAGGCACTTGGTAAATTCTTGCTGGTTGTTTCTTTAGATTAGACTTTGTTCAGAATTTATTTCAATCAGCTATCAGAGTACGGTCTGGGGACCCCTGGGAGTCACAGAGGCCTTTTCAGAGGATATGTGAGGTCAGCACTATTTTCATAATAATACTAAGACATTTTAATTTCTAATACAGTAAACATCAATAGATGTCCCCTACATAAAAACTCTTTGTGGGGGGGATTGTTCTCCATAGTTTTTATGAGTGTAAAAAGGTCCTGAGACCAGACATTTGAGAATTAATGATTTAGACTAAAGCAAAAATCAGCCGCAGTTTATAATTTTAGGAAAAGTCATGACTGCAAGGACTGGGGAAATTGAATAGAGGCTAAAATCTCTCTAGTCAATTTATGTTAAGTTCCTTCTACATGCCAAATACTTAGCTACGTTTTGGGGGTACAGAAACAAAAAGAAAATAATCCCTGCCCTCAAGAAACTTGCCTTCTGTTTTTCATGAAGGAGGAAACATTATATACCTATATATGAAATATATATATCCTAATGTTTTTCTGGGGGAGGCACAAATCTGAATGAAAGGCCATTTCTGACAGTAGAAGAGCACTCCAGAGGACTCAGGGGTAGAGTAAAGGCCTTGGGAAGGATGAGGTTGACATGGATGGGATTGAGGAAATATGAAGGGACCTTCAGGGATCGTGCACTACTGTAGAAGCTGAAACTAACCAGTCTGTCGTGCTCCTTCATGAGTCCAATATAGACTAATGCCGCCTCACACATATTTATTTTGTTTTAGGAAGGAATGCTTGAACGGCATGAATATCTGACCTGGATCCTGGATGTCCTGGAAAAAATTCGACCAGTGGATGATGACCTCCTCAAACTACTACTACCACTAATGCTGCAGGTGGAGTTTACCATTTAGTTACTGATGAATAGGTCTGATAAAAGATAGAAAAGCTAGGAAGTGGCATATCCTACGCTCTATGATGCTGGCAGGTAATGGGGTGGGGAAACCTGCCTCTTTCTTCTTCCTTCCTCCTTCTCCTTCTCCCTCAAAGGAGCATCGGCTGCGGATTCAGAGGACCACCAGGGGAGACACCTGGGAAGCAGGTAGTGAGAATGGAGCTCAGAGGAAAGAAGCAGGCTATATATATAGTTCTACATAGAGGTGATAGTTGAACCCAAGAGAGCTGGAGAAATCATTGAGAGACAGTGGAGAAGTCTGTAGCTTCCAGAAAGTTAATCCCTTAATAGCTGATGATCCATGATCTGTCCAGAAATGAGCCAAGTTGCTCCTTGAAGGATAGTTGTCTGTTCCTGGTTTCATGCTCAGATATTTTACATTTTGCTCAAATGTACCAGATAGCCTTTGAAAACCCAGAGACATCTTTATGCCAGGATGACTCATCAGAGTGTCCTTGAATGAAGGATAGACCAATAGAGGCTTGAACCAGTTATCTTCATAGGTAAATGGGAAGTCCTAATTTGGCTTCCCAAAATCAATTTCACAAGTACAGATGGGGAGTGGGTGGCATGGCAGACAGCAGTTTGATTACCAAAAATCTTTTTTTAAATTTAAATTTAATATTTGATTTTTCCTTAATTACATTACAAAAAAATATCAAGGGGTTTAGGGCACTGTAAGCTCAGTATGTGGCAATTATATATAATATGCTAACTAGAACTTAAAAAAACAAACAAACAAAGCTAATGCAATCTTGGGGTGTATTAAAGAGGCCCAGCTCTTAGAATTAAAAGGTGACATTTGTGCCTTTCTCTGTCCTGGTTAGGTCATAGCAATCATTCAATCAACAAAATTTATTAAACACCTACTATGTTCTAGGAAACAAAGAGGCAAAAGGTAGTTCCTGCCCTCAAGGAACTTATAGTCAAATGGGATTATGTATTTAAACAGCTAATGTTCAGCTCTCCCTATCACATTTAAGTTTCTCAGTTTAACTGAAGCAATGCCCATTCAGTGATTAAGGCTAGGTAAAAAATGAGGCAAAAAACAACCTGTTTTAACTAGTCAAAAACAGATCAGTCTGGGAAGGGAAGACCCTCAGAAACTCTGGTTTCTGGTCAAAACAGAAACAATTGCTATTTATGTTCACTCTGGGCCCTCAGGGACCAAACAGTGACTAAGTGGAACTTGGTCTGGGACCTGGGGGGAACTTTAGCTTAAAAAGGCCAAAATCTCCCACTGCATCTGGCACCACCTCCAGGCATCCTGAACTATATCTTGGCCCTGGACCCAGATGGCTCTGGAGGAGAAAGTGAGGCTGGTGACTTTGCACAGCCCTCCCTCACTTAAATCAAATTCACTTGGAAGCCATGGCATCACCTTCCTGATGTCATGGTCTTTGAGAATGAAAGACAAGTAAGAACCACCACCCATTTAAGATACATCTGGGTAACTTGGAGAGTGTCCTGGGGAAGACAAGAAGGATTTTGAAGGACTTTGAGTCCATTTCATGTATGAATGGGAGGAGCAGGGGATATTGAGCTTTCTCTTGAGAACAGGAGAATCCAGCAGAATCCAAATGCCTACATGTCTTCAAGTATGTGGAGCTCTGTTACATTTGTTCTTTTGGGCCCCAAAGAGAAGAACTAAAAGAAATGGAGGGAAGTGGAAACCTAGACTTGTTATTGGGAAAAAAACCATTCTTTTAAATCGTTATTTGGAAATTGAATGGGTCACAGTGGAAGGTAGCATATTTTTCTTCACTGGAACTCTTTAGACAAAGACTGGGCTGCCATTTTGGAGAATTTGGTTGAGGTGCTTCTTTTTCCTATATGGGATGGTTGAGATGGCCTCTGATGTCCTTTCCAGCTTGGAAATTCTGTGATCCCACAGTTTTCAATCCAACACCCTTTGAAGCTCTTCTTTTGGACTCTAGCAACAAAGTTCTTCCTAGAGTTCCCTCCACAAATGCAGATTTCCTTGGGTACCAACTCCAATAGTCCTCAGAAGGAAAATTTAGGAGTATTACATTATTTCAGGCCTCTCTGCATCTTCCTTTAGTCCATGTCATGGTCAATATATTTATTTTAATGCCTGGATTATGATTTACCTAAATTTAGGTGATGCATTTGAGATTTTTATGGGGAAAAAAGATGAACTCTTCTTTCTGAGTGCTGAAGACCAACTGGGCATGAAATGACCGACTCCTTTGCCCTATTTTCTCTTTCAGTATTCAGAAGAGTTTGTTCAATCAGCTTATCTGTCCCGTCGTCTTGCTTACTTCTGTGCCCGACGCCTGTCTCTCCTGCTGAACGATAGTCCTAACCTCCTCGCTGCACATTCCCCTCACATGATGATTGGCCCAAACAATCCCGGTCTGTCAGCGTCCAGCCCTGCTGCACCGGGGCCGGTGATGAGCCCGGTCCAGCTGGCCGGCTCGGACTTTCTCTCCTGCCCACAGCACCGGCCGCTGGTTTATGGACTTAGTTGCATGCTGCAGGTAGGCCTTTAGCCTTGGTTTTCTATCAGATGATGCTTCTAAGGGCGCTATTCAAATGCCTATAGATGTGAGAGCATCTAATATGGCATCTTTGACTTGTAGATTGTGGTTTTTAACGTATTTTCTCCCCGTGGGACATTGATATTGATGGAGACATTTTAATTTCCCTGCATCATTGGGCAGCCAGAGGACAGGTTGTCTTAGGTCCGATGACTAAGGATTTGGGACCACAATTTTTAGACTAGGAGGCAGTGTTGCCTGATGATTAGTGGGCCTGCTTAGGAACTTGGAAGATCTGGGTTTTCAAGTCTTCCCTTCAAGAGAGACAGAGACACACACACACACACACACACTAACTGTGTGACCATGGGCCAGTCACTTAACCTCTTAATGTGCCAAGCATTTCTCTAAAATCAGATGCTGCAGCGAGTTTCTGATCTTTGTTAATGAAGAGGGTTTCCACACTGGTTAAGTCATAGTCCAAGAACCAAAAAAAAAAAAAAGACACACACACACACAGAACTTTTAACCATCTTCACTTGTTGGAAATTTTTGTTATCCTTAACCATTATACCTTATTGAAAATCCCGGTAGGTTGCCTTTTCATGCTTAAATGATTCTTTGAAGGGTGTTCCTTCAAGGGCAGACCTGTTGACATCCTGATAGGAAAATTGGTTTGCTCTTGGTAATTGACTTTTTGATTTTTTGATTTGCGTCAATAAGGCTTAGAATCAAGGAGGCGTGGAAAGATTCGGTCGCTCTCTTTCCCAAATCACTTTTGACACGTCTTCGTCTAACTAGACAAGATAGCAACTAATAGAAATAGTTTCCTTTATTTTGCTTGCATCCTTGCCGAACACAGGGTCCAGTGAGTAGCATACATTTAATAAATGTTTAAATAATTGATTGGATAATTGCTAGGATGACGTCAGAATTCTGTCATTTATCTGTCACGATAGCTCCTTCCCCATCTAAACATACCTGCTGTGCTCTGAGTTCCCATGGACTGAATTCATGCCCAATGAGGTTTTTCCAGCTGAGGTTTGTGGCCCACTAGTGGTCTGTATATATTTTTTAACCGTGAGGTGAATTGCAAAAGGAACAATCTGTATTTTATGAAATGGGGGAAAAGAAGGCGGAGCACTGCTTTTGTTCAGAGTTTAGTATCCACTCACATCTCTTTCTACCTAAATGTTTTACAAATAAGTAAAATTTCTTATCAGAATTGGTGATTGCTATCTTAATTTCAGACAGTTAGGTGGATAGTGTGCAGGGCCTGGCATTAGGAAGATTTCTCTTCCTATGTTCAAATCTGGCCTCAGGTACTTACTAGCTGTGTGACCCTGGGCAAGTCACTTAACCTTGTTTGCCTCAGTTTCCTTATCTGTAAAGTGAGCTGGAGAAGGAAGTGGCAAACTACTTCAATATCTTTTCCAAGAAAACACCAAATGGAGTTATAAAGATTCTGAAAAATGACTGAACAACAACAATCATTTAATTTAGACTTTATTTTAATTATTTTTCCTTAGTTTTTCTATTCCCCACAAAACCCCCAGAACACTAGGATTTAGCTTTATGCTCCATAGTTATACATGGTTTGGATTTCACATTTTCTCCTTTGCTAGCTCTTTTTATGCTGTTTCCCAAATTCAATTACTTTTTAAAGGGTAGGATCTTATGATATTTTTTCAATGTTCATAGAAACTCTAAAAATACTGTTATTGGAAGATCCCATTAAAGTAAGACAGATGCAGAAAGAGCCTACTTATTTTAAGATGCTGTTTTAGATTTGATGATGCAAGAAAATTAAACATTTTAATTAAATTTCTAATTAAAAAAACATGACTAATCAGAGACTTCTTTCTTTTCACGAAGATGAATTTTCTTCCCAGTGCTAGGAAAAAGATGATGGTTCATTTGAGAGACATGCCTTGGGTCTGGGGTGTTAGGCTGAGAAATGTAGGATTTCAGCCTCCTGCTGACTTGTTCAGTCAGCTCCCAACCTCCTGCTGGCTTCCCTTCCTTTCTGGGATGTGAAATGTGGATTTTCTTATCCTTGCCTTGGATTGACTGGGGTTGGGGGAGAATGGGTACAAAATACTCAGTCATCATTGCTAGTGTTGTCTCGTCTATTGTTTCCCAGTCTCTCGCAATAACTGAATTTCTCCCCTTTGTTTCTCTTCAGACTGTAACTCTTTGTTGCCCAAGTGCCTTGGTGTGGAATTATTCCACCAATGAAAATAAAAGCGTTAACCCGGGCTCTCCCCTGGATTTACTTCAAGTTGCTCCCTCCAGTTTGCCCATGCCAGGTGGAAATTCAGCATTTAATCAACAGGTAGGCTTTCCCTTTAGAATGGAAAAGTCTTCATTTTCAATATATTATTCCATAGTGGGTGTGTTCATAGATAGATCGTAGGACTTGTCAGGAAGACCTGAATTCAGATGTGGTCTTGGGCAAGTCACTTTCCTGGGCTGTGAAGATTAAATGAGATTATATTTGAAAAGTGTCTTGTAACTCAAGGCACTACATAAATGTTAGTTATAATTATCATCCTTAAAGATACTTTGGGCCAGAGTCAAGGGTATCTTATAGTTTTTATATAGATATATCTATGATGGCTAAAGACCAACATCAGTGAGAAGCCAGCTCAGAATAAAAAATATTCACAGGTTATCCTTCTATTTGTACTTATAAAATAAATATTGCCTTAAATTTATGATTGATCAAGCATTGATTAGGGCTGAGGTATGTGAGGTACTTTGTTAGGAGTTGATGATAGGAATACAAAAATGAAATAGTCACTATTTTCAAGTTGATTACATTCTGTCAGGGAGATAGTGTGTGTGTGTGTGTGTGTGTGCGCGCGCGCGCGTGTGTGTGCGCGTGCATGTATGTGTGTACACACACAAAGTAATGTTCACTAGCAGTGAGTGGGGGGAGGGAGCAGGAAAGGCTTCATGTAGAAGGTGAAGCTTGTGTTGAGTCTTGAAGGAAATGCTGGGTTCTTTAAGGCAGAAGTGGAATGGAGAGTGCATTCCAGGCATAGGGGATGGCCAGCACCCAGACCCAGATGTGAAAAATGCAGTGCTGTATGTGACAGACATCAAGAAGGCGAAGTGTGATTGGACAGTAGAGTGTGGAAAGGGGAGGAATATAGAATGAGGCTGGAAAGAGAGGCTGCGGCCAGGTCGTGAAAGTCTTTAAAAGTCAGATAGAGGCATTTCTGTTGAATCTTAGAGGTAAAGGAGAGCCACTATAGTTTGAATAAGGGAGTGACTTGGAGATGTACGTTAGGATAATCACTTTGGTGGCTTTGTGGGGGATGGATTAAAGTAGGTAGAGAAACAGAGGGAACAGAGGAGGCTTTTGGAATAGTTTAAGAGAGAGATGATGAGAGCATAAACAGGGGTGGTGGTGAGGTGTGTTGATTGGAGGGATGTTGGGGTGATAGGTAGAGCAGTTGTGTGGATATGAAGGATGAAGGATGAGGGAAGATTTCAAGCTTGATCCCAGGTGTTATCCTGTGACAGTATTGACCAAGATTAATCCTCTGGTGTAACAACCTAAACTTCTGAAATTAAGAAGGGCTGTGAAATCCAAATAGGAATGGCCAAGGGGTAACTTTCTATAAAATCAAAGAAGTTGCTTTTTTGTTGAAGGGTGAACACCAATAACTTGATAACTGGTCTTTTCTGCTGTGGGCATTAGGATCTAATCTCCTTTTAGGAGCCTCTTATTCTCATTTCTTAGGTTGATTCTAATGATTAGAAAACCTCTGGCCCTGTCTAAACCAGGGGTGGGGAACCGAATAAGTGACCTTCTAGGAAGCCTTCTGACTGAGTCCAAGTTTTACAGAACAAATCCTTTTATTAAGGGGATTTGTTCTGTGAAGTTTGGATTCAGTCAAACGCCTGCACTTGAGGACCTAGAGGGCCACAGATTCCCCACCCCTGGTCTAGCCTGTCCCCAGTACGTAAACATCATGGGCTTCCTTGTAGCTGGATGGGCCTATATTCATGTCCCTTTCAGAGGGTCAGGGCTTGCCAACTACCAGCTGGCTTCACGTGTTTTCCACACTGACAGGGGACCAAGAGGAGAAGCTCTGTGTGCATGTTGTTTTAGGTGTAAGATTCATGCTCTTCCTATATAAGGAAGAGGGTCCCCATCTCCATCCCCATCTCCTTCTCCATCTCCATCCCTTGATGGCTCTAGGCACTAGAGTTGCTTCTTCTCATTTTTTCACTCCCTTGGAAAATATTATGGAACTTGTGTGTGTATATTAAGGGTGGGAATGGATGATTTCTGCCTTTCAGTTGAGAGTAGAATCAGTGGTAGACAGGGGTGATTATTTCCATGGCAGCATTTGAATGTATTAGGTGTGATGGCTTAGTAATTATTATTTCATTTCAAAAAATGCTGGATTATTTGGATTAAAAGATTATGCAGTTTGAGTTGCAGGATTGTGACTAATTTCCTTTAGTTGGGGACATTTTGAAGTTTTTTTTCCCCCATTCATAGAATAGCAGCTAAGATTTGTTTTAGAGTTCTGACGGTGGTATATCATGCCCTTGAAATTTTTACTTGTGCAGTATTTCTGGATTGACATTTATTATTATCAAAATTGATAGTGGGATAGTTCAGTGAAGCTTGTAAACTCCCTTTCCCCCTCCCCTTGAGCCCTGAAAAAAGGCCCATACTTGAGCAATGGGATGCCATTTCCTAATGCCATTAAGAATGTGAGCACACTGTAGGATGCCTTACTTGTGCAGAGAAGCCTGACATGATTGAGATTGGAATTGTGACTTTGCAAGCTGAAGCTAATTAGAAGCAATCATCTTTCAGGTTCGGGCAAAGATCTATGAGGTGGAACAGCAGATTAAACGTCGGGGCCGTGCCGTGGAGGTTCGGTGGTCTTTTGACAAGTGCCAGGAATCAACAGCAGGTATTTAAAAGCAAACATGAATAACGGTTTTGGTTTTGGGTTCCATGGCTTTGATTCTTAGGAATCATTTTCATATGAAGAAGAGTTTTTTGATACAGACACTTGATGGTAGGCAGACCCTAACTAGGGTCTGGGGCTTTATCCCAGGGTTCCAAAATTCAGAGGGCACTGTCAGCAGTTGCAGACCTTCAGCATAGTCAGTCAGTAAACATTAATAAAGGGGCTATTAATCAGTAAACATTTATTGGGCTAGGCACTGTACTGAGCACTTACTGTGTGCCAGGATACAAAGAAAGGCAAAAGACAGTCCCTGCCCTCAAGGAGTTCACAATCTAACACTGGAGCAGGTTGGCGAGAATAATTAATTAGTTTAAATGGAAATCTTAACCCGGCAACAACTCTCTCTCCTCATGGACAAAAATTCCTAGTAATATTATTTGTTTTATGTGTTGGATACTTGAACCACCTTTGGACTCTTCCCTTTTTTGCAGAGGCTGAATTTTCTGAGGATGTTTTGAAAATTGTTAGCTCTGGTTCTGTCTACTAACCATCTCTCTAGGTCAGTGGTTCTCAACCTGTGGGTCGCGACCCCTTTGGGGGTTGAATGGGGTCACCTAAGACCATTGGAAAACATATATTTCCAATGGTCTTAGGAATTGAGACACCGCTCCTCTATCCGTCTCCAGGCAGGTCTACTCACATGCAGATACGCTCACATATGAGTATTAAAGGGTCATGGCAATAGGAAGGTTGAGAACCACTGCTCTAGGTGATCTTTTGTGTTGTATGGACTTGATTTTTGCCTGTGTCCTTGAATGCTTCGTTCTTCTTCCTCTAGGGGTCACCATCAGTAGGGTCTTACACACCCTGGAAGTCTTAGACCGCCATTGTTTTGACCGATCCGATTCCAGCAATTCAATGGAGACCCTTTATCACAAAATTTTTTGGGCCACCCAGAACAAGGACAACCAAGAGGTAATTCCTATTTCTTATCATCTTACCATTTATTTTCTCGGGGTAGGCTTTTTCTCATTCAGTGTCTGGGCTGATGAAGATTGGTGCCGTGAAATATAAAAGAAGTGAGAAAGAACTTTGACTTGAATCGGTAGATATGGATTTAAATACTGCCTCAGAAACTGATCCCCTGTTGGACCTTGGGTATTTCTCTGGGCCCCAGGATCATCATCTGTCAAATAAAGGAGCTGGGGCAGGGCTCTTCCAGCTCTGAGACTAGATCATAGGTCGTTTCTGTGCTGTGGGTAGTGACTTGTCTAAGTGAACCACAACATTAATGTGAAACTTACATCTACCACGTTAGATCTCCCCATCTTTGTTCCAGCAGACTGTGCCTGGGTTAATTATTAGACTTAATCAATTTATTAGTTTTCTTTAAGGAAAGAAGTTATTTCAGTACTTAGAATAGAAGGAGGTAAAAGAATAATTGTAATAAAAGTCTTTGAAACATCCAAGCACCAGCCTAGCTGAGGTGGAGTGGCTCCCTCCAGAAGGTTAGCTACCAGGGAATGACTTTTTTAAGCAACAGAAAATCAAAATCATCCTATGGTTTTGAGGGTTTTTGTGACCTGTGTTGGTGGTAGAAGCTGCCAGTGGATGACATCATGGATCCTGAAGAATTTGTGAAAACTATGTGCATTGATAAAAATGTATTAAGAACTGTCCTTCACTGTTTCCCTCTCTCCATACCACCATGTACTGCATGTCCCAGCAGTGATCAGTCCTGTTTATGGCTAATAATAATTATTATCATTAGTATAGGGCTTTAAGTTTGCAAAGCCCTTTCCATCAGTCATTGTGGGTGGTTGGTTGTTATCCTTCCTTCTTGAAAAGGGCCCAAATGACATCACTATATTGGGGTTAAGGTACAGTGTGTCCAACTGTGGCTGATCAGACCAATATGAGCTCAGAAGGCTATTCCACAGGTCAGGTACAGATGATCCATGTGAACATTTGGAGTGGAGATGTCACTAAATTTGCACATCTCATGTTTCTTTTGAGCTGCAATTCTGCTTTGCTCATAGAGCACAGAGCCTTCTTTGACGCCATGTTGGATGGTCCTGTGCCAATATGTCCTACGTATTTTAATCGATTGCAGATTTCTTCAGAGAAACCTTAATAATGTTCCTGTTTTGCCTGCTCTTAGCCACAGGTTCTTGGTTCTTGGTTAGCCATCAATGAGGTTCAAGTGAGAATATGTGTATAAAGTGCTTTGCAGACTTCAAAAATGTGATGTGAATGTCTATTTTTATGGTTGTTATCATTATCATTATAGTTGATTTTTAAATAGTCATCTTATTGAACAACTTCTCAGCTGTGTTTTAAAGCCTTTTATGCTTGTCATGATTCTAGAATATTTGGTCTTATGAGCATTTCAAGTAAAAAATGAACTTCAGCATTTTCAGCAACAAATATTTATGAAGCAACTATATTGTGTGTGATGCTATGCTAAGTATGAGGTTAAAGTGGTTAAAGAAAAAATACAACTTAGCTCTGATCTCATAAATTACAAGGACCTCACCACTGATCCCAGCTTCTTGGGTTCAGTAACCAATTGTTTTCATGAGCCATTGGGTACAAGAGAAATGTATAGCTTATTTCTATAGGTTACTGACCTGGTCCTGTGTTCAGGGGGAGGAATAGGGGTGAGATCCTGGACAATACTTAGGTTGTGGAATGTTACAAGAAGAAAACTTATTCAGTCTCAGTGTTGGACCCTTACTGGAAATTATAGTTGAACCCTAGAATTGCAAGTATGCAGTTATGAGGCTTATGAGAATGAAAAGCAGGGAACTTGGTAGTCTAAATACATCTGGATTACAAATAAAAGGTGTCCAAGGCCCACTCTGTTTCCTCTTTTATTGCTGAGTGCAATAGTAGAAAGCCATTCTCTAGGGAGAGAACCGCCATATCCATCAAAATCAATTGATTCAGACTGTCAGCCCACCTAGATAACATTATAATGAGCTTGCCAGCTTCCGATCATTGTTTGACTTCTTTGAGCAAACTTAATAAACCAATTCCAATAGAATCAAAGGGGGAAATGGACCTGACTTGAAGATGAGCACGGCCAATTCTGTCACGCACAAAAGCCATCGTGAGGAATTTCTGAATGCATGATGGGATACTGAATGACGAATTTGAAATCACCTAGTGTCACCCTAGGTAGGGCAGTCACTTAATCTTGCCTCAGTTTTCTCAAATACTGAATGACGAATTTGAAATCACCTAGTGTCACCCTAGGTAGGGCAGTCACTTAATCTTGCCTCAGTTTTCTCAAAATAAGCAAATTGAACCAGATGACCTCTGAGATCCTTCCTAGCCCTAAATCTCTGATATGAAATTAAACTGATTGACACCATCCAGCCCGTGGAAATGTCTCCTTTCCGTCAAGTTTAGACTTTGTCCACTAGGTGGCAGCTTGTTACTAGAATTGTGATTTGCGAACTGGCTGATTTTATTAAGACTGGTGCTAGGTGTGTCTTTTTTTTCCAGGATCAGTAAGAACAATGTTCTTTTTGAAAATGATGGAAGACAATAGGATCACCCTTGGACTTAACACATCAGACGTTTCCTCCAAATTATGTTGAATGTGTGAGATGCTAACTAGCCACTATTAAAGCAATACATTTTGAAGATCATAGCCATTTAGCGTTTTAACGAGAAAGACTTCTCTTCCATCATGCAGCTCCACAGTGACCTTACTCGTGTTCTTTCCCTCATTCTTCGCGTATTTCTCCACCTTAAATCACTTGTCAGTCTCTCTCCATGAACAAGAACAATCTGTAATCTATTCCCAGGTACCAGTATACTGCAGTGTTGTTAAAATGATGTTTTATGCATGATGGATATAAATCCACTTTGTCTAGTATTTAAAACCGTAATTCCTACCGGCGGCCGCCACAGAACAGTGTGATTTACTGAAAGAAAGGATAATTGAAGTCTGATAGGTCCTTCCACACTAGGTACTCCCCATTAAATGATTAACCCTAATAATGGGGCTTTGCCCTCTGTGATGGAATGGATACATGAGGACAAAAGAAGGTTGGCGTAATTGCTTTTCATCCGGTGCTAACGCTACATCCCTTTCTTGACTATTATGGTGATAATAAATGGTTTTTTCTTTCTTTTTTCTATTCCGCTGGGAATTCCTGTGCTGACAGGGAAGCAGGAGACATGGGCTTCTTGTCCTGGTTCTGCCCCTGACGTTCCATATGACTTTGAGCGTGTCACATAACCAATCCGTGCCTTAGTTTCCTCAACTGTCAAATGGGGATTAATGGTGTTGTTGACCTCTGGGAGCTTAACACAAGGTTTTTGAAAAACAGGAAACACTGTATAGACCTAAATCTGGAGTTACTTATTATAACTGTGTTATTATAGTTACTTATTATAGAGTACATATATATACCTATTATAATATACTTACATTATAATATACTTAT
>CM053591.1:167516158-167575102 GCA_028646515.1 Pseudochirops corinnae
TGCCATGGTTAGAAATCTCGGCTTTTCTCCGTATTGCCCCTGTTCCTTCCCTTCCTTGGCCTGGGTCTGTCTTGGAAGGGACATTATCGAGCATGTCTGTGACATGACTGAGGGATATGACTGCCACACCTAGGGCCTGGTTTTGGTGACTCAACAGTCAGTACGTTCTCTAACTTTATCCTTTCTCCTCTTCCCCCTTGTTATATAATCATTTATGTAATGATTAAGAAAATAGCAGGAGGTGTAAAAATTAGTTGGAAACTCTGAAAACCTTCTCCGCTTCCCTGAAGCATTATTACACTAGAATCTCTTAGAGCACAAAGTGGCCCCAGGGGCCTTCTTATCCGTAGTAAGTGTGTGAGGGTGGTTTGCAACTCAAGTTTCCTGACTCCGCATCCCTTACAATTACACTCCTGAAGAAACACCAAACAGCAACTCGTGTTCTTAAGTCTCTTTCCGCACTGCGTGCTGTCTGTGTAACTTTGGGGATGAGCTGTTGACTTTTTATGGTATTTTCCCCCAGTGATGTGTTAAGAGCCTTAGAGAGCAATGTCTTTCCAGTAAGTTGGGGCCATTCACCATTTTGCGCTTGACTGCTCTCAGAAGACTGCAGCCACTTAGTGCAGTATTAATTTTAAGTAAGTCTTCCAAACAAGTAACCCAGTAGGGGATGGCAGTGACCTTGAGTAAATATCAAGTTAAAGTAATGTGCATACTTCTATGGAAATTGTTTCTTTATGATTCCAAATGGGGCAGAAATGGAGCAGATTTACAGAGTTGACTTTGGAGAGAGCTTCAGAAGGCTGGGCCTCTCTCTCTGCTGGAGGTGTCTTTTATCTTAATAATAACAATAATAAAAAAATTAAAACTTTATATAGCATCTGCTGTATGCCTGGCACTCTGCTAAATCCTTTACAAATAATATTATTTGGGACAGCTAGGTGGTGCAGTGAATAGAGCACCGGCCCTGGAGTCAGGAGGACCTGAGTTCAAATTTGATCTCGGACACTTGACACACTGTGTGACCTTGGGCAAGTCACTTAACTCCAATTGCCTTGCCTTCCCCCCTCTAAAAAATAAAAAAATAAAGACAAATATTATTATTTGATCCTTAGGACAACTCTGGGAGGAAGGGGATATTGTTATCCCCATTTCACAGATGAAGAAACTGAGGCAGACAGAAGTTAATATATCAGATAATCATTTATGTAATGATTAAGAAAATAGCAGGAGGTGTAAAAATTAGTTGGAAACTCTGAAAACCTTCTCTGCTTCCCTGAAGCATTATTACACTAGAATCTCTTAGAGCACAAAGTGCTCTGATCTGAACTCAGATCTTCTTGACTGTAGGCCTAGTGCTGTGTACACTGTGCCATGTAGCTAGAGGGCAGGCAGGTCCTTTGTTAGTGTTGAGACCAAGAACTTTAACTCGGCTCACAATATATCCCTTCATCCTTAACACCCCTTTCTCCACCCCTTCCTCCCCTTCCCTGAAAAAAGAAAATCTGATCATTCAATGAAGTAAAAAGAATTCTGGAAGATAGGTGTTAATAAAATAAAAAATCAAATCAAAGAATGTCATGTGGTGAGCCTGGATTCTCCCAACTTTTTAATGGAGCCTGAGGCCTGACTGGCCCTCCCAGATTAGGAAAACGATGCACAAGCCCAATCCCCAATGAACTGTGGGGTGTGTTAACAGACGACCAGAAGAGTTCAGTTTGCAGAGGCTGGCCCAGCGTATTGAGTGTTGGTTTTGGAAATCACAGTTCTGGCTTTAAATCCCAGCCCTGTTCCTGGCCACCTGTAAGACTTTGAACAAATTACTTAACCTCTGTGGGCCTCAATGTTCTCATGTCTGAAGGAAGATCTTGGATCCCTTCCTAATCCTATGATGTAAGTCTTCAAGGGATTTCTATCAGTATCAGGGGAGGGATTATCTGTCCACTCTGATGAAATCACAGATCTTTCTAAGTACTAAATTATCTCTGTCATTATATTCAATTTGTATGGGTTTGCCCAATTATTTCACAAAATATAGAGACTTCCAAGAATCTTTAGCGGAAGCAACAGTTCATTTGAAATGCACAGCTTGACCAAGTCAAATCCTGGCAATTAGATGGCTAAGTTTTCCTTGCTTGAGTGCCCATTAGGTTTTTTGCTTTATGGTAGAAGAAAATATAAGAAGATACAAAATATAAGGCGACAGAGTCATATCTGGGTGTTTTTGAATCTGTGTGCTTTTCATCTGAGAGGCGATGTTTCTTCTGAGATCTCTTTTGTGGTCACAGAATCACCTACTTGCAGCATTGGGAAGAACCTCAGATGCCATCTAGGCCAGCCAGTGTGTAAGTAGAACTCCCTTCCACGTTCTCTCTGGCAAATGCTCCTCATGCTTTCTCTCGAAGACCGTCTGGGAAAGGGAAGCACATTGTCTCTTGAGGCAGGCGTTCCACATGGCACTTTCAGACAGCTCCACCTCTCAGGAATTTCCATCGACCACCTCCCACCCTCCGAGTTCTCCCATCCAGCTGTTGTTTCTTTCCTCCGTTTTTGTTTTTTGTTTAGTCATTTTCAGTCGTGCCCGACTCTTTGACTCCATTTGGGGTTTTCTTGGCAAAGACATTGCAGTGGTTTCCCTCTTTCTTCTCCAGCTCATTTTGCAGATGAGGAAAGGGAGGCAAACAAGGTTAAGTGACTTGCCCAGGGTCAGACAGCCAGTAAGTGTCTGAGGCTGGATTTGAACTCAGGTCTTCCTAGCTCCAGGTCTGGTGCTCTATCCACTGTACCACCTAGCACATGTTTTTAGCATGCCTAATTCCAAAGACTGTCTTTAAGTCTTCATTGCATCTAGACTGTGATGTGCTATGGTCTAGGAACGTTTGAAGGGTGTGTATGAGGTAGAAGAAGCGAGCTTGTTAATTTTATAACCTTAATTTTGTGCATCTGGTAAGTAAATGGATTCTGTCCTGACTGCTCACCTCCTAAAGGGAGTGCATGGACTTTGTAACAACTGCTTCTCTTGCGGCTCAGAAGTCCTTTCTGGATTTAGTGTTCTGTATTCTGAACAAAGTTTTTAGAAGCTTGCTACTAGTCAGGGGTGGGGGAACCTGAGGCCTTGAGGCTATATATGGCCTTGAGGCTGCAGGTTTCCCACTCCTGTTCTAGATAATGCTCTGTATATATGTATTTAATTTCATGTCTGCACTTGCTAATTAGGAAGTCTAGTTCTGGGAAGGCTGATATTTTGGTCTCATCCTGGAATTCTCATGAGTTTGTCAGCTCCTGACTATATCTGAGGGATTTTTGTTCCTGATCATTGATTTGGCCTTCAACTTGACACCTGAAAGGAAGTGAGATTATTCAGCCGAGGTCTAGAGAACAGGAGTGAGGAGGTTACCTTTAACTGAACTTCAATGTTGGGCAACTTCCTTTTTCTGAGTTTTTTTTTCATTCTAAGGGTATGTTGAGAGAGAGAGAGAGAGGGAAGGAGGGAGGGAGGGGGAGAGAGAGAGAGAGAGAGAGACAGAGAGAGAGAGAGAGAGAGAGAGAACAATCACCAGTACCATCTGGCCATCTGGGACTGGGGTATTCCCAGCCCCATTTTTCTGTTTTTTATATCTGAAGTATCCTAAGCTAGAATCTTGGGTGGAACATGGCAAGAAGTGCCACATTCTTCGAGCACTGCCCACACAGGATGGAAATGGGCTTTAGATCACACCAGGGAAGGTCAGCGCAGGCACATGAGGCAAGGGAACCAAGGTCTAGAGACTATTTTAGGCAGCTTTGGATGACTTTTTGGACTGCTTCTGTTTCCACTTCTCTGTTTCTTTTGCCTTGGGAAGCAAACATTCTACTTATTAATGTAAAAGAGGGGGTGGGGCAGGCCCACCTCCCAAGAACAGCTGCATGTGTATTTCCTCTATCCCCAGGCCTCCTCAGAACAAGAACACAAAACAAAACAAAGCCCAAACTCCAAAGTCTCTGGAACATAGAGCAGAACCTTCTATTTCTGTCTGGTCAAGTAAAGACAACTGATCTGTGGCTGCCATACAGACAAGTGTTGCTCATAAGCCTGGGTAGAGAAAATAATCTCCTCTTTTCTTGCCAGCTAAGTTCCTAGCCCACCTGGGGCCCAGTTTTGTGACAGGGATGACTCTCTGGCTTTGGGTTTTGTTTTTTTTTTTTTGCTCACAGACCCTGTCTCTGGCTCTCTCTTCCTATTGAACACAGGAGGCCTGATTGGAAATATCCCTGATCCTATCCACTCAATCACCATTATTTGATTCAATTCATTTTAATTTTTTTGGAGGCAATTGGAGTTGTTACTTGCACAGGGTCACACAGTGAATAAGTGTCTGAGATCAAATTAGAACTCAGGTCCTCCCGACTCCAGGTCTGGTGCTCCATCCACTGTGCCGCCTAGGTCCTCTGATTTAATTTACTTTTAACTTATTTTTTCCAACACTTTTTATACTGATAAAGGAATGTAATTGAGCCAGATTGGCTGATAAAGAGACTACACCAGACAACACATAGCTAGCTTTGATTTCATGCTCTAAAGCAGTGGTTCTCAACCTTCCTAATGCTGCAACCCTTTAGTACTTGTATGTGGGTGTATCTGCATGTGGGCGGACCTGCCTGGAGACAGAGGAGCGGTGTCTTGGTTCTTAAGACCTCATTCAACCCCCAAAGGGTTGCGACCCACAGGTTGAGAACCACTGCTCTAAAGGCATTTGTTTCAATGTCTCATTTGCTCTGTAGCCTTGTGAGAGGGGTATTTTTGTCACTCCCATTTTACAGATCACACTTTTTTAGTCATGAACTTTTCTTCTATACGTGTATCTAATAGGTCATTTTCTTCCATGTTTTTTCCAGTTTTTTTGTGATGTGACCTTTTCTATCTAGAGCACAGGCTCATTTAGTATAGGGATGAGGGGCTGGTCCATACTGTTGTCTAGGGGTCAGTAATGTTAAAAAAGGGATTAGGCTTCTGCTTGGTCCCAGAGAGCAGGAGGAACTTAATTGATGCAAAGAAAACTTTTCCTAACAATTTCCCCGTCACTGAAGGTCTTACACAGAGGATGGATGACCACAGAATCACGGAATTTTAGCATCGAAAGGGACCTTGGCACATCCATATTTGAAAAGAACCCACACCACTGAACACTGACAAATAATGGCGGAAGCAATGGAAGCCTTTCCAAGATGGCCTGTTCCGTTTTTTTGTAAAGTTGTAACTGTTAGGGGGTTTTTCCTGAGGTCAAGCCTCTGTTTGCGTTTCTTCTTTGTCTGCTGCTCTCGTCTCTCTCTTCTGGGGTCAAGCAGAAGGAATCCAATTCTTTCTCCATGTGACCCCTCCTTATCACTCATTAGGTATCCAATTAGGTAGTGGGTATTTTTTCCCAGTATAGGTTAGAGTATATGGTGACTGAAATCTGACTCTGAAATTCTCTGATGCTGAGATGCCTACAAAACCATCTGCTTGTGGAAGGCAGGGTTGTATGACCCAATGACTGGCAATGACATAATTTTGCAGAGAAGTCATTATTTGTTTTCTAAGAGGCTAGGCCCATGTTGGGGAAGCATCTTGGTGACATCACTATGCTCCTCTGGTCCAAGAGCATCCTCTCTAAATCTTTTCTGCCCCCAAATAGTTAATGGCTAGACAATTAAACTTGATTGATTGTGGAAATTATTAGCAGCATTTAGGATGATAGGTATAGAAGTCATATGGTACAATTGCCTCTTTTTACAGGAGGGGAAACTGAGTCCCACAGAGATTAAGGGACTAAATAGAGACTAAACCAGAGAGGCAAGATTTGAACTCACTTTGCCTTTTATACCATAGCATACTCTTCCTGTCATTGTCCTTGTGCCTAAGACAGGAGGAAGGGCTAAACCCATACTTGACAGGCTGCTTCCATTTGGTATGTTGTAAAAAGAATAATAGACCTGGAATTTGCAGAGACCTGGATTTGAATGCTGCCTCCCACTCCTACTACCTTTGTGACTTCGGGCAGGCCATTTTTACCTCTCCAAGCTCAGGCTCCCCATCTGTAAAATGGGTTTGACCTTACCTGAAGTATCCACCTACCTCCCAGATTTTTGTTAAGAGAGAGCAGCCCATATACTGCAGAGTTAGTGGGGAAAGGAGATTTAGGTGACAGGAGTCAGGATGGCTTGGTATTGTCCTGAGCCCAGACCCCTTAACTCCTCCTGGCTCCCATGTCAGGTAGCTGAAGTCCCTTATTTTTGCTTAGCTCTGGTTTCCCACTCAGTAAAAGAATGGAGTGAGTCAAATTGTGACCGGAATGTTCTATTTTTAGTGCATCTCTGTCTGTCTTGGTGTGGGAACAAAATCCCAAGGAGCATTTTGTAGGGCTGTAGCTTTCAGGGGGCTGAGGGTGTCGAAAGACAGCATATTTCAGAGCCCATAGACAGTGAATACAGCTGCCTTTGGAGACCCTTGGATGCTCGGAAGGCGCTCCTTAGCCCTGGAAGAATTTGGCCAGATTCATGTTGCTTTTTAAAAGTTTACATATCTTCCTGACAATAGATCCAAGGAAATATTAGCCTTCTGTACGTGGTACTTTGATTCTTTGTTTAATAAGTCTCTTAGGATATCAGCTGCACTAATTAATTTGAAAATTATATGTCAACAATGAGAGTTTACACTTGGGTTACAGTAAAGAGCATATGATGTGTCCATTTTGATTTGGGGAGGAATTTCAGAGGGTTTCTAAGCCCCATATATGGAATTTTTTGTAAATTGTTTTAACTTGAGTGGCAATACATTCAGACAATTGTTTACCATTAATCACTCTCCTGCTGTCCGCAGTTTTCCAGAAACTCAAAGAAAATAGAAAAGCCATACTTACTGAGCCGGCCTTTTCTATTGGCTATTATCAACAAGCTGGCAGATTTTTCTGGTAAAAGAATATTTTGATTCATGCATGGCTTAGAAATTTGGTTAGTGTTTTTTGTAGTATTGTAAATACAGAAAGGCCCATTTAAGGAGATAGGCTAGAGATAAAAGATGAAAAACAACCACCACCATGTTCTTAGCAGATGGAATTTTAAAAAGAGAAGCACAGCTCTGAATGGAGGGGAGTATATAGGTCAGAGGTGTCAAACTCTTCCCTTTCTGGATTAAAATGTATTTGGAGATGTTTAACAAAGTAAATAAAAATACAGTATAACATAGATAATGGTAATTTGTGGTTTTCTAAGCCAACGTGTGGCCTATAGGTGTCCATCTGAGTTTGACGCCACTGTTGAGAGCACTGGATTGAGAATGAGAAGCCTTGGGTTCTGGACCCAGACGCTCAGCAAACCATTCAGTATACTCATCTGTAGAATAAGGGAGTTGGTTGGCATCATTCAGCTGGAATATTCTCTGCTTCTGTGATAACACCAGCTGTCCTTGTAAGGGGCAGCACCATGTCTGGCAAAGAGGGATGGATCTGGAATTGGATTCAGAAGAAAGCTTGCATTCAAATCCTGTCCCTGACATCTGCTAAACTGTGTGTCTGTGGCTAATTCAGTCTGTTTTCTGATCAGCTTGGTAAAAACTATAAGGAGCCAAGGCTCTTGCCTCTGCAGACCTGGGTTCTAATTCCACTTATTCTGTCCTCATCTATAATACAATGAAGCTGGATTAGATGGCCTCTGAGGTTGCTTGCAGCTATATCCGTTCTCTGGAAACCGATCTGCAAAATGGGGCTACCTCTAGTTCAGGGGTGGGGAACCCTTGTCAAAGGGCCGTACTTGATGACTGAGAGGGCCACAGGTGACTTAGAGGCAGCAGGTTCCCTGCCTTTTGGGGTTGGTTACTTTGGAAGCCTGAAGGGGCTGTGTAAATGTTTTCCCTCTTGACACTTAATGGCTGTATGACCTTGGGTGAGTCACTTAACTTATCAGTGTTCTGTAAGTCTCTAAGATGGTACCTTTCAGAGAAGGTAGAGAGATGATGCTGATCTGCATCATTATCCAGGATGTTTCCTATGTCAGTGCAGTGACAGATCCAGCTTCTGTCCCTAACAAGTAAGTACATGGTGTTTTAAAATTGGCAGTCTTCCATGTGTGCTCTCACATGAACCTCACAACAACCATGGGAGGTAAGAGTTACAGATATTTTTGAATTTGAATTCATATCATTTGTTTTTATATCGTTTTCAATTTCGGATATGTCCCTTTCCTACCCAGAAAGTACAGATTGTATCATGCCCATTTTACAGATAAAGATCTGAGAAATATTAAATGCTGTGCCCAGGCTCACACATCTGAGCCAGACTCAACCCCAAACTCCCCAGTTCTCTGCTCCATCTAACATGCCACACATGCTCCCTCTATGAAACTTATTCAGCAGTTTTAGTCTGCAGTTGACTCCCTGGTTCCAGACAAAGTAACTTCATCTCAGGATGCAAAAGAGTGCTCTTAACAGTTAAATCCCATTATCCTAATTATTTTCTATTGAGAGCATCTTTCAAGGACTTGGGGAAGCAGTGTTAAGTTCCTGAGTATAATTCAAATCATATCTGAATCCTGTTAAACCATCATTAAACATCTTTTCCCACTTCTCTATTATTAGAATATTGATGAGGGATATCACTTGTACATTTGACACAATGCTAATTAATGGCAACTGGCGAGTAATTGGCTGCTTCAGAGATTTTCTGCTTTGGATTTCAGTATCTGCTTCAGACACTTGCCCCCTCCCTGCTCAGAATTAGGATGTCTTTTGCTTCCAAGCCCCTTAATGGACATTAGATGCGTGCCTTTTGGCAAGTCAGTTCAGTAGAATTCAAGACCTATTTATTCGGTTTCTTCTGTATTTAAATCTCTGTGCTATGAGCATAAGATTGAAGGATGAAATGACAGCCCACAAGGAGGTTATGACCTACTGGGAAAAGGAAGCCATATAATTTCTGCCAAGGTAATTACATTACAAGGTAGAGAGGACCGGGGCCAAAGGAGGTTCAGACCAAAGTCCAGTGGCATGACAAGGTAATGGCCTGTGTGCGATGCAGTGAGTGACCTTGGCATCTTGGAGATGAAGGATTCTGAAAGCTAGAGGGGCAGGAGATTCCCAGAAATTCCATGCATAGCCTGTGCAAATACCCAGGGAGATAGTATGTTGTATAAAGAACACCTAGTCCTTCAATTTGATTACAATATTGAGTGTGTAAAGGAAAATGCAGGGGCAGCTAGGCGGCAAAATACGTAGAGCACTAGGTCTGGACTCAGAAAGACTCATCTTCGTGAGGTCAAATCTGCCCTCAGACACTTAGTAGTTACGTAACCCTGGGCAAATCACTTAACTCTGTTTGCCCCGGTTTCCTCATCGGTCAAATGATCTGGAAAAGGAAATGGCAAATCACTCCAGTATCTTTGTCAAGAAAACCTCAAAATGGTGTCCCAAAGAGGTTGGACAATTAAGCAACAAAAGGGAAATGATGTAAAATGACAGCCTAAAAAGCTTGCATTGTTCTTCTAATGCCAGTAGGGAGACAGTGAAGGTTTGGGAGCTTTGGGGTCACATATTAAAATTTTCCAAAAACCTAGGAAGAATATTTTTACAGTTGTGTGAACGATACAAAACAAGTGACTAGGGTGGGAGGTGGGGGGCAGAGAGACCAAGTAGGAGGCCATTAAAATAGTCCTCATGAGTGCTGATGGAGGTGGTAGCTGTATGAATGTATGGAAAGGAATGGGTGGTAAATAGAAAGTTTTTAAAAATCCCCTTCCTCCATATCTCAAACATTGCTTGAGAATATGTACATAAAATATACATGTCTAGTAATAAAAAGAGACAAATATTTTTGTATTAATAAAAACAATAATGCTGAAACACTGGATGGTATCAGTGACCCCACAGGATCATAGTTTTAGAGCTGAAAGGGACCAAAAAGGTCAATTAGTCCAACTGCCTCATTTTGTAGCTGAAGTTCAAGAACTTAAGAGACTTTCCCTGTGCTATGAAGGTGCTAGTGTTAGAGGTCAACATTTGACCTTGAATTGTTTGAATCCTAAGTCTGCCTCTTGTGATCCCACCGATGTATCTTGGAAATAATGTTAATGTATCTGGCTGTGGTCCACTCTGTAAGATTTCTCCTGACCCTCTGTTGGGCTACTGGGGAGGGGGCTGGTTTCTTCCTGATATGACCAGCTTTGGAAGGACAGCCAACACCCCACCCTTGGCCCCTACATACAAAATGTTTAATGTACTTAGACTCTTTGCTTATTAACTCATACTAAATTACATGTGAAATACCTTTATTAAAATGTGTAAAGGGATTGACTAAATATTTTTTTGATATTTAAACTTCATTTAAGTCGACTAAAAATATAGCATTCAACGAAGATGTCTCAAAGGTCTTCCTCTAGTGTCCAATTACAGGTTTGGTTTTCCTCCCGTTCCTTAATGAGAGAGTGTGTGGCATGTTCCTAACAGACTGATTTCCCCCACCCCCTATTTTTCTTATAACAATGAGCTATCTTGGAAAAATCAAATCTCATGTTCTCGAGAATTTAATATTCCCATGTGCTTATGTGTCTGAAAGATAGAGTAGCTAATTACTATTCCCACTTACATAGCAAATCAAAGGACTGACAAGGCATGAGAACTTGGAAAGGCTCTTATTTGACTGAGCAACAATAAGACAGGAATGTGTGTTCCATAGGGACAGTACAGTGGTCAGTTCTTTCTCTCGACATACTTAAAAGGAGATGGGGAAATACAAAGGAAAACCGGTTTATTCTTTACCCTCTATTTTTTTTTTCTTGAAATGTTTTTCTTTTAATAATATTTTGTTTTTTTCCCCAATTACATGTAAAGGCAGTTTTCAACATTCAATTAAAAAAATTGAGTTCCAGATTTTCTCCCTGCTTCCTTCACCCCCCCCCCCCACTCTCTAAGACAGTGAACAGTTTGATACAGGTGATACATGGGTGATCATGTAAAACACATGGAATCTTTTTTCTAAGCAGCTGGGAAATTTTGATTACAAATATAATTAGTAGTTTTAATGATGACATGTCACTATGACCAGTGGGATACTGGCTCTAGTATTCATTATTGGTGATGGTTTCTGAGACCATTGAGTTAAATGAAGAATAGTCATCATCATGAAAACAATTTTGACTTCACAGACCCCCTAAAAGAGCCTCAGGGATCCCTAGAGATCCTCACTTTAAAAACTGCTGGTCTTCACCATTCTTTGTGGGGCAGCTAGGTGACACCATGTATTACATAGAACACCTGGGCTGAAGTTAGGAAGACTCATCTTCCTGAGTTCAAATCCAGCCTCAGACACTTACTAGCTGTGTGACCCTGGGCAAGTCAGTTAACCCTGTTTGCCTCAGTTTCCTCATCTGTAAAACAAACTGGAGATGGAAATGGTAAACCACTCCAGTAGCTTTGCCAAGAAACCCTCAAATGGGATTGTAAAAAGTCAAACACGACTTCCATTAGACTTCAGTTCTGTAAGGGAAAGAGCCATGACTTATACATCTGTGTATTTACCTTGTTAGATGGTAGGTAGGTACTCAGTAAATATTGTGGGTAGATAATTTTACCTTTTGCCCTTGGAAATTGACCTAGGGTAGTAATTAGGCAGCTGGATAAGGCAAGTTAATGGAAGAGGTTTAGTGTAGCCCCTTGGGAATCATCCTCTTTGGAAAACTCCTTTTGTTTTATGAGTAGTCTTGTAAAGCTCAGACATGAAGTCTACTTCATGGCCTAACCCCAAGGAGTTAGTAAAACCTAGTTTTACGGCTAGGTTTTAACTTTTAAAAGTTAGTTAAAACTGCCAAGGCAAGGCAAAATTATATGTAACAGGTGAAGTAGGTAGGCCTTGGATGTAACCTAGAAAATCCGCCTACTCCTCTTTGCATGGGTCAGGTCAATTCAACAAGCATTTGTTAAGCATCTTCTATCTTCCAGGTATTGTGGTATGTACTAGAGACACCAAAAAAAAAAAGCAAAACCCAGCCAAATAGTCCTCAAGAAATTCATGATCCAATAGACAAACAACTATGCATAGGCAAGACATATGCAGGAGAAATTGGAGATAATTTCAGAGGGAAGACATGAGGCATTAAGGGGGCAGGGAAAGGCTTCTTTCAGAAGGTGGGATTTTAAAAAAGAAAAGAAAAAAAACTTGTTGGGGTGGCTAGGTGGCCTAGTGAATAGAGCACCGGTGCTGGAGTCAGGAGGACCTGAGTTCAAATTTGACCTCAGACATTTAACATTTACTAGCCATATGACCTTGTGCAAGTCACTTAACCCCAACTGCCCTGCCTTCCCCCCTCCAAAAAAGACAAAAAGAAAAAGGAAGGTGGGATTTTTGCTGTGTCATGAAGGCTGCCAAGAAAGCAAGTAAGTAAAGGTGAGGAAGGAGAGAATTCTTGTCATGATGGACAACCAGTGGAAATCACTGGCCTCAGGAGGAGTGTCCTACATGGGGAAGGTAAGAGTCACTGGGTTGTAGAACCATATGCAGGGGAATAAGGTACATGAAAATGGAAAGGTGGGAAGGGACCAGGTTCCTGAGGACTTTAAAAGGCAAATAGAAGTTTTATAGTGAACCACAGGAACAGGTAACTTTTATTTTTCTATGAGATTAACTCTAATGAAAGTTGATTGCAGGCACACCTGTCAATGATCTCATCCCTTGTCTGTAGTGAACGTACTGAGACTTGAGTAATTGTGGTTTCCTGAGTGTCAAGGGCCACTCTTCTATCTTGTCTCACCTGTGGGATAGAAATAAAAGCTAATTGGTCTCTATGAGCTTTTTTTTTCCAGTTTCAAATGTAGTTGTTAAGTAAGCGAAGTATCCACCTTTTTTAAAAAGAGTTTGGCTGTGAAGGGAGGGAAAAGTGTAGGACACAGAGTCAAGTAAAGATATGTTTTGAGGGTGGGCCAGACCACATTTATATATTGACATCACACACACACACAGTTGTGTGATTTCGTCCAGTGGTAGTCAGCTTGTTGGCTGAATTTCCTGCCTCTTTATACCCTAATCTCAGGCGGGTCCTTCCTGCTGCACATCAGTCCTACAAATCTTCCACAATGGTGTCTTTATCCTGTTTCCCATCAAGGCTGTTGCCAAAGGATCTTATTCTTTTGACAGCCCCCCTTCCCACCTTTAATTTTCATTTCCTTATCTAGTGGTTCCCTCTCTGCTGCCTCCAAATATATAAGTGGGATTCCCTCTAGTGCAGTGGTTCTCAACCTTCCTAATGCTGCAATCCTTTAATATTCATATGTGGGCGTATCTGCATGTGGGCGGACCCACCTGGAGACGGATAGAGGAGCAGTGTCTCGGTTCCTAAGACCATCAGAAATATGTGTTTTCCAATGGTCTTAGGCAACCCCTGTGACCCCTGTGAAAGGGTCATTCGACCCCCAAAGGGGTTGTGACCCACAGGTTGAGAACCACTGCTCTAGTGGTATTTGGCAATATAAGAGTAGGGAAAATAAGTGGTGATGGTCACTTCCAGGCAGTCAGAATGTGGAGCAAGGAGTTCAAAGGTAGAGGGCAGAATGTAGTTGAACCGGTTTGATAATGGGATCAAGACTGCAAAGGGGAAGGCAGAGTAGGTTAGAGAGTCACTAGGGTCAAGGGTGGAGGGGGCATCTAGGAATGACACAGAAAATAGCATTTTTCTCCTAGAGAGCTCTTTCTTTTGTCCTCATAGTCTCCCTTTTATCTACCATTTGTGTATATGACCTTTCCTCTACTGGACAATAAATTCTGATCTTGAAGACAAGGACAGGAGTGTTTAAAAATATTTGTTCCCCTAGCGACTGTCATGGTGTCTCAGACATAGCTGGGGCTTAATTAAATGTTTATTGAGTTGAATTGGACCGGGCGGGCTTTAAGTACAGCTGGTTAATAAGAAGATTTGCAGGATAAAAAATTTGCATTGGATCACTAACTTAATTAATTGCTTTTTAATTAGTAATAGGAGGGAAAATACCCAGGTTTAGAAATCATGTTATCTATATCAACTATCAATGTGATTGACTTTTAGTGAAGGCTAAAAAAAATGCACCACTTCTGTGGTGTATACGTAATTCTCATTTATAATAAAAAGTCATTAATTCTGACTCTACTTATTCAAAATCTGTTAAAATTTAGAGATAAGCTGGGCAGTAGAGGAAGGAAAACATTTTTTATGGCCAGGTCCACTCCCTTTGAGGAATGGATGAAGATTTCTAAGCTGGGTAAGTAAATGTCTTTTTAAAGCAAACTAATGGATGAATATGATGTTTTTAAGAAAAAGGTTTTACTTAAAAAGAGAAAAAACTCCAAAGTAGACAGTGATTGGGAGTAGTGGTGTAGGCATGTGATCCTTGTTTATCAGGAGGCTGAGGTTAGCCTCCTAACCTCAACCTCCTGGTAACAGGGATCACTTGAGTCTGGGAGTGCTGAGCTACATACAGTAGGGCTAAAGCTGACTGGGTATCTGCAGTAAGTATAGCACAGATACGGAGAGCGGAGGTGGAATACCGTCATAGTTCCTTAAGAGGTGCAAAGTGGCCCAGATTAGGAACAGAGCAGGGCAAAGATTCTATGCCAGTCAGAAGTAGGATAGGGCCAGTGAGGGCCTCTGCACTGCTAACCTAGTCAAGATGGGGAGACTCAGTTTTCTAAGAAAATTAGATTATTTAAGTATCCACCTACACGGATTGGATTATAGGTGAGGCTGTAATAATCCTTCAAGTACGAATTCAGGGATCGATATTTACCAACACTTGTTCCTGGAACTCAAGTTACTCTGCATGTAAGGAGGCTCTGATTTGGGATGAACACGGTGAATTAATGGCTGCTTTTGCCCTCTGCTCTTGTACTCCAACCAGCTATTGGCTCCACCTCTCATTGGAACTCTCCACCATATCCCTGTTCTTGTGGGAACCACCAGAGTTTCCTAACCAACCCCTTTTCCACCTCCTTGCAACCGAGACTTTTTCTTTGCTCGTTATTGGTGCTTCCTAACCTTGGGCACCCCACTCAGTCTCCCAGCTGCCTACCCCATTTCCTGTTTAACCTGGGACTCAGAAGTTTGGGGAGTTAGAAAATCATGAAGCTTTAGGCTTAAGGCTGGTGAGTGTTGGAGATCTGGGGAGGACTTAGGACTCAGAACTATTATCAATCCTATTTCAGCTTCA
The DNA here is from genome assembly GCA_028646515.1 of Pseudochirops corinnae. Classification (NCBI taxonomy): domain Eukaryota; kingdom Metazoa; phylum Chordata; class Mammalia; order Diprotodontia; family Pseudocheiridae; genus Pseudochirops; species Pseudochirops corinnae. Next base: position 167,531,337 of record CM053591.1, read on the forward strand.
CTATAATTTAAATAGGCTCTTGTGTCCTGGTCTCAGAACTTAACTACCAACATATGGTGGGAAAATGCGTACCATGTTCCAAGATGCTTCCAAACTTCCAAACAAACTTGGAATCTAACCTGTAAACTGGAAACTGACTTATTGAAAATTGTAAAACTGTGTCTTCTAAAAATATTCCATAGTTAATACTTTCCAATAATCCAGACTTGCTGCACATTCCCAATTTATTGAGAATTTTGAGCATTTGCTACATTTTAAATTGATTAATATTGATGCCTTCATTTATTTTACATAGAATTGACATTTGAAGTTAGAATCACCCAAGTGAAATTGCAAATCAATTTTATGTGCTTTTACTTCTTGGAGCGTAAATATTTGCAAGCACTTGGGTTTGACACTGATTGAGTTTTGAGTGTGTAAACATAAAGTAATTTCCATCATATTATTCTTTAGTGCTTTGGCATGGGTGTTAGGAAGCTATGAAAGGTGTAAATACTTTGGAGCCTTGGAGATTCTCTACTCCTCATATTTGCGGCATATCCAGAAAGAAAACTAGGCTAGAATGGAAGTACTGAGGGTTCGGTGAGGACAGAGGGACTGTAGCAGATTGGCCCAGGATTTTGGCATTGGATGAAGTGGAATGGCAAACAGGATGGGCGCATCTTCCTTGACATCGGTCCGATGAAATTTAGATGTATTGTGCAGGGTGAAACTCTGGAGTTGTAAAATATTTTTTAATCTTACATTAAAATGCATAATCTCAGGATATTTGACCTGACAAATGTAATCTCCCTCTCTCCCTACATATTTTGAGGTACATTATACATTAAGATCGCATGACTGTACAATTACAGATTTAAAACTGGAAGGGACTTTTAGAAGTCTTATGATCTTAAACTTCTTCATTTTATGGATGGGGAAATTGAGGCCGCAGTGATTTTTTTTTTTAATGGTATGACTTCTTATATTGATATTTTAAAAATCCATTTAGGATTTGTACTTATGCTGATTTAAACCTTTTCTAAACTGCTCTCCAGTTACTTCCAAAGAATAGTGTCAATTTGGCATCACAGTGCTTGGTATGAGGTCTCTTCTGGTGGAGAAAGTATCAACTCCAACTCCCTAACCCAAAGCCCAAGTTCTCTTCTGACCTTCACCTCCCTGCTGAGGAAGAGGGTCATAGTTCTTCTCCATGATCCTTTAAATATTGCTGTTATGACTTTTTAGTTTTCTCCATTGGTCATTGTGATTGATTACATTCAGATGTTTGCTTCATCAGGCTAGGAGTAAGGAGCAAAAAGATAGTGCAGGTACTTTAGGATGACTATTCCTCTCTGAAATGGATTTCAGTCTGAAGAGGGAAGAAAATATTTCATCTAGTGTCTTCCACTTTAAGTCAGTCAACAGGCAGTAATTAAACTCCCACTATGTGAAAGGCACTGGGCTAAACCTTGGGGTTATGAAGAAAGGCAAAACACCATCCCCATTCAGAAGAAGCTCACAGAGCTCTGACCTGTGGGACCATGATTGGAAATTCTTGTGCCTAGGGAAAATCCAGCTGGATGGGGTGGGGATATTTCAGTGGTGATGAAGAATATAATGGGAAGGGAAGGTAAAGAAAGGAGGGGGAACCCCTTTCCAAGATGTGGAATAAGGTAGGTTGTGGCAGGGGGGTCACTATGGTTATGTAATGCTAGGGGTGTTGACCTATGGCTGTGCTCTCAGGACCAGGGACAGCAGTTGCCACGGGAAGTATGTCCCTTTCTTGTGTTGAGGACTCCCAAGCCCCAGCCTCTCCAGGCTACCTAAAACTCTACTGAGAGGAGTCTCTGAATGATATGATCTTGGGCATGTAGTAAATGCTCAACGCCAACTTGTTGATTGATTGTACATTCATTATACATAAACAGTGATTGCAGAGACTTCATGACTAACTGAACTTTAATTTGGACCTCCTTGAATATAGATGCATTCACATGCAAAATGTGACAGCTGTTTTTAAAGAAGAGTTTCATAAAGAACTTGGGACTTTTCACCAAACTAGCCAGCTGGTGCTATTTTTCAGGTCTTAATTTGGGCTGTTTATCCAAACAGAGATAACTTTTCAGCCTGTATTTAAAAAAATATATAATTGGTGTTTCTAGCTTGGAAATTATTGACCTTTTGCTTATTTTAAATTGAAGAGTTGTAATATTGCCCAGTCAGAGAATCTCAGATTTGGGATGCGACAACCATCAAATCCAACCCATACTTCAGCCAGATTTCCCTTTACAAAATACCCCACTGTGGTCATACAGCCTGTGCTTGAAGACCTTCAAGGATGGGAAACGCAGTACCTTCCAAGTCAGCCCATTCCATTTTTGTGTAGGAGTTTTTCTTTACATTGATTTGTCTCCTTGGGACTTTTACTCATTAGTCCTAGGTTTACCTCTCTGTCAAGAGGTCAAGCAGTCAAGCAAAAAAGTCTAATCCCCTTTTCCGTATGGCAGACCTTCAAATATTTGAAGATAGCCAGAACATCCTCCCTCCATGTCCCTCTCCCCCATTCTTCTCTTTTCTAGGCAAAGATCTCCAGTTCCTTTAACCAGTCCTGGAGGCTCCAATTCACTTTTTAAAGAAATTTCTAGAATTGGATGGAAAGAAAATCCCTCCCTTCAAGAATCACTTGAACAAAATCTCAGATACCACCATCTAATGGTATACATAAGTCATTCTTCTATTGAAAAAAGTTATCACGTTTATAACAATTATCTGTGTCACAAAGATAGTTGGATTTTCAGTTTCGTATTCTCTTTGATGAATCATTTTCAAAAAAGTAAACTACAGTGAATTTAGTGTTATCCTCAAAAAACATCTTTAGCTTTTAGGAGAGAGAAGGTTTCTGTTAATAAGGGCATAGATGCTTTTCTCATATACATGATAAAGGTCAACGTTATGAGTCTCTCATTTGGAATGTTGTTGAAAGAGTGACCTTTTAGATGTCAATGAGGCTTTGTAGTAGTAGGTAATTTAGTTACGGAACTGGGACTTGGCTGGTCATTAAATCAACTCACTGAATAAAGTAGTTCAAAGTTGGTTTTGAAACTAGTGAAGTTTAAAAAAAAATATGGTTTTGTGTATGTTTGGTATGAGAATAAGCAGAATCCAGCTAATAGGGATTTTATATTATTAGGCTCATCACAAGAGAAAAATGTTTGTTTTTCTAAGTTCACTATTTCAGAGAACAATAATCATTCTTATTTGAGGCTACAGACTTGTGAGTTATATAGTTAGTAAATCACCAAAATGGAACAGTTCTGGAGTCCTCTTCTCAGATATCAGGCAACTCTCTCTAAAGCCATCTGAAGTTGTGGATGGGATCCTGTTGTACATAAATATTGTAATTTGTGAAATGAGAGGTGTAGTAGATGAATTTGACTTTTGAGCAGTACCTCAGGTCATACCCTAAAAGTTTGAGAGCCAGTGCTGATGTACTTTGGAAGAAGGAGTTTTCCCACCAAGAATTTCCTACATGAAAGAAATCTTATAATTAGTTTTAAAAAGGCAGTGGGGGAAGATAGATTTCCTACTTATTGGGTAATATTCACCAAGGAACCTCTGTTTTTCTATAAAGCTACTTTTTACCACATACAGTTACAATCCTTTTTTATCTGCTTAGTCTGAAAAGTCGTGTTTTCTAAACTACCTAATTGTGTAGGTAGTCAGTAAACACTTATTTAAGCACCTGCTTAGTGTGGTTACTTTTCTAAGCACTGGGCATACAAATAAAAACAAAATATAGCCTTGCCCTCAAGGAGCTTACAATCTAATGAAGAAAGATAACACACAAAAAAGGAAGCTGAAAAGAATCTGAAGAGGAGCCTACAGGGTCTGGGACCTCTGGGGCAAGATGGAGAGCTCCAAAGATGGGGAGAGAAAAACTCTGCTCTTTAAATAGAGGCATTGTAGCCCATGGCCCTGCTCTGGGTCAGTTATAGAAATCACTGCTTTGTCATTTTCAGAGACTTGAATTCGATAGACCTTTAATAGATTTCAATTTGCTGGTAATATTTTTTCTAAGTAATTTTGTAACAATTTTAGGATTAGTATCTTAACTCAGGGATTTTTTTAAATTCCTGATTTAATTTTTAGATATTGTAGGCTGCATTTTTTGTGGAATTTTGAAGACAGTCTGTCAAGTTTGGTATATTTTTTTCCCCCTTTTGCTAAGGAAATGAATCTTAAAAAAAAAAAAAAAAGGAAAATGGGAAGCCTTTGTCATTATAAGAAATCTTTGAGCTACAGTATAAATCAGCAGGTTCTTCTAATGCCTATTTTGGCTGGGCCATCAAGGAAAGTATTTCCTAATCAAATAGATCATTGTGGCCTTGAAGTGACTTGCTGTCTTGAGAATGGAACTCAGCAGAAGAAAGAACATTTTAATTTAGCTAGAAAGATGGTTTTTTGATAAGTTAACTTGAAGTTGCTCTGAACGACAAGATAGCCAAAGGAATGAGATTGTTATCAGTTGAACCATTAGGGAACTTGTCATTCTACTTATTTTCAGAGGCATACATCTATGATTAGGGTTAGTTGCTTGAAAATGAATGTCCATGCCAGAGAGGCTATGATAAGATTCACATTACAGCATTATTGTATCTCACGGTGTAACAGGATTGGTGATTTACCTCATCCAGCTTAAATTGTAGCTGACATTTATATAGCAAGTTATCATCTGCAAAGTCTTTGACATATATTATCTCTATGAAACCTTGCAACAGCCCTGGGTGGTAGGTCATGCATTTTATATTCTCATTTTACAAATGAGAAAACTTATGCTCAGAAAAATTAAGCAATTTCCCCAACATCACACAGCTTGTAGTTATCGTAGGCAAGGGCTGAACCTGGGTCTTTCTGACTCCAAGTTTGTTACGTGGTCCAGTACCATCCAGCTACATTTACCCTAAGTCAAAGTCCATAAAATTGGCCAACTGTATATCTGAAATTAATTTTAATTTTAGTTTCAGTATATTAGGACACAGATTTTTCTAAATTTTATAATCATTAACCTACTTAGAGTTTCTCTAGCATTTCTGTACCTATTGAATGCATCTATTAAGGAAGGACTTGACTAGTCATTAAATTAGCTTACTGAATAAAATAGTTCAATGTTAGTTTTGAAATCAATGGTTTTATTTATTCAAAAATATTTTAAATGGATTGGTTATCTGTTCCTCCCACTGGCCTCTTCCATCCCAGAACAACAATAAAAAAAGAGAAATATAACCCTTATATACTGTAAATCTTCCATTAGCAGTGACCAAAACTATATGTCTTTTTCTCCAGTGTAAGTTCATTCCTTCTCTCTCAGCTGGTGAGAGGCATGTTTCCTCTTTAGTCTTCTGGCCTGGCTTATCATTTCATATGCCAATTTGGCCATTTCCCAATAGGAAAGCACCCTTAATTTCTATATTTGGACTACTATGAAAAGAACTGCTACAAATGTTTTTGTATGTATTATTCTTTTTCTTCTTTCTTTAGTCTCTTTGGAGCATGGGCATAGTAGTGGTAGAAATGGTTCGAATAGACATGGTTTAGTAACTTGGGACATAGTTCTAAATTACTTTCTAGAATGGCTGGACCAATTCCCAACTCTGCCAAGAGAACCCTTGTTTATTGCTTGTTATCCAAAGTCCCTCCCACATTTGTCTTCTTCCTCTTTGGCCATCTTTGCTCTTCTGATTGGTGTGAGGTAGAACCTTGGAGTTTCATTAATTTGTGTTTTTCTTATTATTAGTGACTTAGAACATTTTTCACATGATTTTCAATAGTTCAGATTTCTTCCTTTGAGAACTGCCTGTTCATATTCTTGACTATTTATCAGGGAATGTCTCTTAGTCTTATCAATTTGAATCAGTTTCTTTTATATTTTGGGTAGTTGGCACAGTGGATAGAGCACTGGATTGGGAGTCAGGAAGATTCATCTTCATGAATTCATATCCGGCCACAGACACTTACTATCTGTGTGACCCTAGGCAAGTCACTTAACCCTACTTTCCTCAGTTTCCTTATCTGTCAAATGAGCTGGAGAAGGAAATGGCAAACCAGTCTAGTATGTATGTCAAGAAAACCCGAAGTGGGGTCATGAAGAGCAGGACGTGGCTGAAATGACTCCACAACAACGTGAGATCTTTATCTAAGAAACCTATTTTGTAATTTTGTGTAATCAGAGATTATTCCTTTTACGTCTTGTGATCTTCTTTATCACTTGGGTCATGAACTCTTCCCTTCTCAGCCTTGTTCCTCTAATTTCTTTATGATGGGTCCTTTTATATCTTTTAAGTCATATAAATATTTGGAGCTTATCTTTATTATATGCTTCCAGGTGTTAGTCTAAGCCTAAGCCCTACCAGACTACTGTCTGGTTTTCCCAGCAACTTTTGTCAAATAATGAGACCTTCTCCTATAACTGGATTCTTTCATTTTATCGAACACTCATCCACTGTGTTTGAAACCAGGGAGGTTTTATAAGAAAGACTTTGCTCGTATTTGGTGTGTTTATCTCCTTCAGAAACTTTGACTAAATAGTTGACATTCTGTTATAGGCTGAGAAGTTTAAATGGTTCTTGAACCAATGAATATTCTACCAGACTGATTCTATTCCTAATATGAAATACTGTGTTTAATAGCTGTAGGCAAAAATTGAATTACTTATTGCTTTAACTAGTAGTAAATGTGACCGAATTTCTATGGAGTATCTATTCTGAAAACTTGTTGGTAGAAATGTAGGAAAATAGCATGCTGCTTCGTTGGGGACTATGTGGTTGTTATGCGTGTGCCCATATTTCACAGGCATATGTTTTCAAAGGTAGCCCAACTCTCTCTCTGTGCTCATGAAGATGAAAATCTGCTTCTCCTCCCCCACCCTGCTCCAGTGTTTACTGTAGGCTAACCAAACTTTGCACATGACTCAGCTAAGTGCCTCAATGGATAGGGCACTGGACCTGGAGTCAGGAGACCTGAATTCAAACCTTGCCTCAGACGTATACTAGCTGTGAGACCCTAGGCAAGTCATTTAACCTCTATTTGGTTTAATGCAGTGGAGAAGGAAATGCAAACCACTCCATTATCTTTGCCAAGAAAACCCCATGGACAGTATGGTCCGTGAAGTCACAAAGACACATTCATTACTGAATGACTGACCAGCAACAACTTTGCACATAGTAGGCATTTAATAAATGCTCCTTGACTGTCTTTGCTGCCATGTTGCAAAATTCTACTCTTTGCTGATGGCCCATTTAAAAATACCATTTCTGGTAAAACTGACTACTTCCTGTAGCATTGGTTCTATAAAATGTAGCATTATGGAAAACAACTAATGATGGGTGGACTTTTCCTGCATTGAAACAGCTGCTTACTGGTATTCTCCTTCTTTCTGTTATTAGAATGCGCAGCTGTTTTATATTTTATCTTCACATTTATTTCTTTGAACGTTAGCTTTCTTTTTCTGCCCTATTAGAGCACTCATCATTCACTGCCCCACTGACCTTTCTTCTGCCCCTTCAGAACTGTTGCTACCATTGGCTTTTCTTATGTTTAAAATTCTCTCATCTCCTGGAATTCACATGGCTCCTCTTTGGTTAAGAGGCTCATTTATCTTACCCTGGGCATGAGCCTCCTTACCAGTCTTTCCCCTTTCCATCTATCCTCCACAGAGTGGTAAAAATTATCTTCCTAAGCTGTAGGTCTCACTGTTAACTCTTCTGCTTATAAATCTTTAGGCTATTTCCTCTAGGACAAAAAGTACCCTCCTTCAGCCTTTTATTGTGGCATTTATAGCCTGCCACAATCAAGGTCGAGCTTGATTGCTATGACCCTACAGGCAGCTAGGGCAGCGTATTGGAAAGGATACTGGAAATAGTGCTGAGTTCTATGTGAACTTGGGTCTGCCACAACTTCTCAGCCTCCATTTCCTCATCTGTAAAATGGGAAGAATAAGAGCACCTACTTCACAGGGTTGTTGTGGGGATCCAGCAAGACAACACTGGTAAAATGCTTTGCAGATTTAAGGGCCCTGAAATTGTGAATCACATCATTGTGTTCTTTGAGGAGTTGCAACTTGCTCCTTTTCCTTCGGATGCTGATTTGACCAATTGCAAATGATTGTGTGGGGCTTAGCCTTCCTGCCTTTGGCTCTCTACAGTGTCCTGCTCACAGATTCTTCCTGGGAAGCTAAAGGTTTTTTTTTTAAAATTCCCAGGATGGGACTGTCCCATCCTGGGTGCTGTAAGGATGATAGAAGTCTGGTCTTACTCATTAGCCAGTTCACTGTTTTGCTGTTGTAATCACTTGGTAGATGTTTGTTCAATGGATGAATGGGTCAAGGTTTGTTTTTTTTTTCATGTTTGTTGATTGCCTTATGGATTAACTCAAGTGGAATAAGCATAGTCCCTCCGAAACAACCCATTTGGTACATCTGGTAGAACCACAGAGTGGTAAAACCAAGAAGGGCTTAGCCTTTGGCATTGTGATGTTGTGGGAAGAGAATGGTTCTGGATTTAAATCTCACCTCTGCTGCTTATTATCTGTGTCGTTATCTTGGACAAAGCACTTAACCTCAGGGAGCTTAGTTTCCTCATCTATGGAAAAAATGTTGGGGGGGGGAGGCAGTTGGGATCAAGTGACTTGCCCAGGGTCACATAGCTAGTAAGTGTCTGAGGCTAGATTTGAGCTCCAGGGCCAGCTCTCTGTCTACTGAGCCACTAGCTGCCCCCTCATCTATAAATGGAAAGGGTTGGATCACATAGCCTTTGAGATCCCTCCCAGCTCTCTAGAACTATGTTCTATTATCTATTTAATTATAAGATTCAATACGATTCCCATACAATCCCAACAGAGTTTTAGATCCTAGAGGATATAAGTGACAGAGGAAGGATATAGACCTAGGTGCTCTTACTCTAAACCAGTGGGGTTTTTTTCTCCTTTACCTTGTAGGCTTAATAAAGGAAAAAAAAATCTGAAGAGTTTTATTGATCTGGTTAATTTTCTTGTGATGACATGTGATTCCTTTATTATTTATTGTTATGTATTATATATTATTATATTTATTTAACTAATTGTGCTTAGAAATATATATTTGGAAACATTAGACGTACTACGCGTACCATGTCTTTGCTCCCCTGTTATAAATGCCGCCATTATTCTTTCCTGTTGGCTAGGTGGCTCCAAATGATGAAGCGGTGGTGACCTTGCTGTGTGAGTGGGCCGTGAGCTGTAAAAGGTCTGGCAAGCATCGAGCCATGGCCGTAGCCAAGCTCTTGGAGAAGAGGCAGGCCGAAATGGAGGCAGAAGTACGACGTTTTTGTTTGTTTTGTCACTTGGGGCTATGATCATTGTAATTCCAAATGGTTGTGTTAGGAAGATCAGGATAACACATGCTTTTACATATTCAACTTAGGCTTTTTACCTGAAGCTGAGAGGGAGGAGATAAAAACTCCTAGACCTCCCTGGTGGCTTTCCTTAATCACTAAGCAAGCGCTGTGATCACCATTTTCTTAGGCAGTTTCAAATGCAATAGTTGACCTATGTGCAAACACAAAATGCTTGCATTTCTTGAGTCAGCACAAACGTCCTTCTAGAAATCTTCTACCTGCCTGTGTATGTTTTTACATCAGCATCTATTTTAGAATAGGATTAAAAGACCTCAACAAAGAACATTACTGTGAGACCTTTATAGTCTTTGTTTGCACATAAATTTGAAGCTAAAGACAGTGTTGTGGTAGCTGTGTTCCATCAAACAGAATTTCAGAAATACTCGACATGTATTGAAGAGATGAGCATGGAATCTAGGGAGCATTTGTACTAACACGTAGCATTGACCACAAATGGTCACCCTGGAGGAATCATGCTGTAGGACGTCCAGCTTGAGGGACTTGACGTAGAAATAATTCCACAGGGGCACTTTACAAAATTACAGTTTTGGTTGGGATGTGGCCCCATTAAAAGATATGGTGGTTGATCACCTTAAGTAAATAAATGAGAAAGCTCAAGAAATGGGAGTTATCATAGAACTAATCATATAATTCCCATATTCTTAGCTTTCACAAGGTTTAGTTATCACAGAATAGCATAGTTCCCAAATTACTAATTATGATAGAACTTAGTTATCATGGAATGTTCATAGAACTTACGACTTTGTTTCCAAATTCAGGGGCAGCTGGGTGGATAGAGCCCTGGCCTTGAAGCAAACCTGAGATCAGATCTTAAAACTTACCAGCTTGGTCATCCTGGGCAAGTCACTTACCCTCTGTCTCCCTCAGTTTCCCATTTGTCAAATGAGAATAATAACAGCAGCCCACTAGCACTGTTCTGAGGATCAAATGAGATTATAATCGGAAAGCCCTTAGCACAGTTCCTGGTGCACATAAATGTTAGCTATTATTTTTGCTGTTCAGTTATTTCAATCTTGTCTGACTCTCTGTGACCCCATTTGGGGTTTTCTTGGCAAAGATACTGGAGCAGTTTGCCATTTCCTTCTCTAGCTCATTTGACAGACGAGGAAATTGAGGCAAACAGAGTGAAGAGACTTGCCCAGGGTCACACAGCTAGTAAGTGTCTGAGGTCATATTTGAACTCAGGTCTTTCTGTCTCTAGACCCAATGCTCTACCCACTGTACCACCTAGCTGCCAAGCTAATATTATTATTATTCTTTCCCTAATCCTAGAGTCTTAGTCAATTTCTTTACGTTAATATAGATCTGATAAAATGTGAAAGAGCAAAAACTTGGAAAGATCTTGTTGACTGGTATGTGAGTTCCTGCAGACATACACAAAACTCATATGACATTGTTTTCTTTCATCTAGGTAATGGTGCTACCATTGAAGTCCATGGGTTTTTAGATGCATACAGGAGATTTTCATAGACTCCTTTCCCATTTTAAATGAATTAATGTGTGTTTAAGTCTTTTTCTGGCAGTACCCCAACTACATTTTCTTAGTGAATACGCTGCATAGGTTTTAATTGAAAAGCATTTGAGTAATGAAGAGTAAGACACAAGACCAGAAAAATCCAAGTGACTGACCAGGAATCTTTAGATTGTTTCTAAAGCTGGTACCTTGTTTATTTGAAGTTTAGCAGATGCTCACTGGGAATGCAACACGGTTGAATAATAGTCTTAAGTGACATTTTAGAACATTTTCTTAAATTAGAGTTAATACCAAAAGTCTTGGGATCACACTGTCACAGTGTGATAAAGACTTCCGATTCTTTTAGGAAGCATAGATTTTTCTGAACTAAAATCAGGTAAGATACTTTGTATACAAATCAAATACAGATTAATAACTCCACCCTACTCCCAAATTCCTGATCATATTTAAGGAATATAATTAAATGACTTAGACTTAAGTAAAATATATTAAATAATATTATATTAATATATGATATATTTGTATGTTAAACAGTACTATATAAATAAAATAGAATTAAATGACAGACTTAATTAAATGATATATTAATGTATTTATCTGTAAAATAATATATAATTAAATTACTTGGACTTAATTAAATGACCCCTTTTTCTTTCTACAGTATGCTCATTTTTATTAAGCAATTCAAATTTTTTTGTACCTCTTTAATGTAGAGCAGAGGTGTCTCATTCACTGCCAAACCAGATTAAAATGTAATTGGGAATAAGAAATAAAAATATCATACAACATAATGATAATTTGTGGTTTTCTAAGTCAATACACAAGGGTATCCTTTTTTTGTTTTTTTTTAGTATGACCTCACTGCTGTAGAGATTGTTGAGAGATAGCATCCAGGGATGAGGAACCACATGTGGACTCGAAGCCACAGGTTCCCTACCCCTGGCTATAGACATAGCCTATATGGTTCTGGTTCTAGGTCATCTACACTGCATGCCTAATTTGGTCCATGTGTCCAACTGTTTCTTTCTAACATTGATCACAATTGAGTTGTTCAATTGAGTTGTTCACTCTTATCATTCATGCCCATAGTTTCTAAACAGTTTGTTGTCTATAACCCTTAGAGAGAAACCAATAATTAACTATTGGGTACCTCATTTGTGATATAAAATTGTTGGGGGAAAAAGGGACCAAGTTGCTGTGATTACCTCAGTCTAGTAAATATGTTCTGTTTTCAATCCCTAGCGTTGTGGTGAATCGGAAGTCTTAGATGAGAAGGAATCTCTTTCTTCAGCCTCCCTTGCTGGGTCCAGCCTGCCCATATTTCAGAACGTCCTGCTTAGATTTTTAGACACACAAGCTCCTTCACTGTGTAAGTATTTCCTCTTTGATTCAAATTTAGGGGTAAAGCATTCGACACTCACTACTGAGGTGCTGAATTCTTTTTCTTTTTTGTTTCTTATTACTAATTGTCATCTTGAAGTTACATTTATTAAAACACCAGACTCACTCCTCAGTGCTGTGTGACCCAGGGCAAGGTACTTAATCCTGTTTGCCTCAGTTTTCTCACCTGTAAAATGAGCTGGAGAAAGAAATGGAAAACCACTCCAGTAGTCTGAGCATTTTTACTTTTTTAGATTAACAGTAACCAGTAAATTGGGTCAGTGGCCTCACTCAGTGACCAAAGATACTGAGGTAGGATTGACCAGCCTTAATATAGTTTTGGGGAGTACAGAGTCGGGGAGGCGGAGAAAACAATACAATTGATTACAGAGAGCGTTGTGAGTATGGGGATAACCTGATTGGTTATTTTAAAGAAACTGGGCTAATAACATACAGCTAGCAGACACACCTATCTGTCATAGAGGAATGCTTGGTAAATCTTTGGGATCTATTTGCATCTTTAGGCTATTGATGGTGGAACTAAGCATAACAGAGTCTTTGTCTCCTGGGAGGGGAGATAAGGCCCTCCTTAATTGGACTAGAATAGGCAGAGGTGGACAGTTTATTTTGTGGAAATACACCAGGTTAACTTGTAGGCCTTTTAAAGATAGTGAACAGATGTCATAGGATTTTTCTGGAGCTGAAGTTATGAGGGAAACGTTTTTTTTTTTTTTTAACTAACTCTGAGGGGTAAGTGAACTATCATTAAGAAGTGTTCACTGTCTGAGTCCATTTACTTACTAAGTTAGAGATAGTGGACTCGACTCCCCGGTATCCATCTGCATCCCTCAAAAATAGCAGATTTCCTTGAGGCAAGAAGGGAGCGGTGATTAGTAGGAGAACTAGATTTCTAAGCTTAACTTATTACAGGCCAGCTGAATTTCTAAACTAAGTTCAAAGACAAAAAATCATGACTTTGGGCAATTATGGGACAAAAGCAATTAACAGTAAATAGGATCAATTAAAAAATGATACAGAATCAATTTAATTTCTACAAGAGGTTGAGTGAAAGTTATTGTTCCCCAGCTGAGGGTGTTGGAGGCTAAGTTCCAACTCAGATTTTCCCAACTCCCAAGTCCAGCGTTCTGTTTACTAAAAAATAGTGTTGCCTGAAGCAGATGGACAAAGACTTGAACCAGAGAATGAAAGAGTAGGAAGAAGAAAGGGTGGAAATATTAGATCCAAGAAGGAAAGGCAGAATGTGAAGAATGGAAGATGAGAAATTGATAGAAGAAGGGAGTGAGCTCTAAAGAAACAGGAGCTAACAATGCACACCCCTGTGGAAGTAACAGGGCTTCGGAAAGTAACCAGAATTGAAATCTTTTTATTTTAGCAGATTCATACTTGTTGCCATATTGGCTTCTCACTTCAGAATTCAATTCAATTCAGCCAGCCTTAATAAATTAGGCACCTGGGTCCTCTGCTAACATTGAGGATGCAAGTAAAAATATTGCTTGCATCCTCAGAGACCTTACTTTCTTTGGGGGTGGAGTGGGGTATTATATACACAGAATATGTATGAGATAGGGAAAGGAACAAGAGAGTATTTGGGTGGAGTGTTGTAGGATGGAGAGGAGAGAGCGCTAACAACTGTGAGGTTGAGAGAGACTACGGGGGATGGGATAGATTTGTTTAAGTGTGAACACTGCTAATGGTCTCCTGGCTTGATGTAACATCTAGGACAGGAGCCAAGCCATGAGGGTTTGGACTGGAACTCTTTAGTGGGGGGATGTGGCTCAGAAGCTTGCAGTGGTTAGAGAGGGCTGCAAAGCACAAAAAATAGAAATGTTGAGTCAGGATATGGGAGAGAATGGAAATGCTCATGGGAAAGAAAGCAAAGGGTTCACATCTCTGTTGTAGTTGGTAGTTACTATTTTTGGCAAAAATAAGTAAATCAAATAGAAAGCTTTCTGGTTAATCAAACACTGTCTCATTTGAGCCCCATAGGTACCTTGTGAAGGGAGGGTGGTACAGATAGTATCAGCACAGTATAACCGAAAGAACAGAGAATCTGGGTTTGAATTTCAGCTCTACTAATGACAACTTCTGTGATGTTGGACATGTCATTCATTTCCTGGGGCCTCAGTTTTCTTATCTGTTAATTGGGAGAACTAGATGCTCCCCCCCTACCCAGCTCCCTTTCAGCCTTAGATCAAGGATCCTACCAACATTCTAAGAAGCTTCTGAGCTCCAAATCTATGTTAATATGACCCTATGATATGTAAAGGAGGAAGCTACAGGACGAAGTGCCTTGTCCTGTATCTCAAGAACAGTTAGGAGTAGAGACTGAATTTGAATCCAAACCTTAGACCTAGTGAATGGCAGGACCAGGACCAAACCTTGGTCTTTGGGCTCCATCTTCAGTGTTCTTTCCACTGTGATTCTTGCTATTTAAAAACCCAGGGCTGCTTCTCTCTATTTGGGAACCTGTTTTCTTTTGTTTTTTTGTTTCTTTGTTTCTTTCTCTCTTTCTCTCTCTTTCTCCTCTCCTTCTTGTCTTCTCTCCTTTCTTCTTTCCCTCCTTTTTTCCTCCCTTCCTTCCATCTTTTATTCGCCATTTTATTTTTCTCCAATTACATGTAAAAACAAGTTTTAACATTTAGTTGTAATGGGAAACTGTTTCTTAGGGCTCTACATCCCTGCAATTATTCAAGCTCCATTTCTAGTGACTTCAGGGTACAATCCTTGAGATGGGTGGAAGACACACCCTCCCTCCCCTCTAGAGACATCATCTGTAGGTCAGATGTCTTCTATTTGTTTCCTGTCATTCTGAACCTCTCTGCGGGAATGAAGAACTATGGCGACTTTGCCTCCTGAATACTGGTATTTGGTCTCTGTGGGGGACAAGTCCATGCTTAATGGTGAAAGGAACTAGACCCAAGCCATTATTGTAATGGTTGAGTCTGAGAAGCCCCTGGCTATTGTTGCTTTTCAATTCCATTTCCAATGCAATGAGAGGCTGGTCCTTGTCAATGTGGAGTGAGGGAAATGCCATTAAGTTTTAGTAGCATAAAACTACACTAAGAGACACCTGATATATTTAAAGTTCACTTTTACATGGCACCTTAAGGTTTACCCAACTATTTTCCCATGAGACAGGTAATGCATTTCACAGATTAAGAAACGGAGCCCAAGAGTGAAGTGACTTGTGTAAAGTTACAAATCAAGTCCAACCCTGGACAACTATCTCCCAAGTTCAGTTCTTTACTCCTAGGTCCAGGTTGACTCCCTGAGCTAGTAAAACCAATCTTGTTTCTACTGCTTACATGGGGTGTAACTGGCCCCAGCAGCTGAGCTAATAGAGCTACCTCTGGTCTCACCTTTTTTCCCCTGTTCTCAAAAATACAAAAGAAGACGAAGGTGTGGTTCCAGTATTGGTGCTAAGAAGAAGAGATGTGAATAACCGACAGACATTCTTCCTACTTTTTGTTGCTATAATTGGTTTTTGATGATAAACATTTCAACTTTCTCTTTATTCTCCTCATGGATCTCCCCAACCCCACTCCTACTTAATACTGCCATGTCTGTTCACATGCTACTTGAAATAGGGTTCTGTGCTGCAGCTTACCTTAACCAGCTGTTCTAGAGCGACAGGAGGGACCTATAGACAAGGGTCCTATAGAACAGTTCTAGTGGGAGGCACCTGCATGGTGGTGATTTTTGCCTGTCATAGCTTATCCATAAGCTCACTTTTCGGGGATCATAATCATTGTTAAGTATTAAATACCATGTCTTTTACTGTCAGCATCAATTTCAGCAATGATGATTAGACTCTGCTTGAAGTCATTTGCAATTAGTGGTAATGATGACTTTTTGGGGATGAAGCATAGTCTGGATTTTGGATTTTATCTTAGTGGGGATCCCCTGGTATTGCATATCCCTCCACTGGTCTAGATTGGTGACTCATATAACCTTAACTATTTGTCTGACTCACTGAGAGTTTATCTGACTTCCCCATGGTCACATAGCTAGTATGTGCCAAGAGTAGGACTCGAACCAAAGTCTTCCTGGATTCAATGCCAGCCATTTATCCTTTTTTGCCATACTGATATCAGCAATCATAATAACTCAGACTTGTACAAAGTGCTCTGATGTTTTACAAATTGCACTCATCACAGTATCCATGTGGTGCTGGTAGTGCCAATGCTGTTTATATTTGTTTTATGATGAGGAAACAGAGGCACAGAGCTGAAATGACCCATCTGGGTCACTAAGGCCACCAAGTATTACAGCCAGGACGTGATTTCAGATCTTCTGATGCTAAGACCAGTACTCTGGCTGCTACGTCATGCAGTACTCTTGCCCTGCCTTTGGCTAATAAAAGTACAGAGCTGTTGGATTTGTGTTTGAGACTCAGAGCATAAAACGTAGGTACCAGGGTTCCAGGGCAGATCTCCGAACTCCAACTCTAATCCATGTTCTGCTCAATCATGAAGTTAAGCACTATATACCAAGCACATTTTCCCCCATTCTTCAGCGGTGAAATAAAAGCTGTCCTGGAAGATCCAACACTATGGTGATTAGTGGTCAGGAAGCTGGTCACCTATCCATGGTACTAGAAAACGACTGAAAATTTTTTACTTTGTTTCTTTCTAGCTGACCCAAATAGTGAATATGAAAAGATAGAATTCGTGAATCTGGTGCTGCTATTTTGTGAGTTTATCCGGCATGATGTTTTCTCCCATGATGCATACATGTGCACATTGATATCTCGAGGGGACCTGTCCCTAAGTGCCACAACTCGGCCGCGGTCGCCACCTGGGGAAAATCTGGATGAACATTATTCAAAAGACAACGATGTGAAATTAGAGGTAAGATGCCAAATATGTCTTCAACCAACCTGATCAGGCTTCACCTCCACCACCAGGGCTAGGGGATGGGAAGGCAGGGACCCCAATGTATTTGAAGACTAGTTCTCTTGCCATTGTCTTTTAAATCATGCTAGAAGCAGAAATCCAATGTTTTAATGAAACAGTATGTACTACAAACTGTAGAATCCCTTACAGCCTGTTTAAAAATGATTGGGTTTGGTTTTTTCAGAAATTATTTTGCTTTCAATGATTTCATCTTGAGCCCTAAAAAAATCAAAAGTATATTCTCATCTTGTAACTTCTGTTTCTTCCTCTTTCCTCTACATTGTGTCAACACTCATTTTCCAACTCTTCAAAATGTAACATGAGATCCAATAGTTTTCCCCCTTTTAATTAAAATTCGATCTTTATTTGCCAGGAAATTCCACCTTTTGTTGTATACAGGCATATTTTTGTGATGAATTATGAGTATTTATGAAAGCTCAAAGATGCTTATAAGCAGTAACATTGGCATAGGGAAGCCATTGTGATGTCTTCAGGGGTGGGGAAACTGTGGCCTTCTAGTTCCTCGGATGTGACCTTTTGATTGAGTCCAAGTTTTAAGAAACAAATCCTTTTATAAAGGGAATTGGTTCTGTGAAGTTTGGATTCAGTCAGAGGGTCGCACTTGAGGACCTAGAGGGCCATATGTGGCTTCGTGGCTGCAGGTTCACCACCCCTGGTAGATAAATGTCCCCTTCAGGCTCTGCTTGAAAGTAGCCAGACATAGTCTGTGATGTAGACTAAAGCCTTGGACGCTTTCTATAAATGACTATAACCGTAAAAGCAGCCAGAACAATAAAATGAAACCGAACCTTGGGTAATTTTGAAAATCAAGCTTGGACCTGGGGAAGACCTTACAAAAATGCACCTTCCTCCTTTCATGGCAGAAGTGGGTCACTATGGGTGTGGAACATGGTAGATATACTGGCAGACACGGTGTGGTTGGTTTTGCTGAATTTCCCTTTTTGGTTTTTTCATCTTTCTTTTTTAATCTTTGTTACCAAGGATCACTTGATGAATGGGGATGGGCAGGAAGTTGTTTGGAAATGCATGTGATAATGAAAACAAAAGGCATCTGTTTTTTAAGAAAGGAGAAATCTTGTAAACTAGTTCTGGTTTTAAGGACACTTTTCCCAGTACTTATTTTCAGCAGTTGACAGAGAGAAACAGATAGGGAAATGCTAAATGACAAGAGATGGAGAGATTTTAGTGATAAGTCCCTACAAATTATACCTCTTGCCAATTTTGTGAAACATGTCAGACATATGATTTTGCCTTTAGAAAAAATGTGTGCATTTTATTACATTTCTATTTAATTTTAAAAAATATTTTACTGATGCTTTAAAAAAAAAAAATATATATATATATATATATGCCACTTTCATTTCCCAGTACTCATCTCCTTCCTCCCATTCTGCTTGTCAAACCCACCCTTGCAACAAAGAAAAATAATTAAGAAAAAAAAAACCCACATCTAAAGACATGTAACATTTCACACCCATAGCTATCACCTCTCTATTGAAAGGAGGTAAGAGTGTTTCATCATTAATTCTTTGGAAACCAGGTTGGCCAGACAGTGGATATATTTTAAAAGAATAAAGTTATTGAAGGTGTAGAGATTCAAAAAGAGAATTTGGTTTTCTATTCAGGATGAGATATGCATATACAAGTGACATGGTTATTTTTTTTTTAAATCACAGCTTCCGTTTTCCCCAAATTTGTCTAATATGCTTATATGTAAAGATTTAATTCTTTTCAAGACATTTTTTTAAAGTTCCCTTATACTTTTGGTTGTCAAAAATCTTTCTACTAAGAAAAACAGAATGGTTGAGGAGGTGACTAGAAATAGCCAGTAGTGACAAGCTCAAGGCCATTTTCTTTTCCAGGGATTATTTTCAAATCTTCTCCCAATATGCTATGTGACAATGTCCAGAAATACTATGGGGCAAGATATCAGATTTGTCAAGCCAAAAAGTCATCCTTTTTCTGAAATTGTTTCAGGGCATAGGGGTGGGTGGGGGAGATTGAAGCTTGCATTTTCAAGAATGCCATCCTATTTTTTAGCTTCTGTTTGTGAATAAGCATACACAGTTTACATTGTGCTTTTCTTTTTCTGACTGCTATCAGGAACATAGCATTATGGAACATATGGGCATTGACTCAGGAACTGCTAATATTTTTGATGACGTAGACAAGAGTGACTTTAAAACTGACTTTGGTTCAGAATTTCCAGTAGGTTCCACTTTTCCATTCTCTTGACTCCTCAATTTCCCCCCCGACTTGTCTCCATCTTCTTGTTGCTTGTTACATGCCCCAGAGTGGTTATTGTGCTTGTCCTATGAATATTCTCTTGTCTTTGCCTCTGATAGTGTCACTAACGTATCTGTTCCTGTCTTTCATTTTGTCTCTTTTGCCTCTGAACATATCAGAGCAACTGAGAGATCATTGCAGATATACCCTTCACTTCATCTCTGCATCATCATCACCCTTTGTCCTATCAAGACAGTGTAGGTGGAACAACTTTCCTGCACAGTCTTTGTCTGTCTATCCTCAGCTTCCAGATAATACCTTTTCCTGATTCTGGTCTGTTGGTTTTCTATCTTGCTGCTTTGGTTTCAGATGTTTTCTCCCTCATAAATCTCAATTAGTTCTTCTTTGCATAAACCAGATGGTTTATTTTGTGGCTGCTATTGAGTAATGTCCCTAAAACAATTATTTATGCATACAATTTGTATTTAGACAGACAGAAATGACTTGAGTTCAAGCCTGGTCTCTGATACATACTACTTGAGTGACTCTGGGCGAGTCATGTAACCTGTCAATGCCCCTAGTCAAAGTCTGTCAGTTACAGAAGATTTCCTGATCTCCGTTGATGGAGTTTCCATAAAAGGAAAAAGATATTCCCTAAAAGGTACAATAAAATTATAGGTTCCACCCCCAAAATGACACAATGTGTCCAATGAATCAGATACCCATTTTGCTTCTGGTTCCCTGAGTTTTAAGACCTACTTACAATGACAAATAGCTTTTTAATGTTAATTTATTCATCTGTAAAATGGAATTAACAAACATCTGACTACCACCTCCTTGACAGAAATTTTGTCAAGATGAATGCAATCATGTCTGTTAAGAATTTTGTGTTCAAGGGACCTCCTAAAGAAAAGGTATTATTGAAGTTCTATTTCATGCTTTTAAATAGAGATGGTATATATGGCTATAATTTGACATTTAAATTTTTCATTTACAATCTTCAATATTTGTTTTACATGACTCAGATTTTTTCTCCTATGCCTGGAGAGTCCTGTGAGAATGCCAACTCTTCCTTAGACAGAAGAATTTCAGTTAATAGTGAGAAGATGGTGAAGAGAGAAAAACAGAGGGAATTAATATTTCCATCCAATTATGACCTCCTTCGGCACCTGCAATATGCCACACATTTCCCTATACCTCTGGTAAGTGAATGATCATACTTAGAAGTGGAAGGGAAATAAATCCTTTACCTTTGGCTAAGGACCTTTGGTGCATTTTTTTTATCTGATATCCTAATTTTGCTGAAGAAAAGCAACGTCCATATTCTTCCTTAATGCTTAGCTGTAAACAAAATGAATCTAATGCAATATTGGGTGTTTGTTTTAAAAAAATGCTTGTTATATTGAAATGGAATTTTATTTTGATGGAATTCTTTATAGATTCTTTTTGCAAAGTTGAGAACTGTTAGCCAGCGTAGCTGAGGTACTGGAGAGCTGGGTCAGTTTAAAGTATTATTTCCAGGACTTATTTTTGGAATCATTGAAAAGAATCGTCCTTTTTTTGTTGTGATGGAGAACATGGATGTTTACTTTTATGAATATTATTAACGATCAAAGTGTTGGGAAGACTGAATGGAAAATTTTTTATTCTCAGTCACTAATGTTTGAGTGTGTGTGTGTGCGCGTGCGTGTGTGCACTCATATGCATGCACATATACATTAAATTTTGCTTATGGAGGATTACTTTTGTCAATCTAAAATGTAGCCATGGAGTAAACAGGTAAGGGTATTATGTGACAAAAGAATTTTGACCTGTGAACTAAAAGCCCTGTTCCCATTTTTTAAAAAACCTTTTCCCAAGGATTCCTGTTTTTCAGATTGCCAAGATCTCTACTTTCTTCCTAATTTTGTTTTAATATCCCCTTTGCATCTTCCTAAAGTTTTCCTGTGATTGGGTCCTACTGAGCCCAGATTTGCTGTATCAGTCAAGTGATAGAATTACATTTGTCAGTTACCTGTGTGAAAATTACTTGGGTACACTGGTGAACGTGATTTTGGATTAGATGTCTTGCTATCCTTTAAATAAACCTTTAGTGACTGTGATATTTAATCAGTGCATAATAAATAGTTTAGCCAGAGTATGAATGCTTGAAAGAGTGAACCTTGATTAGAACAGACCGCTGTGAGTGTTTGGAGGTAGGATGAATAGAACTGATTTAGTATTTATGCAGTAAAATATCTATGTTGTCAGCTGGGAGGGTGTTGGGGAGGAACACTCTACAGGTAAGATACTCAGCTTCTGCTCTGTATAGTATATTTGGGTATGGATTTTCACTGACAGTGTGGAAATGGCCTGTTGGCTATTGATCTCAACCCTTGTGGATCTGACCACAAGATGTTCACTTACTGCTCAGATGTTTTCTAAGTATCTCTTTGTACCCCCGGGTTAATGATTTCATTGGCATGAGGACTTCTTCCTCCCGTGAGGCGTATCATAACTCCACTATGCCTTACAAGATTCTCTTTGTAAGTTGCTGTGGCCAAAACTATCATCACCTGGGGTCATCCTTCTGCTGACATTGTTCTCTAGCTTAGCCACCTTGGTCCCCAAAGGACAGGAACATTTCCTCTTGCTGGGCACGTCCTTATTTGAGTTCTTTCCATTTCCGTGGTGTGTATCTGAATCTATACCTCCTGGTATGAGCTTAGAGAATCACTAGGGGAGGCTTTGGGAATGAAGGCATGAAAGCAGTTGTGTGTGGATTAAGAGCCAAGTGCCAGAAGATTCAGGTGGGAATTCTAAGAGTGGTTTTTAGCCCCTTCACCTGCATTTTAGGGATAAACCATTACTGAAGCCACGGGTGAGTGTTTAATGACATCATCTAGTGTAATAAATAATAGGTAATAAGTAAAAATGGCCTTCTTCTTGAAGTGGAAACGAAAAATCTCATCAGGCTATCAAATACATCCTAAATATGGTTAAGGGTGATAGCCCTCCCCACGTTTGTCCACCTGAATGTTTTCGCCTAAAGTTGAATCCCTGAGAAGCTGACTGGCAAATGATGAGTAAGTAGAATTACTGAAGAGTCCAGAAGAAGCCAAACTAACCCCAGACCTCTTCTGATTCTCCAGCTGTTGGGGTTCTCTCTGCTTCTAGAATGATTCGCATTTGTTTTATATATAATTATGCACGCGTTAAAGTGTGGGTGTGACAATACTATCTCCTTACTCAGTAAATTTCTATGGCTCTTTATTGCGTCGAGGTTCAAATATAAAACCCTCCTTGGCATTTAAAGCTCTTCACAATTTGTCTTTCTATTGTTCAAGTCTTCTTATGCATTATTTTTCCTCTATCCCATATTCTGTGACAATGCCACACAAGTCCACACTTGCTGTTCCTCTTACCTGATCACTGTGTCTTTGTACTGGCCGTCCCTCATGCCTGGAATGTACTCCCTCCTCATCTCTGTCTCATAGAATCCCTGACTTCCTTCTCCATAAAATTCAAGGACTACTTTCTTCAGGAGGTCTTTCCTGCCCCTCCCTCCAGCCCCCCAGCTGCTAGTACCTATTCTCTAAGGTTACTTTGTATCTATTTCTGTGTATCTCCCATATATTACTTAAGGATGTAAGGTAAAAGAACCAGGAGAACGTAGTTTACAGAAACAGCCACAGTGTCTGAGGACTGATTTTGATAGACTTAGCCCTTCTCAGCAATGCAAGGACCTAAAACAATTCCATAGGACCCATGATAGTAAGTACTATCCACATCTAGAGAAAGAGCCATGGAGTCGGAATACAGAGCGAAGCAAACTATTTTTTTTTTTTTTTGTTTTTTCTTTCTTATGGTCTCTCCCATTCATAATAATTCTTCTATGCAACATGACTAATGTGAAAATATGTTTAATAGGAATGTTTGTATAGAGCCATATTGCAAGCCATTTTGGGGAGGGAGGGGGAGAAAATTTAAAACTTATAGAAGTGAATATTGAAAACTAAAAATAAATGAATAATTTTTTCAAAAGAATGTAAACTAAAGCACACAGCATGTGCACTTTGCACTGTGCATGCCTTTAGGCCACATACCACCAAGGAATGTTGCCAAAAACCAAGAAGGAGGGTCATGAGTAGAAAACACGTAAGAAGCCCTGCTCTGTAAAATCTCTACCATAATAGCTGCCACAGCTACCACACAAGGTTGTGATAAGGATAAGAAGAAATGAGAATTGTAAGCATTTTTAAAAAATTTGGATCCTTATGCAGATGTTTTACATGGAGAAATCCATATTTTCCTCTTTTATTTATCCTCTGATTATTTGTATAAACATTTGAGAAAGGACTGTCCTGTGGCAAGAATCCATGGTGTAATCCTTTGTCACAAGATGTCTGTGTATATGTGTGCATGTGCACGTGTACACATACGCACATACACATGACATGCACCCAGATACCAAGCTAACCACCCCTAAAACAATCAAACTTGTTTTAATTACTGTGGTCTTCTTTTCTTCAGGCTTAACTTTGTAATCCCTCAAATTTTCCCATCTTTGTTACCCCTAATTATACTCTACCTCTCCATTTCCAATGCTAGTTTAATTTGAACTCATCTGTTGACACCTTCTGTTTTTTGAGAGTGGAGATGGTCTACAGTCACCAGCAAAAGGGTCTAATATTAAAGGATGCTGGATTTGGATTTAGAGATTCTGGGCTCTGTTGTTTTTCTCCTTTTGTAGCCTTTGACAGTTCACTCGATCTTTCTGATTCTTAGTTCCCTCATCTATAAAATGAGAATATTAGACAGGATGATCTGTAAGATGCCTTCCAGTTCCAAATCTGTGACCTACCTCTCTGTGGTTTTTGTGACAAGGAGGATGTGAGTACCAAAACATCACTGAGAACAGTAAAGAGGCACTTATTCTTTTATTCTAAATGCCAATATTTCTCATTTCCCAGTGTACTATTAAGGAATACCATAGGATTTATAGCATCAGTATAGCCTGAAAAAGCCCACTGCTAGGATTTTGTAATTTGTATTATCTTTTATGGGAGAAGACTCTTCTGTGACTGGACAAACACTATCACTCCTGGTCCTATTTTTCAGGAGCCAGGAGTCAGAAAATTGAGTATTTTTTTTTCTTAAAATGTTATGTTACAGTATTTGTGATTTTCAGATTTGCCTGCAATGTTAAGTTTTATGTTGATACTATATTTGAGAGCATTGTATATGGTTATTTGTATAAACATTTGAGTGACTGAGTTTTCTTTGACTTATAAGACCATAGATCTATGTCTAGGACCCTCTGAAGCCATCTAATCTAGTCCCTTCATTTTGCAAATTGGAAAACTGAGGCTCAGAAAGGTTGAGTCTCCCAAGATCTCACAGAAAGTTAATGAACGACCTAGGATTTTAACCCAGGTGCCCTGATGACAGAGCCAATGTTTGTTTGACATTTTTAATGACTGCAAATAGCAAAACTATATGGTTGTCAATTGAAAATTTGGACAAACTTTATTTGCAGTCTTCAGGTAGAATATAATCAACTAAGACTATTAAAAATCAAATTAGTATTTGATTAACTATATTAACTATATCTCAAGGCCCCCTTCAAATTTATTTTCTTTAAGGTTTATGTAGCAATACACATGAAATTCTGAAAATTGCATTGCAGTCAAGGGAGTTCTGAAACTGCTCTCATTTGAATAATGGATAGAAAACCCAACCATTGATAGTTTGAAGGTAATACCGCAACTATTTGGGGCCTCTTATGAGTCTGTTCCATCAGTATTTCTCGGACACTTTTATAGAGACTATTCTGGTCACTTTAAACGAGAAGTTGTTCCAGGAGTCTTAAAACTGTTTTATACGCCATCAGTTTCCATCTGATTCATTGAGCATGTTTCGTAAACCTCATTTAGATGCCAGGGGTATTGTTTTGTTTTGCATCTGTTATTCCACACAACTTGCTGGGTTTTTATATAAATATTGTGGTTAAGGCGTATGAGCAATCACAGGCTGGTTTGCTTTCTTTACAGGCAGTGTCTGTAGACCAAGAGATCCTCATTTGTTTGATTTGGTATTGCTGCAGACCCATGGCTAAAGTTAACACTAGTCCAATGGTTTTGTCAGACGAATGCTTTTTACTCCTTCCCATATAGATTTGTCAGTCTGTATTTGTGAGAATTCAAAAGTGTGGTTCCTTTATAGTTCCCTGGCATTCCTGGTTTTCTTGATGAACACTTGTCTCCCTATGTGATGCAAAGGTCTCAGTTACTTTTAACCGGAATGCTTTCGAGAGGTTATAATATAGAATAGGATCAAAACAGAGATTTGATACCGCTAGCAGTAAAGTTGCTTCCTTCGCTTTAAAGAGTGAAATCTTCGTTGGGCAGTCTGTTATGACATTGCTCTGGCTGAGAGTGTAGGGGATCCTCACAATGTGGTAAGGAACAAAACAGATAATGTAGCTTGTGGTTATCAGCAGTATATTGATCAGAGCCCGTTTCACATTCTCGTAGTTCTCACTGTCTTTTTTTCGATAGAGCTGTCTGATGACAAGGCAGTTGGATATTAAAATGATTGCTGAGAAGTTTAGGAATATTGCCACACATATGAAATTAGTAAATACGTGCCAGTTCCTCCCAAACTCCTTTTTGAATTCCATGCAGCCCACTATGGGCTTCTCTTGAATGTCATTGATGGGAATCACCATGTTGGGTACCATTATCAGGAGAACCATCAGCCATACCACGGTGGAGATCATTTTGGCAAAGCCAGGCTCCTGTATCCTGTAAATTTTGCAGCTGTGTATCAACTGGAGACAGCGATCCATGCTGACAAAGGCTAAAAATATAATCGATAAGTACATGTTGATGTAGATTAGGCAGGCGGTCACTTGGCAGTGGAAAATCTTTAACTTCCATGGGGCCACCCCTAAGTCTACAGTAATTTTCACTGGCAGTGCTAGAGTGAGCAGGAAATCTGCTGTGAGCAAGTTAATTAAGTATATGCTCACACACTTGGGGTTTGCATCTTTCTGGGTGAATGCCCAGACTGCAAAACAGCTCCCTATAATTCCAACGAGGAAGATCAAGTAGAAGAAATATGTAAATGGCTCCAGGTCTTTGTAGATCATACAGATGGAAGAGCTGTTGGAATACATTTTGTTTGTGAAAAGGCAAAGACTTAGAGGTGCCCAGAAGATCCCAGGAGGGGAAGCCCTGCAAGTAGATTCAATTTAAGAAAATCACAATGCAGAAAAACTGGCAAGGTGGAGTCTTACAGTAAAATAAGTGCTAGACTTGTAGCTAAGAGAGATCCCAGAGAGAACCCAGTGAGTGCCTCACATATGATCTGACCAGGGCACAACTACAGAGGGACAGGAATCCCAATAGCCTTTTGAATGTGACCCATCCTGCCCTGTCACACTGTATGTTTTGTCTCTTACATGGGTGAGTGCGAGTGCGCACACACACATGCATGCAAGAGCACACACACACACACACACACACTCACTCACATACACCCCTTCATATTTTGTAACTTTTTGTTGCTAGTTGCAAACTAGGGAAGTGTGTGTTTGAAGAAGAGATATAGACATTGAAGTTCTTGGAATCAAAGAGGAAATGAGTCTCAGATGAATTAATTTGTGGCTGAAAAATACAAACACTTTGTAAAGTGTTTGGGGTTCTGAATTTCTGAGACTTATGCTAGGTTAACTTGACAAACTCATAGCACGATGGGTTAGGCATGGAAAGGGATATGAGAGGTCATGTCATCTAGTTCAGCCTCCTAATTTACGTGGAAGCTGAGGCCTGGGGAAGTTATCTCCACTTATCTACAGTCCCTCAGGTAACACATGGCAACACTGGGACATTGCCAGATGAGGAAAAGGAGATGGTGGGAAGTTTTCAACTGAGAAAACAACCGATCTTCAACCAGAGTCCATCAGATTAAAAGTGTTGGTCAATCATGGTGCTCGATACTAAATAGAAAACTAACTTATTTTCACTTGCTTAAATTCTTCTCTTTGCATGATAAAATATGATGCCAATGTGTTTCATCCTTGTAAACTGATGCTCAGAGTGGTTGTGACTTCATGTACATGTTTTCTGGCCCAAGCCTGAAAGGATTTAGAACACTTTGGACCCAGTCTACAATCTCCCCATTTGCTACTAGATTGCTACTAGAAATTATTTCTTTGCTTGTTCCTGCAATTTCTAGTAGATAAATGTGAATCAAACTGTGCTGATGAAGTATTCTAATTAAATAATTTTGTTTTGAGGAGTTAAGTAATGCACGGTCTAGATTGAAGATTAATTGTTTTAACCACCTGGTGTTTTCCCTGGGACTTTTGCTTACCGGTCTCAAGCCAAAAGATAGCTGGCACACCCTGGAGCCCACAGTGAATTTAGCTCAGTTGTAGCAAGCTCCAGGTGTAGCGAGCTTGCTGAATGTCCACAACGTAGAAGGCATAGGGTTGATGCTGGCAGTACAAAAAGAAGCAAAGGGCATTCCCTGACTTTAAGGCCCTTCCATTCTGTAAGGGTATACAATACTTGAATAGGTAATTACAAAGTCATTGGAGGAAGAGGAAACTGCTTACTGCCAGAAGGGTCAGGGAAGGCTTCCTGTAAGAGATGACAAAGAAGCCGAGCCTTGAAGGAAGTGGAGAGAGTCTTAAGAGGCAGAGATGAGGAGGAGGTGCATTCTAGATGTAGAGGCATGGTATGGCAGCCTCGAAAGTGCTTAGAAGTAGATGAAATGCTTAGTTGAGGTCATTTTGGTTGTTTGGTGGTTTGGCTTGACTCCCAAACCTTCATCCTAAATGCCCACCCAGGGCCTAGACAGTCCATTGGCATGTCCGCCCACCCTGGCTTTTGTTCGACCCATTGGCTCCTGGCACGTGAACCCTTAATTACTTACTGTGAACCATTTCTACTTTGCAGAAGAGGAAGCTGAAATATTTTCTCGTCTGCAAAATGGGGGGAGGGGAATGCACTATGGTTTCTGAAGTTCCGCAATTAAGTTTCTGTGATGAGAACCTACCTCTACTAAGATCAGAATGAATAAATAGATTAGAACACAAGGCTATTTCCTATAGCAGATCCTCTTGGCTCTCTTTCTTTCCACACTAAGTAATTTAGATATTTCAGTTTTCATAACATGAGAAGATAATTGATTTGGAGTTGAGAGAGACCTTAGGAGCCCCCTCATTTTACAGTTGAGGAAACTGAAGCTCTGGGTGTTTAAGTGACTTCTGGCCCATTGGAATGTAGACACCTTCAGGAGAAGGGCTGATTTCTCTTCTTTTGTATACCTAATCCTTATCAGTAAGTGGCTAATATATTGATATTGATGTCAATGGAGATGTATAGCTTGAGAAAGATAGGTAGATAGTCACTTAACAATTGTTTTCAATAATGGATTAATATGGAAAATTAAATATACCTGAGTTAATTAAATTTAACAGAAATTTTTTGAGCTCTTACAATACTTCAGATACTCTGTTCTTGAGGACCTTAGGTGCTCTTTGAGGAGAATCAAGATGTACATGAATTAAATTAATCGAAGAAAATTTGAGGAGGGAAGGAGTTGGAATAAGTGGGGCTCTCATGATCTGGGAAGACTTCAGCATGTAGGTGGTACCTAATCTTCTCAGGGAGGAGTGGAGAGAGAAAAGAGAGAAGGATTTAGGGCTGCAGCAGCATGGAGGCTTGGGGAATGGCTTGGGTGAATGCATGAAAGGGAGAGATGGAATGTTGAGTTCATTTCACAGTGAAAAGTCCATTATGGCTGGAAAAGAAGAAAAGCAGGAAAGCTGCCAGGAAAGCCTGTTGGTAGAGAGTGATGTGCCAGGCTGAGGAATTTCTCCCTGCTCTTACAGACAGCCTGGAGGAAAGCATATCACTCTGTATGAAGTGAAAGAGTAGGATTTGATGAAATTTTATGTTTTTGTCCATGTAATGAACTTGTAAAATTTCATGTAAATTTAAATTTTTCATGTAAATGAAAAACTGCATCTGCATATTTTGAATTTGACCTATTTCCAACCTTATTGGGGTGGCTAAGTGGCTCAGTGAATAGAGTATCGGCCCTGGAGTCAGGAAGACCTGAGTTCAAATCTGGCCTCAGATACTTAACACTTACTAGCTGTGTGACTTTGGGCAAGTCACTTAACCCCAATTGCCCCTCAAAAAAAAAAAAAAAAGAAACCGAACCTTATTGAATCTTAAGCCCCTCTCTCAAGCTTTAAGGACCTTCCATGATCTGGTCCCTCACTTCCTGTTTTTTTAATCTCCTTCCAAATTGGCTCTTACAGTAGTAGGCTTAATACTTTTTTGCCTGTACCTTTCAGTGAAAACCCCAGGCTATTAAGTGTGCCTTTTGGTCCTAGTATGGGTCAGGAGGACTTGAATCCAGCTCTTGGTGATTCTAAGGCCAGCCTTCTAAGTTGTCAGAGAGATTGCCAGTTTGACATTTGGTAGGAGACGTTCTCCCTGAGGAGCTCTTTGCACTGATAAAATCACAAGTCTGTACACCCCACCCTCAAAAAAACCCTAAAATTAGCAATAACATTCTATAAACCATTAGGATTGGGGTGGGGGGCATCATCACACTAGGTGACCACAGTCCCTTCCCTTCCCTGAGAAGCCATTGTTCCCTGTTGAATAAAATAGAAATAAGAATTCTTGCTCTAGGACTTCAGGGTATACTTAGGAGGGGAGCTCTTTGCAAGCCTTCTCGTCTTGTGGGATTATGAGATGCTCTTGTTACTGTTTTTATTTCGCTTTATTTCCCCAGTGTACATCCTCCGTTTGGGATGATTTTGACCCCCTCTCTGCCTCGAGGACACACCATGTCCATCTCTCCTTCTGTGCCTGTGCTCATGTTGGCGATTCCCTCCATTTATTGAAAGCCTAAGGAGCAGCTGAAGGCCAAACCTTTCCCAGAAGCCTTCCCTCACTATATCAGCCCTTACTGCAGGCCAGAGCCATTAGGTGTCCAGCCCTGGGCACATCTGGACCGCATTATTTATCACATGATTAAAGAATGAGAATCCTCCCTTCTTTGCACAGATCAGGGGCTGCATCCCAGGAGACCTTTCTCTCTTTCCCTTCCCTACTTGACAGAGCTCTTACTCTCTTGAAATTTCTTTGTGTAATTTTATTGGCTCATGTGTGTTCATGCTCTATTCTTCTGCTCCCTGCCCTCAGGGATAAATAATAGTAGACATTATATAATGCTTTGAGATTTCTAAAAATGCATTATCCACACTGATCCTCTGAAGCAGGGGCTATTGTTTTTCTCATGTTTGCAGATAAGGAAACTGAGGCATATAGATGGTGCAGTTGATAGAGTACAGGACCTGGAGTCCAGTAAGACCTGAGTTCAAATCTAGCCTCAGACAGTTACTAGCTATGTGACCCTGGACAAATCATATCACCTTTATTTGATTCAATTTTCTCATCTGTAAAATGGGGATAATAATAGCGTCTGTCTCCCAAGGTTTATATTATGATGATCAAATGAGAAAATAACAATTAAGTGCTTAGCATATAGCTAACTTAACACTATAGAAATATCTATTTTTTTTCCTGCCTGTCCCCCCAAATACCCAGCCCAGGGTTTCACAGCTAGTAAGCTATTTGAGCCCATGTTTTCTGAACAGTGAAGTAGAATATAAGCTACTTGAGGGCTTGTTTGTTGTCTTTATATTTACAAACCCCAGCATGATGCCTGGCCCATAGTTAGTAGGGAATAATAAACAGTTGCTTTGAAGTGGATTTTGTCCCATACTATTCTGTGTTTTTTTTTCACGCATGTCAGGCTTTTCTTTTGACAAACAATGTCTTATACTTCTCATATTTGTCCTTCCTTGGTCTCCTCCTCCCCTCCCCTGGTAGATTCTTCATGTACATTCATTGATTAATTACATAGAAAACCCTTGTTCAACCTGAGTGGTTGAGAGATAGGCTGTGGCAGATTCTTGGGTCTGGAGTTGGCCTGGCCGCTTGGTACCTGTATCATCTTGGCAAATCATTTTAAGTCTGAACCTCATCTGTAAAAATGATGAGGTTGGGCAGGATGACCTCTGAGACTCTAATCCAGGATCCTATGACCGTAGCACATAATTGTTAAGGAAAAGCGGGAGGTTGGGAGATTTAGTCAGTAGACCTGGGTTCACATCCTGTCTGCCATTTACAGAGTGATCTATAAGTCACTTTTCTCTGGGCCTCAGTTTAATTTACTCATCTATAAAATGTAGGCATTATGCTAAAGGATCCCTAAGCCCCCTTCCATCTCTGAGTTGGAGAGCCTGATTGATTTAATGTTTGCATCCAATAGAAGTTCCTATGTATCCAACTTGGAATAGCAATATTAAAAAGATTTAGGATATACATGAAGCATGTGGTAAGGACACAGCTTACTTAATACATAAGCTATACTGAACATTAATCTTTCTGATTCTCAGGACATTTCGGGATTTTCTTGCTATTCAGAATCATCATCGTCAACTTGATTTAGTAGGACTACAGGAGTCTGAGGCACTGATAAGTCAGGTGATAACATGGGAACACAAAAAAAAAAGAATTCCAAGTTTTCTTCCAGCCCACTCATTGTTGCCTCTTCTATAGAGACAGTCCAGGCTTCCCTGTTCACTGTCCATTATTAAAAAGCCCCCAGGGACTCTGACACAAAACCCAGTGAAGAATTTTATTGAAATGAGTCATCCACAATGTTTGTAGAGGAGAGCCAATTTAAGGAGCGCTTTACCCAGAGGTAAAGGCCAAGAACTTCAGGTTTTCTCAAGCCTCAAGGCAGAGAATCTCAGAAATCAAAGGGCTGAATGCTTGATGTTCTTCCTCTTCCTTGTAAGAATGGAAAAGCTTTGTATTTAAGAGAGAGATGGACCTATTAAGGAGAAGAAGAATTGTTGTAGGGTCATATGGTATACATCAAGCCCTTTCTTTAATATACTGCCTCAGGGTAGCCAGCAATCCACTCTCTGGTCTCTAGCCAGTATTTCTGGAAGAACTTAGCATGAAAATGTGCCTGTTTCCAACTGAAGCCTAGAATATGCTGGACATTTCCACCCTCCCCATGGCTTGGATATAAAAAACAACAACATAGATGTCCCTTCTATCGTTAGAGCATATTAAAAAGTCTTTTAGAGCACGTACCTGGAATGATTGTTTCTGACCTTTTTTTCCGAAGAAATGTTCAGCTGGCCCCATCAAGTAACCACCCCATTGTCGGTCTGCAGGGACTGCTAATCTTTTCCTTTCTATCTGTGTGGTTTTTAAGTCTTAAATTTGACGTAGATGAAACTGGTGGTATGCAAATGTAAGAACTGTAAGAAAGTCACCCACAGACTCAGCACACTTGAGTGTGTTTTGTGGAGAAAATCAGGCCTGGGGGCTCTTTCAGAGAAAAAAGTTTATACTTTTCATAATAGCCTTAAGCTTTGGGTAAGCACCCCTGAGTGTGTTGGCTGCCATAAAAGTCAATATTTAGACCTTAAAGGAATGATCATGTTAATGATACAGAGTGATGAAGTAAAGTTATTCCTTTCACTGAATAAATAGTTACCCATCAGTGTTCAGTAAAGTTGTACCTTGTGGCTGTGTTGACATTACTGTTTTATACCAGGAGCACGCTCAGTTTAACTTATGGCTGCTTCCTGCTTGGGAAGTTTGACTTAGATGTTTGAGCAAGTAAGATAAGCATTTTCTTTTTGTCTTTGCATCCTGTGGGATTGGCATTGCACGTAGTAGGTGTTTGGTATGCCATGGCGGCTAGAAGACACAAATCCTGCCTCACACATTTACTGTATGGCGTTAACCTTTCCCAGCCTCAGTTTCCAGTTATGTAAACTGGGGATAGTATTGCTAACCTTTCCCTCAGATACTACCTGTGTGACCTTGGGTCAACTGTTAACTTCCCTAGGGCTTAGTTTCTGCCCTAAAATGAGGCTATTGGACTCGATGACCTGTGAGGTCCCTTCAGGCTCTGGATCTGTGGTCCGTCCCTTTGTCATTGTTGTGGAATGTGGCACACTGCATCGGTAAGAGTACTTTCCTCACTGGGAGCTCCCAGTATTATTGAAACCACATTTCTGGCCCAAAATGAGAAAAGTCGATATAATAAAGTCAGCTCATGTTTATTAGTGGCTTATTACTTTGAAACTTTAAAATGCTGATTTGACTAAGTTCTCTTCTTTGTTCCTGCTGTCAGCTGACCACATTCTCCATCTTATCACCAGCACCAGCTAGGAGGGCATATGGGGATAATAAATTGGATCGACAGTGAGGAAGTTGACATTAGTGATACTGGTTTATTGATTTAAAAAAAAAAAGATGTTCAAAATGTTTGGTGAAAGATGAGCAGCTGGAGAGCATTTGAGGAGGGTAAAGTAGAACGAAACACAAGAGAAAGGATGTATGGGATGGTCATGGCAACATAGGGGTGTTAGAGAGTAAATACTCTTTCAAGCTGTGTTTGAAATATCTTGGATCCAGGAGATTGCTGGGCTAAATAGGGAGGCCAAGGTGAGAGGAAACCAGATGGACAATGAGAAAAGTTCAGAAAAAGTGTAGGTTGTGGGGCCAGAAAGAATGAGAATGACTTCAGTGATGTTCGATGAGAATGACTTTTGCATGTAGGAAAAAATGAGTAAGACATGATTTATTTATGTCTTTTATATATATATTTTTTTGCTCTTGAGATTTACATATGTGCTTTACTGTATTAGATCATAGGATCATGTATTTGGAGCCGGAAGTAAGCTTAGAGGCCATTTAGAACAAAGCCCTTCTTTTACAGATGGGGAAACTGAGGTTAAATGGTTTTCCTAGGGTCACATCACTGGTGTGCGTGTTAGGGGTTAGATTGAACCCAGCCCAGCTCTAACACTCTATCCACCATGATTCTTAGTGGCTAACTTTGTTGAGATTTCCAGTGAACCTGATTAATCCTAACTTCTCTTCTTAAAATCTCCTGAGAGGACCTCTCTTATATTCTGCTTTGCTAAAACTTCCTCTTTTAGTGGGATAGCCCACCTGGGAGACAGTGGAGTCTGATAGTCAGGAGATATTGTGTTCAAATCCTGGTTCTTCCCTCTAAGATCTGTGTGGTTTTGGAGAATTCACTTAACAAAACCAAGATTTCCTTTTCTTATCTGTTAAGTGGGGGATGGGAGGGAATAGGTCATTTCTGACGTAATTGAAGAAGTGCTGCTGTATTTGGATTTAGGACAATTTGGGTTCAGATCTCTCTTAGTTCAGCTGTAGTCTCCTCAGCGCCAAAATGGGAGAATTAATATAGGCACTACCAGTACCTCCAATATCTCTGCCCACACTATTGGGAGGCTCAGTTGTGGTACTGTGTGTAAAACAACGTGAAACCTTTAAATATTCACGCCTCTTCACTCTCCTCCTTCCGGCCGACCCGAGATCAATCTACTCAGTTCTTTATGATACAGACTCAAAACTAGCCTTTTGGGATGAAGCTGTAAGTCACTCCTTCCTCCTACCCTCGAGGGTTAAGGCTTATGTTTCTCAGTAGTGTGGGGAAGTTTGCTCTGTAACTGTGTTGTGTAGATTTAGTGGAAAGAGATTTCATTTTCTCTTGCCGGTGGCTGTCTCACTTTTACAATGTTAAAAAAAAATCCCCTTGCTACTTCCCTGAATCTGTCTCGTTTCCCCCCCTCAAGCTCTGTTGTTATTGTTTTGGTTGACTGATCACTCAGTGCTTTCTGAGCATAGCAGGAAATTGCTTATCACAACTTGGCTAATATTTCATTGCTATGTGTGGTCAAAATGGAGTCCAAATGGTCATGAGAATTTCCTAAGCCATGTAACTGG
Organism: Pseudochirops corinnae; assembly: GCA_028646515.1. Lineage (NCBI taxonomy): Eukaryota > Metazoa > Chordata > Mammalia > Diprotodontia > Pseudocheiridae > Pseudochirops > Pseudochirops corinnae. Next base: position 167,566,648 of record CM053591.1, read on the forward strand.
CATTAGATGCTTTTTTGAGTGCAGATTACCAAAATGGTTATTTTCTATGAGTCAAACAGAAATTGAAGTTAAATCACACCCCCCCCTTAAACTTTAGATCAAAAAATAAAAACCTTTTTGAATTGTCATAGACTTTCTATTTTCCATCTTATTGACAAGCACCTACAGGATTTTGCTGCCTAGGAAAGGGACAAAACTGGGTCTCTCCTGCATTTGCCTTCAGGAAACTGCATGCCAAAGCTCCCTGGAAAGGAAACCCCAATGACCTGGAATATGTAGTAAGCCCCATTTATGCCTGGCCCCCATTTGAGGTATGGAAGGGTACAAAGACAGAAAGTCCCTACTCTTGAGAAGCTTACATTCTGTTGGCATAAACTGCATGTATACGTGCAATAAGTAGATCCAAAATAATGGTCCGAGTAAATCCAGGGTGCTCATGCTAGTGAGAGGGAAGGGGAGGGACCTACAGCAGAGGGAAGAAAGTAGAGAAATAGGGGATAGGAAAATTCTCATGTTAAGGTTCTTTTTGAATTCAGTTTTGAAGGAAGCTAATGGCACAGTGGAAAGAACACTGGGTCTGGGAGTCAGGAGGACTCATCTTCCTGAGTTCAAATCCAGCCTCAGACTCTTACCAACTGGGAAAGTCATTTAGCCTTGTTTGCCTCAGTTTCCTCATCTGTAAAATGAACTGGAGAAGGAAATGGCCAACCTTACTTTGCCAAGAAAACACCAAATGGGGTCATGAAGAATCAGATACAACTGAACCAACTTAACAGGGATTCCAAGAGGTGGAGATTAGGAGAGATTACATTCCAGGCATGAATGGTCTATGCATGGAAGAGTCTATGTAAAGGTATGGAGGTGGAACATGACATGTTATTTGTGAGGAACAACAAGAATCCCAATTAAGCTATACCATAGTGGATTAATATATAATATTTAGAGCCAGATGCTGGAGGATTTAAATGCCAAGGAGAGGGGTTTGTAGTCTTTGGAGGCTCTTGAGCTTGGTCAGACCTGTGTTTTAGGACTATTACTTGAACAACCGTGTAGAGATAGGGGAGACTGGCGGTCAGGAGATCAATCAGGAAGCTGTTGGACTTAGCCTAGACAGGGCGAGGAGGGCCTGTGCTGGGGAGTGACTTTGTGAGTGAAGAGGAGATGGCCATGAGGAATAGTATGGTGGTAGAATAAATAAGACTTTACAACTGATTGTATATGGCCAGGGCTTGAGGGAAATTGAGGAATCCAGTATGACAGTAGTGTTTTAAATTTGACTCAAAAGGATGACAATGCCTTCAGTAAAAACAGGGAAGTTGGAGAGACAGATTGGGGTGTGTGTGTGTGTGTGTGTGTGTGTGTGTGTGTGTGTGTGTGTACAGTTCTGTTTTGGATACATTGAATTTGAGATGCTTGTGTGACACCCAGCTGAACATGTTCAGTAGACAGTTGGTGATGTGGGACCACAGCTAAGGGGAGATAAAGGATGCATGTATAGATCTGACTGGGAGTCATCTGTGGAGAGCTGATCAATTGAACTTATGTGGTCACCAAAAGGTGGAGTGTAGAAAGAGAAGAGGAGTGATAAGGAAGGAAGGAAAGAAAGAAGAGAGGGAAGGAAGGAAAGAAGGAAGGGGAAGGAAGAAATGAAAAAGAGCATTTATTAGGTACTTACTGTGTCCTTCAAGGTACTCCCCCTGTGGTTGCATTTACTCTGTGGGCTGGCTTGTATCACCTGGCCATGAGAAGAGGCCCATCAGGTAACTCCTTTTTTTTTTTTTTTTGGGAAAGCAATTGGGGTTAAGTGACTCGCCCAAAGTCACACAGCTAGTAAGTGTGTCAAGTGTCTGAGGCCGGATTTGAACTCAGGTCCTCCTGACTTCAGGGCTGGTGCTCTATTCACTGGTCCACCTAGCTGCCCCCATCAGGTAACTCTTAACTAATTGACAGCTTCTGACAGCCTGGAAGTCTCTCTAGTTGGTAGGTGATTGACTAGGCCCTAAGAATCTGAATGCCTTCAATTCAATATCCAAGCAGACACCTGCATGTTTATATTTAGTTGGTAACTACTATGGAAAGGCCCATGTGCTGGGATGACACATCTAGTCACCATGGTGACCCAGTCTCCAGAGAACTCTTTTGCATTCTATCATGACCTTGCTTCAGGAAAAGGCTTGAGAGATCAGCTCTATTTAGGCCAGGGTGCAAAAAGAGGTGTTAGGAATTTTCCAACTTGGAATAGGTTGCCAGGGGATATTTAGCCAGGATCATGTGGTCATGCCAAGCAGTCTACCTTTCCAAGTGCTATAGAATCAGGACTTCAACATACAGCTTATAAATTGTCATGAATTAAAAATTCAGAACATTGGATGCATTCCATCGTTAAAGCTTTTGTAAAATGTAGAGGATGATAGAAAGACAAGTGTTTGTTGTTGTTCAGTTGTGTTTTCAGTCATGTTCAAGTCTTCCATGCTGCCATTTGGGGTTTTCTTGGCAAAGATTCTAGAGTGGTGCCATTTCCTTCTCCAGCTTATTTAAAGATGAGGAAATTAAGGCAACCGGTGAAGTGACTAGTTCAAGGTCACACAGCTAGTAAGTATCTGAGACTGGATATGAACTCAGGAAGAAGTATTCCTGACTTCAGTCCCAGCACACTATCCAGCACATCACCTAGCTGCCCTAGAGACAGACAGAAAATGAGAGAGAGAGAGGAGAGAAGTAGAATGTTATCAAAGACAATTCCTGGGGTGGGAAACCTGTGACCTTGAGACCACAGCTTCCCCACCCCTGGACTATCCTTCTACCTGCAATTACGTAGATACGGCATTGATCCTAAGAACATCTTAACTAGATGTCACCACACGAAATACTAATGATCTCCAAGTTCAGTAGGATGAAGAACTTCCAAAATGCAGATATGTAGCAGAAAAAATCAAATCTGGTGTGAAACAATGTAGTGTCCACATCATCCTTGTCATCATCCCTGCTATTCTAGGGTGCTAAGCCCAGGGACTAGAACTTCCCTCAGGGTCATTGAATAAGAACTTGTCAAGAGATGGAATTTGAACCCGTGTGATCTTGCTGAGCTCTCTCCAATTCTGTTATTTCTCCTCTCCATTGCCTTGGATACCAGGGAGGTAACTGTATTTTGGGGATTTTGTTAAAATATCTAAAGATACAAACACCTTGGAGAGCATGTACCAGATAGGTCTTTGTCCTAAGAACTTTACGTTTGATAAGAGAGATCTCTAGGAGCTTAGTGTGGATAATGGGGATGACTTTACTCCTTTTTTTAATATCTACCAGTTATCTTTTGGAGAGTACAGGGATCAAAGAGTACAGCTGATTTTTAAAAGCTAATTCCAAAGGACTTGTGTACAGTGACTTTAACCACAAAAGAGGTTTTGTTTTTTTTTAAATTTCAATATCTCCAAAGTCTGATACTATAATCCTGTGATTTGTAGTTTTGTCAGTGGTGGCAACTTTTTCCACCAAAGAGATTCACAGGACAGAGGTTCTAAAGAACCTTTGGGTCTGCCACTGGGCAGCACCCAGTTGGTGAGTTTCTCTCACCTTAGCTTTTTTGGTCTTCAGATGGCAGATGGGATGAGCAGGTCCTACTTACCAAGACCCACTGGCTTAGTAGGACCAAATAAAGCTTGGGTTCCGCCAGCCTACTTCGCTTCCAGAGCATGAAACATCAGAGGAAGGTATTAGAAAGAAAAATGTATGACTTGGGGATAAGATAAGAGGAATGTAGCCTTGCACCAAAGAATATATGCCTCTAAAGTGCTGGGCTGCCTGTGTCAATGGAGGTAATCCAAGGATGATTCATAGATCTGTACATAGAGCAGTATGGTTATTGTTGATGATAAATATTTTGATCATAGAGGACTTAAGCAGAAGGAATTCAATTGAGTAAGGATTCACTAAGTACCCATGATATCAATCAAGAAAAATTTATTTAAAAAGTTTCAAAAATTATTTTTATCTCATTAGATATTTCCCAGTTATTTGTAAAAATTTTAAAAATCATTTAAAAACATTTTTAGTTCAAAATTCTGTCTCTCCCTTCTGCCATACCTCTCCCTTTGAGAAGGTAAGCAATTTGATACATGCGAAGTCACACAGAACGTATGGAAGGCATTTATTAAGTGACTTCTCTCTTCTAAGCACTGTACTAGGCATTGGGGCTACTACACTTTTATGTGAGACCATTCCTGCTCTTAGAGTGCTTACATTCTGTGAGTGAGAGACAGGAAGACAGGAAAAACTAGGATATATTTGCCAACTCTCACCCCCCCCCCCCCACTCCCCTAATACCCCCCAGTTTTTGGATGAAGGTGGGATTTGGCAAACACCTGGGATAATCAGAAAAGGAGGAATTGGAGATGAGCATTGAAGGAAGCAATACACTTTCAATTCTAGACAGATTTTAAACAATGCAATAGTTGAAATCATCCTTGTCATCAAGTAATTTATATATCCGTTTAGAATAGGGGTGGGAGGAGTGTGGAAGCAACATGCAAAAAGTAAGTTCATATAATACACATACACACATGTAGATAATTTCATGGGAAGGCTTCCATGAAAGCATGCAGCATAAAGTGAGCAGAAGTAGGAGAACAATTAATACAACAGCAACATGATAGAGAAAAACAACTTGGAAAGCCTGGAGCCCTTTGATCAATGGTAAGCCATGTGTTCAAAGCACTAGAGATGCAGCATGCTGCTTGCCTCCTGCCAGGGAGGTGAAGGACTTAAAATGGAGTAAGAAACTGACATTTTTTTGGACTTGGCCAAAATGGGAATTGACTTTGCTGGACTATGCCTATTTCATTTTTATTTTTTTGTTGATCATTCAGGTAAGAATGACAGGTAATAAAAGCTGGGAGGAAAAAAGGGAATTTCTTTACGGACTAGGAAAAATGCTAAGCAGCTAGGGGCATCAGGAAAGGTCTTTGATGAGAAGATAGCATTTGACTGCAGTTAGGGATTCCAAGAGGTAGAAGGGAAAGGGGAGAGTGTTCTAGGCAGGGAGGGGGGGATCAGTAAAGTACCTCCTGTAAGAATACATCATGCAACAAGAGGTAGCATGGTGTTATTTAAATAGGACTTGGAGACTCTGCATTTAGATTACTTGCAGTTTGGTATAGCACAATGCTTCTTAAACTGCGGATCTCGACCCCATATGGGGTTTAAGTTAATTAAATATATTAAGTTTAGGAAGTGCTAAAGGGGTTGTGAGTGGAAAAAGTTTAAGAAGCCCTAGTACAGAGGACAGAAGACTTGACTTGGGTTCAGCACTCAACTCGACTACTCAGTGACATTGAGCAAATCCTTTGACGTTTCTCAGCCTCAGTATGCCAATCTCTGTAGTGAGGTTTGGCTAGATAGGAGGTTCCTTTCAGCACTAAAGCAATGGTTCCATGGTCCTGTTATTGATGCCGTAAGTGAACCTGGGGAAGTGAGTGCCTTTCTATGGATCTCATTTTCCTTCCATACAAAGGCTTTGGAGATGACTCTAAAGGTCCTTCCATTTCTAGCTCCCATGGATCTAAGTAGCACGCAATTTCTCTTGTAGCACGGTTCTGGACCTTTATTGCCATTCTGATTCAAAGGCAGATAGACAAAGGGGCCATCTTCCCACTGAAGTGCCTTTGCCGGTTTACTATGTCCTGTGTCCCTAGCTGGCCTGTCATGGCAGCCTCCCATCCCCTTCCTCTCATGTCTCACCTCTTGCTTTAGTTTAAGAAATGAGATTGAGTTATAGGAGAGATTGCTATGATTACAGAAGAAGTAGCCCTCACCTTATGGAATCAAAATAAACTTTGAGCATGGCTTCTGTTTGGAGGGAAGGGCCATATTCTCAAGAACAATTCCTGGGGAAAAAAATCTAGGTATAGAGTCTGAAAATAGCTTCCAGGTATTACTGTATACCTGCTTCCTTTAAATGCTCTGTCTCTATTTTCCTATTAATGAAATTGGGATAATAATACCTTAATATTAATATTCAAGATAGATAAAGACTTTTAGGTTCTTGAAAGAAAAGGTATTGTGTTCCATCAATTTTATTTTTAATAGGTCTATTACTTTATCTACTTTTTCTTACCATTTTGGTTCTTCTGCATCTAAATATGTAGATTAATCAATCCATAAACATTTATTGGCAGCTGGCCATAGACAAGGCACTGTTCATTGCTAAGCTGCCCATAGTTAACAAATCTTAGAATTAAGATATGATTTATTTCTGTCCAGTTATGTGCTACATTAGAACAAAAGTTGGCAATTCACAAGGGAAATTCCTAAAATGCTTTTTTCCCTTTTTTTCCCCTTCAAATGAGATTTTTTTTTTCTATTTAGTTACTTGGTGTTGCTTTTGTTTGTGTGGCTGTAGTAGATTTCTTTCCACTTAACTTTATTTTTAAAATGGAGTTTCAGAAGAAGCTTTACCATCTTCTGAACAGTTGACTATCTAAGAAATGATTCTTGGAGAAACGACCTTCTCTCCAGTGTTCCAAATAAGTCTTTTGGTTTAAATCAGCGGTTCTCAACCTGTGGGTCATGACCCCTTTGGGGGTTGAACGACCCTTTTACAGGGGTCACCTAAGACCATTGGAAAACACATATTTCTGATGGTCTTAGGAACCATGACACCTCCTCTATCGGTCTCCAGGCGGGTCCACCCACATGCAGATACACTCACATGTGAGTATTAAAGGATTGAGGCATTAGGAAGGTCGAGAACCACTGGTTTAAATGATTAATTTAAGGAGGAAAACTCAAAGAATGGCAACATCTCTCCTCTTGGGGTAACTTTTAAACATCAGTGATATCCATAGGACTGTGGGTGGCCATTTTCTTTTCTTAGATGGTAGGAAGAATTTCGGTAATCTCAAATGTATTATCAGTGGTGAAGGGGAAAATTCTGAATATTTTTTCAACAAAACTCTTAAAAAGTTGACTTTATGTAAATCTTAGACTCCTGTATAAAAAAATGATAGTTTCCTTCTGTACAGTCACCCTTTTTAGTCATCAGGAAAATTGGTAGGTTGGTCACAGTTTTATTGATATCCCATCAGCAGAATTTCAGTTAATGAGAAGATTGTTTCTTTTGATCATGTAGTTAGAGTTTGTTTTTGTTTAGTTTAAACAAGCAAGATGAAAGTGGTTTGCTCAGTCAACCTAAAGTCTCTCAAGGGTGCAAGATGTCTGTTTGGGAAGCAGAGGGGATTCCAAGGAGAACAAACATAAATGATTAACCATTTCCATGGACACAGTGGTTTAAAAAAAATGTTTTGGCCTGTTGGCTAATCTTCCTTGAAGAATATATGAGAAGATGGGTTTTAGGTTAGATTGTAACTAACAGTAGCAAAAACATCCCTGTTCATAAGGCCACAGATGGGCGACTAGGTTCATAGTGGATAGAGTACTGGGCTTAGAATCAGAAAGATTCATCTTCATGAGTTCAAATTCAGGCTCATACACTTACTAGTTGTGTGAGCCATGTTTGCCACAATTTCCTTATCTGTAAAAATGAGCTGGAGAAGGAAATGGAAAACCACTCCAGTATCTTTGCCAAGAAAACCCCAAATGGAGTCACCAAAAATCAGGCATGACTGAGAACAACTGAACAAGACCACAGATGGATTGAAGATGTAAGTGTCAAAGGAGGGGGAAAGATTCGGGTAGCCTGGATATTGAAATTTGACAGGAAGACTAGGGTTTAAAAAAAAAAAAAAGATTTTAAACACTCAAAAGGCTCAAGTTGTATAGTCTGATGACTGGCCATTTTCAATTTCTTCTTAAACTGGACTAAGACCCTGCAGTTGCAGCATTACTCTCCTTGGGAGATGGTAATAGATGCAGGCATAAAAGTAAGGTCAAAACCAGGTTTCTTTTTGTTGCTTTGCTTTTACTGAGTGTCAGAATCTCATGGTCTGAGATGAATGAATGAAAAAAATATTATTAAGCTCTTACTCTGTGCCAAGCTTGGCGCTAGGTTTGAGGATTCAAATGTACATTCTACCGTAGGGCAGTGTGGTGGCCAGGAAAGGCTATTTTGTTGTGAAAAGTTGCTTGGATGATGAGAGGAGTCATGAGGGATAAGGTTGACACCCTCTTTCCAGGGGACAGTGATTCGAGTTGATTTGATTATGGTTTAAGAAATGGAAAGTGGCTGGGGGTGGGAGGAGAAAGGAAATAGGGTCTATGTGCAGCCACAAGGCTTCTGGTTAGAAGACAGCTGGGAATGTGGTCTGGCTAGGACTGGCCTCAGAGGGCATGAGGCTGCCACCAGTGAGGACACTTCAGGGTACTGGCCTGTGGATAAGAGCTGCAGGGGGAGAAGAATCAGATCTTTCAAGGTGGACAGCTAAAGGTCTGGTGAGAAGATAGCTGGGGAATGAAACACAAGTTGAGTACAGAAGCAGTTTCAAGCTGGGGAGGTCAGTGC
>CM053591.1:167575202-167598289 GCA_028646515.1 Pseudochirops corinnae
TAAATAGAGCACTGACCCTGGAGTCAGGAGGACCTGAGTTCAAATGTGGCTTCAGACATTTAACGCTTACTAGCCGTGTGACCTTTGGTAAGTACTTAACCCCAATTGCCCTGCCTTCCCCCCTCCAAAAAAAGCAAAAAAAAAAAAAAAAAAAAAAGGAAACAAAAAAGAATAATAACCCTCATTATATAATTAAAGTTTGCAAAGCTTGTTACATTTTTGACTATAAAACAGCCCTGTGAAGTGGGTGCTGCTGTTATCCCCATTTAACAGTTGAGGAAACTGAGGGAGACAGAAGTTAAGTGACTTGTCCAGGGTCACACAGCCAGCACATGTGTAAGGCAGGATTCTAACTCTCAGGTCTTCAGGTCACAAGGTATACCATGAGGGTGATTAATGGATACAACATCCCTTCCCAAAACATTTTGGGCAGCAGTGTACATACACTCTTCTGCTCCCCGCTAAAGGTCAGTGTCTTTGCGGCTCAGATCTGCCTTATTCCCCTCCTGATTCATTCTCTTTAGTAAGTCCAGGGGCTGGGATCCTGAGAAGAAAACTTTGAGGGTGGGAGAGGTGAAACTCTAAGTGGGTGGGGGAAAAACTACACTTAATTGGGTAGAGGAAGGAAGAGGGAGTCAGAGACAACAAAGGTGCTTGCAAAGAAATAGGTGAGCAGATGAGGGTAAGGAAAGGGAAAGTTATGAGGAGTGGGCATTCTTGAGTGGCGGGGGTGGGAGAGCTCAGTGAGAATGTATGGGGGGAAAAGACTGTTGAAGAGTGTGGAGCCTGATGGGGCTGGAGCCTGGTGTTTGGAGCTTGAGGTGAAGGCATGAAACAAGGGAGAGCTGGGAGGAGAGCAGGCAGGCTAGAGGGAAGGTGATGGTTGTTGTTATGGGCCGGAGAGACATGTACCTATTGACGGAGAGAGAAGGACTGACTCATACAACAGTCCACAGAGCTTGGGAGAGCAAGACTGCCCATGTCGGGGGAGTAAATGATGGACCAAAGTTCTGGAGGAGACTGGGAGCCCAAGTTAAATATGTTTGACTCACAAACTAAAAATCCAAGCTGAACAAACTGACGCCATTGCTTCATACCCAAAGCCCTTCTCTGTATACAGAAATGTTCCTGGTGGCCAAATTCAGAAAAACAGCAACAAAAAAAGAGATAAATTTTTAAAACCACAGTTAATGAGTTATCTTCAGAAAGAGGGGAGGGCCACTTCTTTTTATCCGAAACAGGAAGGAAAGAAGGAAAGATGGGGAAGATACAGAACAATGCTGAAGGACAGATGAAAGAAACTGAATGGGGCTGCCTTCAAATCCCTCTACTCTCCTCAGAAAAATATTCATTGAGCTTATCTGCAGAAAATTGAGGGGTGAGGTTGGTGGTCTGAAGAAGGAAGAAATGTTGAAGAATAAGTCTTGCTGAGAATTGAAGGGCTCAGCTGAGGTGGTGACAGTTTCAGAGAAAAGAAATGAATATATTTGAGAGATGTTAAATCAGAGGTAAAATCAACAGACCTTGGATAAGGAAGGAAAAAGTTAATTGGAAGGGAGCAGTAAAATTTTTTTTGGGGGGGGAGTGAATATGTCTGAGTAGGCTGATCCTTAAAAATCTGAGGACCAGAATTAATTTTACCCAGACATATGCACATCTATTTATCTATCTGAATACATACATACATACATGCATATATATGTGTCCACAGAGAGAAGATGTATGTGTGTGTATATGTGTATATATGTGCACATTTATTTATTCATTCATTACTTCCTTTCTTCTCTCCTTCCTTCCTTCCTTCCCTTCCTTCCCTCCGTTCCTTTCCTTTCTTCCCTCCATTCCTTTCCTTCCTTCCTTCCTTCCCTTCATTCCCTTCCTTCCTCCCTCCCTCCCTCCCTTCCTTCATTCCTTCCTTCCTTCCCCCCTTCCTCCCTTCCTTCCTTCCCTTCTTCCTTCTTTCCTTCCTTCCTTCATTCATACCTTAGCAAGTAGAGAATCCAGAGACTCAGAAAAAGAATTTTGTGTGTGTCTGTGTCTGTGTCTATGCTTTTTAGGCCGCTTACACATTGTATGAATTGTTTGACCAGGACTTAGTAACATTAGTAAACTCTGCATCCTTGATAGAAGTGGGGATGACTGTCCAGTGTCTGTTTGGGTGGCTTCTCAGTAAGTAACAGTAATTTAATGTTGGCTAATGAGTAAAACACAAGGTTAATGGGTTATGTCTTCTTAGAGACATCAAGTAGATGGGATGGTTATCTGCCCAAAGCTCCAATCACTTGGAGACAGCAGTGGTACCATGGGCATAATCCCAGGCTTCCACATCAGCCCGAGCATTCTGTTCCATTCATGACAGCTCTGTGACTGAATACACACAGCTGCCTAATATTACCCTGCCTTTGCCAGTGGAGGGAGGACTTGATTCATGGAAGAGTTAAGAATACCCACTTCCACGGTCCTGGCAAATGCCAGGAGCTAAGGTTGGAGCCCAGGCACCTGATCCCCAAATTCAATGTCTTCTTATTTATTGAGCTACCTCAGACTTGCCTTTACCAGCTCTCTGACCCAGGAAAATCAGCTAAGATGGCTGACACAGTGGATGAGACTTCTGAACTTGGAGTCGGGAAGACCTGAGTTCAAATTCACATTCACACACTCATTAATTGTATGAAGTGACTTACTCTGGGCAAGTCACTTTATCCCTCTTAGCCTCAGTTTTCTCATCTTTAAAATGAGGATAATAATTTCTGCCTCACCAGGATTGTTGTGAGGATCCAATGAGACAGCATATGTACAGTGCTTTGTGCACCTTAAACTTATTCAGAACTCAAAATGCTTTATAAAAAGGTGGCTTCTATATCCCCATTCTCATCCCTGAGACCCATGGAGGCAACATGATCTACCCAAGGCCACACAGGATGTCAATCAGTCACTTAGTTCAAAAGCATTTATTAAATCCATTATATATGAGAAGCTTTGGCTAAGAGATGTGGGTACAAAGAAAGGTCCCTTACCTCAAAGAATTCACATTCTCATACTATGTAAATGGAAGGTACAAGTCATGGGGGTGAGGTGGAGGAGTTGAAAGGCATGCTGTGTGAAAAAGAACATTCTCTATCAGGTAGGATTTGAACCCTCAATTTCTCTGCTTCCAAATCTAGGGCTTATTCCCGGGTACCAGCTGCCTCCTCAGTGGGGTGTCAACCTTGTTTAAAAGGTCCCAAACTTCCATATTAGATAGAATGTCTACAAGAGCAGATAATGAAGTCAGATGAATTTGAAAATTATTTGCATCTCCAATAGCATGGACAGTGGAGAAGAAATTTGAATTGTATACACAAGAACAGTTATGTGAGTTCATTTCTTTATTTTTTATTGCCAAAAATTAACCCTATGTTTACCAGTGTTTACTAGCAACCTTTAATGATAAAACAGGATTTTGGTTGAGTCAGTCGAAGAAATGAATCATTGGTAATGAGTAATGTTACATATCTTTGTAGAATTAAGTGGGTTCTGATGGCTGGTTGAATGCTATAAAACTTTTATTAGTACTAACGTGTATTTGGTGTCTTTCTCTCAAACATGGATAATTATGTTTCAGTCCTTGACCAAGATGTTTGTCTCTTTACAACAAGATGAAAGGGATCCTTTGAGGGGAGCAGGAGAGGAAAGGGGGCATTCCTGGGACAGCCAGTGGAATTGTTCATGAATTTTGCCTTTTTAGGTATTTTATATGATGTAGAAAGTAAAATGTTGTAAGGAAAAATAAATCCTTTATTCTTAGGAGATAGTAACCCATGACATATACAAGCAAATACTTATTATTTACAAGGATGAGTTGGCCAGTAGTACTCTAGCATTGCTTTCTTGACAAATTCTTGTCATTATTGTATGAGCATTCTTTTATTTAAATGTTTGATAGTTTCAGGGGCAAGTGTCTAGTCCTTCAGATCCAGGGAGGAAACAAAGACTTGGTGAAGTCTTTCTTCCCAAGATAATAGGATGCCTCTCAAGTCTTATGACTTTCCAGGTCTTAAATTCCCAAACCACACTCTCCTCTTGTATTTAACCCATTTCCTTCAAAATGATATTTGTTCCACTATTACTGGAAATTCAGATTTCCTTTCCTCTTTGCTCCTAAGCAGTTCCTTCTTGTTAGATTTGGCTGAAGGCCCAAATGGCTTCTTCTTAATGTTGCTAGACAACTAATAACAACATCTGTAGCTTTCAGATGTATTTTTCTGCTGGTGTAATCATAGACCCACAGTGTCTTAGAGTGGGAAATGTTCTTAAGCTTGGTGCACTTGTGCCTTCAAAATTCTTGTGTGTCCAGAACTGAAAGCAACATTCCATATGGAATCCGATCAGCTCAGAGTGCAATGGAAGACAATCTAGATACCTTCTCCCTTAACCATTTAAAAATTGTTATCTTTTGGTTTTTCATCCCCTCAGTTTCCCGCTGTATCCCTCCCTCTGTCATCTGAAAGAGCCAACCCTTAGAACCAAAGCCTGGAGGGGAGGGAAGACCCACACGTGAGAACCATTGTATATAATATTGGATTTTTTTTCTAATTTTGTTGACTAGTTTTGCTGGTTTTTGCCAATCCCACTTTTCCTTTAATTCCGTCATTAGGTTACATCAGTTATATCTTTCTATACTACCTATCAGAGAAGAGCATGTTCCATTTTATAGCACAAAAGAGCATGTTCCAATATTAAAATGCCCTTGGATAAAAGCCACATGGACATGAGTTTCCCAAATGTTTTGTAGATCTCTTATGTCATTATGTAGCTATTTTATTACTCTTTCATTGATCAATGGAGCATTGCACTATCAATAAAGTCTGCATTTACTTCCATACTCACAGTTCATGGGATCATAGATTTAGAAGTAGAAGAGACCCTAGAAACAATCTAGGCCAAGTCTTTATTGTAAAGATGAGGCCTCTGTGTCCCAAGGTGACCAATTAATTTGTCCAAAGCCTTCTTGATAGTTAAGGGTTAGGATGAGATTTGAACCACGACTTCTCACTCTAGAGCTGTTGCTGTCACCTTATTCCCCACATTACTTCCCAATCTCAGCAGTTTTTTAGGCTACTAGAACCTTGAGCCTGTGAAGAGGTAAATTCTTTATTTGGACTTTCTCCCTGATTAAAAAGACAACACTCAAAAGAATTAAAAGGACATCGAGGGAACAACACACTGACAGGTTGATCACTAGAGATCAGCAAGGGATTCAAGAAGGAGCCAGCTTTTATTGATAACTTTCATATTGAGATACAGACAAATCAGAGGGGTCCAAGTCAGCAGAAGGAGATGGGTCATTGCATCTCACCTCCTCCCCAAGGTAGCAGGTATGTGATATTTAACTGGTAGGGCTATGTGCTGAATAACTACAGATTGGATGGTGCCTTCCCCAACTCTGATTTACAAGAGGGACTGGGAACAGTACTTTCAGGAATGCAATTTAGGCTTTTTAAAGCTAGTCATGAGATTTGAGGAGATTTTTGCTAAATTTCCCCCCTCATTTTAATTTTATTGCATATTTTAAAACAATTCCTTTAATTCACTAAATTTGAAAATTATAGAAGAGTTTTCTTCATGTCTTTGTACCTTCCCAGCCATTAGAACCCCCAGCTTCCTTCAGTGCAGAGCTCAGGTGAACTGTCATCTGAGATGAGCCTCACTTAAGGCCACCCCTGCCCCCCATTATTAGTAATTGAGATGAGAGGGGCATTGTAGCAGCAGTTTCTGTTCAGACTTTCAGTATTAATAGAGAAAGTGGTGGTTTCCTTCTCTCTGAGCTCTGACTATGCTGCTACTCAGGCCCCCTAACTTACTAACTAACTTATATATATGGTTTTAAGAGTGTATTAATACATTATTTCACTTAGACTTCTTTAACTCTTCCTCAGTCTGTCCTCTTTCCTCTCATCCAAATGCCTTCATAATGTCTAGGTGGAACTGCTCCCCTAAAGGGGCAGCTAGGTAGTGATAGACAGTGGATAGGATGCCAGCCCTGGAATCAGGAGGACTTGAATTCAAATCTGGCCTCAGTAATTTACTAGCTTTGTGACCTTGGGTAAGTCACTTAATCCTGTTTGCCTTGTTTCCTCAGCTGTTAAGTGAACTGGAGAAGTAAATGGTATTCCACTCTAGTATCTTTGTCAAGAAAACCCCAAGTGAGGTCAGGAAGAGTCAGACACAACTGGAAACAACTGGACAAAGACAACCACCGCCCACAAAGTCTAATTCTGTGAATTTATTCAAGTGAATTGCACCCTACCTTGGGCCCTTCCATACCAATGCTCTGCAGTATTCCTGCTTTTGAATAGAAGTCACTGGGTCTGGGTCGTCTCACAATTTGGAGCTATTACTGGCCTCTTTTGCCTCGTGAATATGTATCAGATTCTGCTGCTTTAGTCTCTTTTTCTACAGTTGCCACATCCCAGTGATAAGAACATTTTGCTAGTTGGACAAAGCCTGCCCTCAAGGGTAGAATTGTTTGAGTAGTCAATGCCTCATACCAGGTAGACACTGAATAAATGTTCCCTTAATCAGTATTATATGCCTTCTTGGAGATAGGCATTTTGCTAAACTCTGTACTGACTAGACAACCTTTAGGATTCAGTAAGCAAGCAGCAAATATTTATTAAGACCTACTGTGTATGTGGAGCTGTTCTAGGTGCTGAGCCCAATATGCTCTCAAAGAGCTTACGTTTGTTTTTTTTTGTTTGTTTTTTTTTTGCTTTTTGGAGGTGGGGGAAGGCAGGGCAATTTAGGTTAAGTGACTTGCTGAAGGTCACAGTGCTAGTAAGTGTTACACTTCTGAGGTCGCATTTGAACTCAGGTCCTCCTGACTCCAGGACTCTATTCATTGCGCCACCTAGCCACCTGAGCTTACATTTTTTTAGAATACAAGGAACAGCTTCAGTCTAGCTCCACATTGCCTTTGCCCTGCTATATCATGGGCTAGATTAAGGCAGTTCATTGGACTAAGCATGCTTATTAGATTATTATTTGAAAAGCTAGCATTGATCAAGAGAAGCCAGGGTATAGAGACCAAACCAAGTGAAAACTGCCCATTTGCTGCTGGGGGCATCAGTTTGTGAAAGTCAGTATGGGCTCTACACCAGACAGGGGAAGGATCTTCCTCATTCCTGCTGATATAAACTAAACAGCATAAACAAATTTCTTATAACCTTAGGTCCACTAGGTTGCTATGATTTTGAAAATCCAAATAGTAAATTTCTGTGGGGGTGATCTGTATCCTTTTTTTTAAAGTATTCTTTAGATTGATTTTGAATGATTCCATGCTCTACAGTCTCTTGAATTGAGTAGATTCTTGAATAAAGGCCATTAAAAGCCTCCAGCCTTTCCCTTTCTGCCAGTTCTCTATTTGAGGGTAACACTAGGAGCATATGAGCAATTTAAAATCATTATTCCATTGTTTCTTCTTTAAAAAAAATACATTAACTGACCAGCTTAGTCATAATGAGTATGCCCTTTTTTTTTTTTCCATAATGAATATTCTTATCAGTATATACCTTTCCCACTAGTAGAATGCAATCTCCCTGAGGGCAGGAATTGTTTTTGTTTTTGCAGTCCCCCACTACTTTGTCCAGTTTCTGGCACTAAATAAATGCCTGTTGGCTGAATGAATGAAGGAGAAAGCCTTCTAGTTTGCTGGA
The DNA here is from genome assembly GCA_028646515.1 of Pseudochirops corinnae. Taxonomy (NCBI): domain Eukaryota; kingdom Metazoa; phylum Chordata; class Mammalia; order Diprotodontia; family Pseudocheiridae; genus Pseudochirops; species Pseudochirops corinnae. Next base: position 167,582,897 of record CM053591.1, read on the forward strand.
ATATTCTTAAATCAGACATGCATGCTTTTTTTATTAATGGAAGAAAACCTTTCAGTATTATGAGCAAAGTATTGACTAAGCTTTTCTTTGATGCTGCTGTAATGTGGAAAGTTCTGTATATGGAGTCCTTTGATTGTTGTGAAGACCTTGCACAGTAGTCCATATTGTTTATTGGCAGTAGCTGTCTCTTATATACTCATCTTGGCTGGATGGGCAACACAACATGAATAAAATGATGCTTTCTGCAAAGCTTCCAGTGGGGAGTCAGAGCGTATCTGTACTGTCCAGAATTGCATTGTCCAGCATTTCATTGCTTCTCTTGATTTTGGAATTTTCCAGGCTATGTGGGGTTTTTAACCTGAGGTGGAACTTCCTCCGAAGCATTTCTCTAAATGGTTGGCAGAGGAAGAAATAGATAATGGGATCCAGACACACGTTGGCTGCAGATAATAGCAGAGTGAATTCTTTTGCATAGAGCAGGATTTCTTTGGATTGGCAGTCATAATGTTCTTCAGTCTGGCTTCTTGTATAAGGGATTCGAGCAATGTGATAAGGGACAAAACACACACAAAACACAAACATGATGCAGAATATGTTGCGGCTGGACTTTTTCTTTACAGAGATGGAATTCCTTCTGGACTTAAGGTAAGACCTATATATTTTCCTCGTGATGGCTGTGTAACAGATGATCAACAGAATGAACACAATCCAGAAGATGCTCACAAAAGTGTAGTTGGAGGCCCTGTGCCACTTGAGCCCCATTTCATTCTTGAGTTCCATGCACTTAATTTTGTCTCCCTCCTTAACACTTTGATCAGTCAGAATGATGTTAGGGATGGCCAGGAGTAGCATCAGGATCCAGACGAGGAGAGAGAGGATCTTACTGTAGCCAACAGTGTGAACAAAAGAAGCCAGAAGGGGCTTTACGATCTTGTAGTACCTGTCAAATCCGATGAGCCCAAAAAACACGATTCCTACATACATGTTTGCGTAGAAGATCACTGCGGAAACCTTGCACACAAAGATGCTTAGCTGCCACGGCCCTATTTTGGAATCACTCAGAATTTTGAATGGAAAAGTTAGACTCATCAGAAAGTCAGCTGCCACAATATTCTTGAGATAGACAATGAAGCTCTTGCTGTTGGAAACGTAAAAAAAGATCCATGCAGAGATCCCGTTGAGCAGAATCCCACCCATGAAGACAAAGCAGTAGAGCAGGGGAATGATGTATTGTGTGATGAGAGAATTCAGAGAACATTCCGTAATGTTACTGGCAGTTTTGTTGTACATCTTTTTCACTTAAAGTCCTAAAAATCAAACAATAGTCAATTAAACTAATGACCTGTAAGGTCTCGCATTAGTAGAAAATAAATTTAGTAGAAGTAGTTAGAACAAACCTCAAAGGTCTCACTTGGAAGTTAGGCTACCTGCTTTGGATGGATTCAGGAATGCTCTCCTATAAAGACAGAAGACAGGAAGAATGAGGGAGGGATAGTACACCATTAAAGCCATTTGATTTGGAGTGGGTCATCCAAACTCTTTGGGCAAATCATTAAATTGCATTTGAAAGATGTGATGGTTGGCCTTGATGTTCCCCTGCCTCTAAAAATCTATGATTCTAAGATTCAAGATAAGGATGTTAGAGTTGGAAGGAGCCAAGTATCTTGGGTGTAAAACTGGGGAGAGGAAGGTTTCTCTAAAACGTTGGATGGTATCATGGTTAAAATTTAATGAAATGCTGAACTAAGGCAGATCTCCAAGCCAGATAACATTTATTAGCAGCAGCATACTACCTGTCAAGAAATGGACCAGTGACTTTCCTCCATTAATACCAAAGACCCTGCGCAAAAGGACAATTCCCCTTATATAGGTTTTGGGTGGTATAGGACAAAGAACAGAACAGGGTAGATGATATTGTAGAGTTAAAGACAACACGATTGGTTGGAAATTTGGTAATGGGGGCTAGTAACCACCCCCTTCCCCTTCTCTCATGAGACTTAAGAAATGCTCATAGTTTGAGTCCGGATGTAAGCTTGCCCAGACTTTTGGACAACAGAGCAGTCATCCTTGAAGGATAACTTGGTGGTGTAAATACATTAGACCCAACTCCCTTTCCGTTCACATGCATTCTTCAAGGTCAGTTAAATTCTTTGAGGCAAGAAAGCTAGGTTTTAAAACTTAACCCATTACATGCCAGCTGAACTCTGAGCTGACCTCAGAGACAAAGAACCTTGACTTAAGCTGTTGCTTTGTAGAGGATCTATGGAATAAATTAGATAGTTAATACCAATATTTTAAGTTAAAGTACAGCCCTCTTTGCTTAAACAATTCTTTTTTTAAATAGTAAATGCTAAGAAAGGAAGTGAGTGGGAAGGCTTCCTTGGAGGCCAAGGTCCCAATGGGTCCTTTCTGAAATAGGATGATGATGATAATAACTAATATTTCCATACAACTTGTATCAGGCAAGTGCTTTACAATTCTTGTCTCATGTGATCCTCACAAAAGCCCAGGGAAGTAGGTGCCATTATCATCACCATTTAGCAGATAAGGAAAGTAAGGCCAACAGAGGTTGAGTAACTTGCCCAAGATCACTTGGCTAATGGGTGTCTGAGGCTGAATTTGAAGTCAGATCTTCCAGACTCAGCATTCTGTGCTATGCAAGACTTTACGTGTTATATTTATTATATTGGATCTCCAACAGGCCATGGTTCTCAGGTCCACAGCTCGGCACGATGTGAAAGCATCAAGAGCGAATTTTCCACAACTGATAATTTCTTATCAATTCCATTCTAGTTGCAATCCCCATCCCCTTCTTCCCTTTTCTGTGTACCTGGCACTGTGCTAAGCAATTAATGATTACAGTGCTTCAAAACAGGAATAATTCTGAGCCCCTCCTGAGTTTATTTTTCATATGTAAAAATATTATTCTGTTTTGCTTTAGTGGTTATGGGAAGTGGGTGGGGTGGGGGGAAGGAAACATGGTGGGCACTGTGTTTAGATTTTTAGGTAGCTGAGGCTGCTGGAATGGCTTTCCTGAGGGCCAACTGAATCAAAGGTGAATGGGGATGACAAGCAAGAGAGAAACTACAAATTGTTATCGAAACCCCTCTGGCAAGGTGGGAGACTGTGTACTACTGTGGAGAGGGTTAAAAAGTGGAAACCATTTAGGGAGAGAGGACCTGGGTTCCAGTCCTGACTCTGGCATTCCCTGTGTGACTTTGGGCCAGCCACTTGAGTGATTGGCTTCCTCATCTGTAAAATGATGGGGTTGGGCCATCCAGATAGCCTTGAAGTTCCCTTCCAGCTGTAGGTCTGTGGCCCTACAAGTATATACTGGAACTAAAGGAGAGTGTCACCTGTTTGCTTAAAGAAAGGAGCAGTGATTTGGAAATTGGGGCCCATTAGGTGATTCAGCTGAAGGCATCTGGCCTTACTCTAGGCCGGGCCTGCACAGCCTTCAGTTTGGGTCACTCCAGAGGATTTCAGGTGGCCTTCAAAAAGCGTAGGGGAAAACATCCTTTGTATGTAGAGGAAATCCTTTGGCACAAGCTTGCCCATAGGCTGTAAGCAGCCTGGAGGCTGTGGGTTATGCTGGCCTGCTGGAGTCCTTCAGAGCTACCTCAAAGCTATACATCAGTTTGGAGATAGAAAAACAAACAGGCCAATAATCAGGAAGTACATGCAATAGTAGCAATTTTAAATTTAATTTAAGGCAGTCGCTTTGTGGTTTTTATATAATAGAATGAGTTATACCTCACTTATCTGGAAATAACTTGGCAGTGCTCCATATAATTGAGGTTGCCAGGTAAAAACCAGGAAGGAAGCAAAGAAATGAGTAGTCAGAATCGATGCTGCAAAGTTACCACACAGTAAAGGCTGGCTACTTTACTCACAGGTGAACCCCCGTCTACATACTTTTAAGGAAAAAAATATTGTAATGAACAAATTGGTAGTCTCCAACTGCCAGAGATTTCAATTAGATGGAAGCCCTCATTCCCTAACGGTGCCAGATAAATTCAATTCATCGAACATTTATTCATTCAACCCCTTCTGATGAGGTGCTGAGAGGAGCATCTAGGTGGCAAAATAGACAGATTGCTATGGACCTGAAGTCCTGAGTTAGCTGAGTTCAGATCTAGCCTCAGAAACGTATTAGCTGTATGACCCTGGGCAAGTCACTTAACTCTGCCTCAGTTTCCTCATATGTAAAATGAGCTAGGGAGGGAAATGGCAAACCACTCAATACCTTTGCCACAAAAACCCCAAATGGGGTCATGAACAGTCAGACATGACTGAACAACAGCAGAAACTGTAGGTGATAATAGTATGTACCTCCCAAATGGTTATGAGGATAAAAGAAGATGCTTTTTGTAGAGTGCTTTGTAAAACCTCAAAGAGCTATGTAAATGCTAGCTATCATTATTATTATTATATTATATATATTATGTTATTATTATTATTATTATTACTGTGCTTATCTGGAAAAATTATTTTTTAGTGGTAGAAAGACCTTTCCTGAAGAATCTTTTTTACTGAAGGTGGGGCATAGGACAGTGAGGTCTTAAGCTTTTGATATTTATTGCTAAACCTTAGCATCATGCAGGGTACATGGCAGTGTGGTCAGGGGGTTGAGGTTAAGGATACAACCTGGGATTTCATTGAAAGGTCACTCCCAGATGGGGAAACTCCCTCTACCAATACAGGTCATTCCTTTCTCAGCAATGCAGAGTCTCAGGGGTGAGCCTACATCCTAGTAAGATCCTCCTAAATTCTTGCTTTATGGATAACACATGAACAGACTTATTAGACAGCAATGGCATTTTGGGGCATTTCCTTTGCTTTGCTTTTTGGAAAGCTAAGCCCCAAGTAGAGAGAAACAGCCTGATCTCAATGGTAAGTCCATTGCTAATGGGTACAAGTTAAAAACCTTTTACTTCTTTCAGATCAGTGAAATTTCACATTTCACTTCAGTTTTTTCTTCTTTGTTTTATTTTTTGGAGGGGGAGAAGGCGGGGCAGTTGGGGTTAAGTTACTTGCCCAAGGTCACACAGCTAGTAGTTTTTTCCTTCCTTGGAAGCTTCTAATTAATAAGGAGCTATAGGAGCATTACACTCTAGGAGGTTTCTGTTCTCTTCAGTAGTGGTTGGTCCATTCATGCAAGGCAGTCTGGTGCTGTGGAATGAACAGCTGACTTGGGTATAAGGGGACCTGGGTTCAAATGTCACCTGTGATGACTTTGTCACTTGGGGCAAGTTGCTTCAGTCACTTAATCTTTAAAATGAGTGGGTTGGCCTAGATGGACTGTGAGGTCCCTTCCATCTCCAGATATGATCCTGTAGCTATCTCCTCCCATAAATTTGCTACAGGAGCTCCATCAACATTCTGGGGGCTTGCCTAATTTTTCCTGTGATATCATGAGGTTACTGGCAGAACCAAGAGACTTTACAGTGGTTATCCCAGGGTCTTACTGCATGATCAGGTTATCTTTCATACTGGCTTAAATCTCCTCCAACCCCCAATGGCTCTCCTTTAAAGTCTTGTTAATAATAAACATATTTACAGGATGGCATGATAAATGGGGCTCTGGATTTAGCATCAAGATACTGGCGTTCAGATGTGTCCTCAGCCACTTAGTAGCTGTGTTACCCTGGGCAAGTCACTTAACCTCCGTTTGCCCCAGTTTTCTTATCTGTAAAATGGGAATATCCATAGCACCTATTTTATAGAGTTACCATGTCAAAGAAGAGAACTTATTTGAAGTGCTTTGGAAACTTTGAGGCCCTATATACATGCTACCTGATAGTATTAATAATAATATGGCTATATTATTAATGTCATATTGTTACTGATATAATAGAAGTAAATCCTGCATTAGACATCTAGTAACAGTGTAACTGTGAGCAAGGCTTTTCATCTCTTAATGTTATCTGGAAGATGGAAATGATATTACTTAGCTCAGTGCATAGTAGGTACTTAATGTTTATTGACTGGTTGCATTAAGCTGAGAAAAATGCTTTACAGACCTAAAAGAACAACATAAATTTGGGCAGATGTTGTTATCCTGCTGTAGGACTATAGGGACCATGAGAGGTCATTTTACTCTAACCTCTTTATTAGGAAACAGAGGCTGAGAGAGTTGCATAGACTTCACCCATAATCACACACATGCCAAGTAGGTCTTTTGACTCCCAATCTAGTGTTCTTTTCAGTGGACCATGTCATTGGCCTGTTTTTTTCTAGGTGTGTGCAGAACTATTGAAATCACTTCAATTTTCTTACTTTTTTTCCACCGTGGTTAGAGTGAGATGACCTTCGTTAGAATATCTTAGCCTTAGGAATCCTTTCCATTTTCAAGTGGTCAAAAGTCTTCTTTAAGAACCCTGCACACAAAGAGATAAATGTATTAAATTACATGAGGATGAAATAATTTTAGATCAGACGTGCCCATGATAATCAGGTGGCCACCATGTTTCCATGTGCTCCTTTATCCACACATCTTTGCTGTTAAATGATGCTCGGTGGATTCACTATGACTGGACCTAATGCTGTCTTTAGTGCTATTGTAGGTTAATTGTTAGTAGCTGCTCAGTCACTAATTTGACCTCTTGTTAGCTATTAGTGTATTGGTCTCTTTGGAATATGTATGTATATATGTATGTAAGTATGTTTCTCTGGGTCTCAGGATTCTAGAAAGAGGGTGAGTGGTTTGGCTTGCATGATTTGGGTGGGATTTTTGTTGCGGACTCCTACGTTCTCAAGTTACTTTGTTTTCTTGCATATTATTTTAATAATAAATCCTGGTATGATTTGGTCAGTTAAGTCTGGTATGTATCCTTTCTGAAAATAATGCTTTAAAGTATTGTAATAATAATAGCGTAAGTTTGGCAGAAGGTTTACAGGGTAAAAATTCCAGGTTGCTGATTGATGGCTAATTCAGGACTAGATGGTGTCTGACAGACCTGCCAGTGCCTCTCCATAGGTGAAATTTGATTCTACAGTGTGATAAGTCGTAAGAGTTATCACACAGTATGTATTAAGTTACATGAGAATGAAGTAATTTTGGGTAAATCGTGCATGTGATGGTCAGGTGGCCGCCATGTTTCCATGTGCTTCTTTATCCACACATTTTTGGGTGTGTAGGTATGTAGATACATACACTTACGTACATGACTTACATACACTGTATGTGTGTAAGTCATACACAGAGACTTGGAAAATAAATCCATGAGCTCTTTCTTAGATATAGCCATTGCCAAATGTCAGAACACATCTTTTCCCAACTATGTAGTATATATTTCTAGGTGACATATTTACCTGCTTAGGAATATTGTGAAATGCTATGTTAGGAATTAAAAATGGCATATGAGATGGTTCTCTTGGAGGGGAGAGGGGAAAAAGAACTGGGAGGAATTTAGGTGATTTTTTTTTAAAAGCCCAAAATATTATTCGTAAAAATTTATAACAAATTTTACAAAAAGAATGAAAAAATATATTTTCTGCATATTAATCTAACCCCTTCATCTCAGATGTGAAACTCTGAATTCATGGTATTGTCTGTATCTAATATGTTGTATTCTGCTTTTTCCAGACTGGAGGCAATCTTGTATACTCTAAATCTAAAATGAGAGGTCAGGCACTTTTTTCCCTCAGGTCTTATTTCTTCCAGGATGTCTACCCCTGCCTCCCTTCCCCCCATAGTCTACTGGTACCTTGGTACTTGGTATTTTGACTCTACTTCCTTAAACATAGCTCAGACACTTGATTTTAAGGACTAACTGCAACCATGTTTTTAATTTCCTTTTGTTGTTGTCGCATGGTTTCACTCTTGTCTAATTCTTTTTGACCCCTTTTGGGGTTTTTGCAGCAAAGATACTAGAGTGGTTTGCCATTTCCTTCTTCAGCTCATTTTATAGGTGAGGAAACTGAGGCAAACAGACTTAAGTGACTTGCCCAGACTCATGTAGCTTCTATGTATCTAAGGCCAGATTTGAACTCAGCTCTTCCTAACTTCAGGGGTAGTGTTCTATCTACTACAACACCTAGCTGCCCATTCTCCTGATGTCCTTGGTCTTCTTTAAGAATGAAGGACAAACAACAGATAAATTGCCGAACCTGAAATCAGGAAGACTTGAGTTGAAATACAACCTCAGACCCAGTGCTGTATCTACTTTGCCACCTAGCTGCCCTGCCTTAATTTCCTACATGAGCCTTTAATCCAGTGGTTTTCAACCTTCCTAATGCCGTGACACTTTAATACTTGTATGTGGGCGTATCTGCATGTGGATGACCCTGGATAGAGGAGAGGTGTTGAAAATATGTATTTTCCAATGGTCTTAGATGGTCTTAGGTGACCCCTGTGACCCCTGTGAAAGGGTCATTTGACCCACAAAGGGACATGACCCACAGGGTGAGAACCACTGCTTTAATCACAACTAGTAACAAAGAGTAAGCTTAATAGATGGGAAGGCACCATCATACTTTCTCCTTCCAAGTGGCTGTTCTAAGAAATCATACAAATGGTGGATAGAAAGTCAGTACCCACATAAACTATCTCTGGGCTTGTCAGCCTTTTAACAAAACCCCTTGTGGTATAAGTCAGGCCTGGTCCTTGCTCTTAAGGAACTCAGGGGTTAATGGGGAAACCATGTGGAGGTGATGAGCATGGGGGAGGCATTAAGGAAGACCAGGAGGTGTTGACGAAGGTGGGATTTTAGCTGGAACTTGAAGGAAGCCACAGGGATTTGAAGGAATCCACAAAGAGCAGGAGATGAAGATATCTGACCACTCAGTGGAGGATAAATTATAGTGGATTGTAGTGGGGAGAGACTTGAGGCAACTGGAAGGCTATAGCCATAGTCCAGGGATGATAAGAGATGAGTGCCTACTCCAGCATGGTGTTAGTGTCAGAGGATAGATGGGGGCATATGCAAGAGATGTTTTGAATGTAGAAAAGATGTGACTTGGCAAAAAAAAAAAATTGCCAATGGTGCATGGGAGTGAAGATGACACCTACATTTTGAGTCATTTTGAGACTGAGAAGATGATCATGACCTTGAGAGTAATAGGAAAACTAGGAAGAGGGGAGTTTTGGGGGGAAAGAAAATTCAGTTTTAGATATGTTGAGTTTAAAGTGACTCTGGGTGTGAATTCTTTGGTCTGGGAGGTAGAGAGTGTGGGTTTTCCCTGTCATACAGATGAGGAAACATAATTCTGAAGAATTAAAGAGATTTGCTGACAGGCATACATTGAGTGTCAGGGAGCTAAAAGATCCTTGACCATGATTTGTGGTGACTCAGTCTTCATCAACCTTATACCCAGAGTTGTTGGTTTGTTAGTGTTTTCCCCCTAAGAGGAATGATGGTTTTGTACTGACTCATTCATCCATCACTTGGCTCCTCAGAGTACTTGTGAGACCATTGAATGGATGTAGGGAGTAGTTTTCACAATGATAGCACCAGAAGGTACCTCAGAATACCTTATTTTCCCCCTAAAACCCTACTCCCTCTTAACTTCTCTATTATTATCAAGGGTAGCACCATTCTACTGGTCCCTCAGGCTTCCACCCTTGGAGTCATCCTTGACTACACAATGTCTTACATATCCAAGCTATTGCCAATGCCTGTCAGTTTAACCTTTGCACTATCCCTTCTCCCTTTGACACTGTCTCCATCTTGTTAAGGGTCCTCATCACTGCATGCCTGTATTATTGCAATAACTGCTGGTGGGTCTGCTTGCCTCAGTCTCTCCTTACTCCAGTCCATCCTCAATTCACTACTAAAGTGATTTTCCCAAAGCACACAAGTCTGATCATCTCACTCAGCAAACTCCAGTTGCCTCCAAAAGCAAATACTAAATAAATCCTCTGCTTGGCATTTCAAGCCCTTTACAACCCAACCTCATCCAACATTCCTAGTCTTCTTGCGCCTCGCCTCTCCACAGGTCCTCTTTGATCCAGTGACACTGGCCTCCTGGCTGTTAAAATAAGACGCTCTCTCTCTCCACTCTGGGAATTTTCTCTGGCTTTCCCCCCTCCTCCTTCTCCTGGCTTCTCTGGATGCCTTAAGTCTTTCCCAGCCCTTCTTGATTGCTGTGTCTTCCTTCTGTTAATTGTTCTGATAGCTTGTTTGCATATATTTGCAAAGTGAATTTGTAAGTTCCTTGAAGGGAGGGACTATCTTTTGCCTCTTTTTGTACCTCCAGTCTTTGGGGGGTACAGAGTAGGTACTTCAGAGATATTTATTGACTCATAGACTGTCAGTGGCCTAGAGAACGATGTGTAATATAGTGGAAGGAATTCTGGAAACGGAGGGAGAGAATCTGTGTTGAAATATGGGCCATCAGATCCCACCTCAGGCATTTATTACACATGTGACCTTAGGCTAACTGCTTAACTTTTCTCTCAATCTCAGTTCCCTCATCTGTAAAATGGGGGGATTGGACCAAATGCTCTAGATTAAGGTCTCTTCCAGCTCTTAATGTAACTGTAACCCCCATAATTAATTCCATGATCAAATCTTCACCTGAGTTTCTAATGAAGTGAACCAAGGCAACTCTTCGCTGTGAATAGAATATGAGCAAGGGAAGAGGAAGGAACATTTATTAAGGGCTACTGTCTTCCAGGCTCTTTGCAAAGCATGTCACAAATATTGGCCCAGTTGATCCTCAGAACAACCCTGCAAGATAGGGTGCTGTTATTACTCCCGTTTTATACGAAACTGAGGCTGACATAGGTTAAGTGACTTGCTCAGGGTCACACAACTAGTAAGTCTCCAAGGTCAGACATAGACTCAAGTCTTCTTAGCTCTAGACCCAGTACTCTATTCACTGCATCACCTAACTGTTGTAAGGGTATGTTTCTGAGTCCTACAGGAATAAATAATTGGCTCCTCCTCCCTTCCCCAGGAATAGAAGTAAAGACTCCTTAGAGAACCACACCCATCCTGACAGACGATTGGCATGTCTTGATTACTTGCTTCTAAATGTCTTGGTTGTCATTAAGTTCTGATTTCGTAGACTTTCATCACTCTCAACTGAAAGGCCAGTACCTTAGGTGACACTCAGCACTTTCTGCTTTGTGAGCACAGAATGCAGTATCCACTATAGAGGACACTGGGAAGGTTTCTAATATTGGCATGGCTGCTGTCAGTATCATGATGTTGCATTGTTGGTCCGTGTCAGGGCTGGTAGGGAACAGTGGAGCCAGAATGAGGATGGTAATAAAAAACAAAAACCAGAGCTTCCCTTTAGAGAGGAATGAAGAACTAGAAGAAATAAAGAATAGGAAACTGTCTGAGAACAGAGAAAAACAGAGTCCTCTATTCATGATGTCCAAGTTACTGTGGTTTTAGAAAAAGTGGGTATTTTGGGGACTTGGAAGTTAAAAATATTCCCATGTATTGTTGACCTTGTTTTTTCTCTTTGTGTTCTTTCCATTTTTATAATAAACATTTTAGGCAGATTCCCAAGTTGATAGTCAAAGTATATGGATGGGCAATTTTAGAAAGAAAGAAGGGAAGGAAGAAAGGAAGGAAAGAGAAAGAAGGAAAGAAGAAAAGAAAGAAATCAAGTAGTTAAGCCCCATATGAAAAATGTTCTAGATAATTAGGGAAGTACAAATTAAAGGGACTCCTAGGTTGCATCTCACAACCATCTAATTGACAAAGATGACAGCACGGAAAGTGACAAGTGACAATTACTGGTGGACTACGGAAAAAGAGACTCATTAATTCAGGTCTACTGCTGGTGGAGTTGTGAATTGTGCTACTTGTTTAAAACTAACCACCCCACCTCCTAAAAAAAAAAAAGTAACTAAACTGTGTATACTCTTTAATTCCGTGGGACTACCAGTAGGCAAATACCCCACCCAAAGAAATCAAAGAGAGAGGAAACCACAGGTGCAAAAAAGATTTATAGCAGCCCTTTTTGTGGCAGAAAAGAACAGGCAAACAAGGGGATGCCCATCAGTTAAGGAATTGTTGATTATAATTATTGTATTTGAGTATAGTATATTATTATGCCATAAGAAATGATGGAAGATGGGTAGGCTAGGTGGCACAGTGAATAGAGCACCGACCTTGGAGTCAGGAGGACCTGAGTTCAAATCTGGTCTCAGACACTTGACACTGGTAAGTGTCAAGTTACTAGTAAGTGTGACTTTGGGAAAGTCACTTAACCCCAAATACCTTGCCTTCTGCTCTCCAAAAAGCAAAAAAAAAAAAAAAAAATTGATAAAAGGGAGGGTTTCAGAGAAACTTGGGAAGACTTGTATGAACTGATGCAGAGTGAAGTTAGCAGAACCAGGGGAGACAGTTTGTACAATAAAACACTGAAAACAAACAATATAAGAAGAAACATGATTCTAGAAGATCGATTAGTATGGATGGACTCCGTGCAGGCTGAGACATAGATTTTCGAGATGGCCAATGTGGGAATTTATTTTGTTTTACTGTGTGTGTGTGTGTGTGTGTGTGTGTGTGTGTGTGTGTATGAGTATGTGTGTGTGTAAAATGAAAGGTTTTTTGTTCAAGAAAAATTTAGGTGAGGAAGCTAGGTGGTAGAGTTGATAGAGAGTTAGACTTGGAGTCAGGAAGATCTGAGTTCAAATGTGACCTCAAATGTTTACTAGTTGTGTAACTGGACAAATCACTTAACCTCTCTCGCCCTCAGTTTTCTCAGCTGTAAAATGGGATTAATAACAACACCTATCTCTGACGATAGTTGTGAGGATCAGATGAGATGTACACTTTGCTATATACATGATAGTTGTATTATCATTAACTAACATGCTCAGTCATTGAACAGGTAGTTTGTCCTGGAAAATGTTTATATAAAATTAGATTTTTTTTTTTTACAGGTGCTCTACATTAAATCAGTTTTATAATAATCTTAAAAAACAGCAGGGTTGGGTCTGGGCTGACTTTTCTTGGAGTGATTAGGAACATCATGAAGGTTGAGAGCTGTGGGCAGCATATTTCCTGAGCCTGTAATGGTATTTCTTCTGGTTGTTAATTGTTAATATCTCAGCATGATTCTGCTTGGCAACAGAGGGAACCCTTCAGGAAGCTGGCAAGATGTCTTGCTTGTAAAGGTACACTATACAACCTCAGGAAGATTTTTATAACATCCCAATGTTGTGTGTCTTTGGGGATTGGTTAAATGATGGGTGCTTCTGAAATTATAGTTTCTTAGAGCTCTTATCTTTGCTTCACAAATATCTCACAAAGAAGGATTTTGAAGATGCAATGAGTGATGTTTTGTATTTATATTAACTTCATTACTACTTAAACTGTTTCTCCAAATCCAATCCTTGTGCTTTTGTATATAATGGAAGTTGTGGAAACCAGGGGCAGAGCCAATATGGTAGAGAGAAGCCAGGAAATTGCTTGAGCTCTTCCCAGTTTCCCTCAGAAATAATGTTAAATCAAGCCTCTAACGAATTCTGGAGTGACAGAAGCCACAAAAAGATGGAGTGAAACAATTTTCCAGCTTAAAATAACTTAGAAGGACTTCAGGAAAGGTATGTCTCACTCGAGTAAAAGGGGAGAGTATCTCAGTGCAGATGGTATCCAGGCAAGCCAGTTGGAGTTTCTTAGCACAGGTTAGCAACTGAGGCCCCTTAGCAGAAGGGGCAGAATTAACCCATGTTAATCAGAAAAATCAAACTGTTTGCATCCCTACACAGGAAGATAGTACTTGTAACTCTTGAGAAAATGTATCTCTATCAGGGCAACTGGAAGGAATATAGAGGATGTGGGTGTTAAGTTGACTTTGATGTGATGATATAAAAGAATTAAGAGGTTAAAAGAAGGATTGTTCTGGGAGAAGAGGAAAGCAGAAGGCAGAATACGCTAAATTATGTCACATGAAGAGGCGCAAAAGACCTGTTATAGTAGATGGAAAGAAGAGGTGGGGTGAGCATTATTTGAACCTTACTCTCATCAGATTTGGCTGAAAGAGGGAATAACATACACACTCATTTGGGTATAGAAATTTATCTTACCCTATAGGGAAGTAGAAGGGAGAAGGGGAAAGAAAAGGTAGTGGGGCTGCTAGAAGGGAAGATAGAAAGGAGTGCATAAGACAGGGCAGAAGTAGGAGGGGAAAGGGGAAAGAAAATCGGGGGCTGACGGAAGGGAGGGGAGATTGGGGGAGGTGGTGGTCAGAAGCAAAACACTGGTGAGGAGCTACAGGGTGAAAAGAGAGACAAAAGTATAAAGAGAGGAGGAAATAGGATGGAGGGAAATACAGTTAGTAACCATAACTGTGCACATGAATGGGATGAACTCTCCCATAAAAATGGAAGTGGATAGCAGACTGGATTAAAAACCAGAATCCTACAATATATTGTTTACAAGAAACACATTTGAAGCAGAGACACATAGACAGTAAAGGTAAAAGGCTGGAGCAGAATATATTATGCTTCAGCTGAAGTTAAAAGAAAAAAAAAAAGGCAGGGATAGCAATCCTGATCTCAGACAAAGCAAAAGCAAAAATAGATCTAGTTAAAAGAGATATGGAAGGAAACCACATCTTGCTAAAAGTTACCATAGACAATGAAGTAATATTAGTACTAACCACATATGTATCAAGTGGTATAGCATCCAAATTATTAGAGAAGTTAAGTGAGTTACGGAAAGTAGACAGCAAAAGTATACCAGTGGGGGACCTCAACTTTCCCCTCTCTGAACTAGATAAATCTAATCATAAAATAAACAAGAAAGAAGTTAAGGAAGTGAATAGAGTTTTAGAAAAGTGACATATGATAGACCTCTAGAGAAAGTTAAATGGGGATAGAAAGGAATATACTTTTTTTTTTTCAGCAATACATAGCATTGACCATATATTAGGGCATAAAACCTCACAATACAGAAAGGCAGAAATATTGAAATTTTAGATTATGATGTATTAAAAATTACATATAATAAAGGGCCATGGATAGATAGATTAAAAATTAATTCTAAACTAAATAATCTAATCCTAAAGAATGAGTGGGTCAAACAACAAATCATAGAAACAATTTCATCAAAGAGAATGACAACAATGAAACAACATACCAAAATTTATGGGATGCAGCCAAGGTAGTTCTTAGGGGAAATTTTATGTCTCTAAATATTTACATGAATAAAATAGAGAAAGAGTAGATCAGTGAATTGGGCATGCAATTAAAAAAGCTAGAAAAAGAAGAAATTGAAAATTCCCAATTAAATGCCAAATTAGAAATTCTGGAAATCAAAGGAGAGATTAATAAAATTGAAAATAAGAAAACTATTGAACTAATAAAACAAACTGCAGGTTAAATGCAGTTAAATATAGTTAAAATGAAAAAACTCAATAAAATAGATAAACCTTTTGCTAATTTTATTTAAAAAAAAAAAAGAAGGGAGCCAAGATGGC
>CM053591.1:167598789-167645830 GCA_028646515.1 Pseudochirops corinnae
CTGGAACTTGAGATACACAGGCACTGCGGTTGGGAGATCCATCCTGCCCTACCGAAAAGTGACATAGGAGAGAATAGACTGGGGGAGGGGGGACACACTGGGATGGCTGTTTTTGGGGTGGTGGGTGGGGGAAATAGGGGGAGAAAATATGTAACTCAAAATCTTGTGGAAATGAATGATGCAAACTATAATAAAATTTAAAAAAAAAAATAAAAAAAAAAGAAGAAAACCAAATTACCAGTATCAAAAATGAAAAGGTTTCATTCAAAGGAATAAAAAATTCACCAGTGAAGAGGAAATTAAAGCAATAATTAGAAGTTATTTTGTCCAACTGTATTCCAATAAATCTGACAATCTAAGTGAAATGAATGTGTATTTACAAAATTATAAATTGCCCAGTTTAACAGAAGAGAAAATAAAATACTTAAATAATCCCACTTTAGAAAAAGAAGTTGAACAAGTTATCAGAACAAGCCTAAGAGAAAATCTCCAGGGGCCAGATGGATTTACAAGTTAATTTTAAGAATCATTTAAAGAACAATTGATTTGAATAATATATAAACTTTATGGAAAAATAGGTGAAGAGGGAGTTCTATCAAATTCCTTTTGTGGCAAAAATATGGTGCTGATATCTAAATCAAATCAGAGAAAGAAAATTATAGACCAATTTCCCTAATGAAGATTGCTGCAAAAATTTTAAATAAAATATTAGCAAAGAAAAATTACAGCCATTTATCACCAGGATAATACACCATGACCAGGTGAGATTTATAACAGGAATTCAGGGCTGGTTCAATATTAGGAAAACTATCAGCATAATCAACTGTATCAATAACAGAACTAACAGAATTCATATTATTATCTCAATAGATGCACAAAAAGCTTTTGACAAAATATAGCACCTATTCCTGTTCTAAACACTAGAGAACATAGGAATAAATGGAATTTTCCTGAAAATGATAAATAATATCTATCTAAATGCATCAATAAGCATTATATGTAATAGGGATAATCTAGAAACTTTCCCAATAATATCAGGGGTGAAACAAGAATGTCCATTATCACCACTGTTTTTCAATATAGCACTAGAAAGATTAGCTTTTGCAAGAAGAGAAGAAAAAGAAATTGAAGGAATTAGAATAGGCAGTGGAGAAATAAAGCTATCACTCTTTGCAGATGATATTATAGTACACTATAATACTATAAGTCTTAGGAGTGAGTCTGATGTTGGCATTTTGTTAGCCCAGGTTGAATGTTGAGATGAACTAAGGTACTTGTCAGTTATTGAACAGTTAACAAAAAGGTCATTGTTGTTTGTCCTTGGTTTTCAAAGAGGACCAATTATAGAGAATTAACTGAAAAAGTACTCGAAACAATTAACAACTTTAGCAAAGTTGCAAGGATATGAAATAAACCCACATAAATCATCAACATTTTTATATATTACCTACAAATTCTATTTAAAATAATTGGACCACATAAAATATTTGGGAGTTTACCTGTCAAGACAAACCCAGGCACTATGTGAATACAGTTACAAAACACTTTTCACACAAATAAAGTCAGATCTAAATGATTGAAAAAATATCAATTACTCATGGGTGGGCCACACTAATATAATAAAGATGATAACCCTACCTAAATTTACTTATTCAATGCCATACCAATCAAACTACCAAAAATTATTTCATAGAACTAGAAAAAATGATAACACAATTCATCTGGAAGAACAAAAGGTCAAGAACATGCAAAGGAAGGTGGCCTAACCTTAAGAGATCTAAAACTATAGTATAAGGTATCAATCATCAAAACTATTTGATACTGGCTAAGAAATAGAGTGATGGATCATGTGGAATAGAATAGCTATACAAGACACAGCAGTAAATGATTATGGTAATCTACTGTTTGATAGACTCCAGCTTCTGGGATAAGAACTCACCACTGGACAAAAACTGCTGGGGAAACCAGAAAAGAGTATGGCAAAAATTAGGCATAGACCAAAATCTCATACCATATACCAAGGTAGGGTCAAACTAGGCACATGATTTACACACAAAGATGGATACCAGCAAGAAATTAGTTTAGGGAGAGCAAGGAATAGTTTATCTGTGGTATCTATGGAGAAGGGAAGAATTTAATGACCAAACAAGAGATAGAGAACATTATGAAATGCAAAATGGATAATTTTGATTACGTTAAATTAAAAAGTTTTTGCACACACACATACACAAAAGAAAACAACCCAATGTGACCAAAATTAGAAGCAAAGCAGAAAGCTGGGAAACAATTTTTACAGCAAGTGTTTTTGATAAAGGCTTCATTTCTCAAACATTTAGAGAACTGATTCAAATTTGTAAGAATATAAGTCATTCCCCAATTGATAAGTGGTCAAAGGATATGAATAGGCAGTTTTTAGTTGAAGAAATTAAAACTATCTATAGTCATATAAAAAATGCTCTAAATAGCTATTGATTAGAGAAATGCAAATTAAAACAACTCTGAGGTACTACTTCATACCTGTTAGTTTGACTAATATGACAGAAAGGGAATATGATAAATGTGAGAAGATGTGGGAAAATTGGAACACTAATGCATTGTTGGTGAAGTTGTGAACTGATAAAAACCATTCTGGTGCAATTTGTAACTATGCCCAAAGGGCAA
This sequence comes from Pseudochirops corinnae, assembly GCA_028646515.1. Classification (NCBI taxonomy): domain Eukaryota; kingdom Metazoa; phylum Chordata; class Mammalia; order Diprotodontia; family Pseudocheiridae; genus Pseudochirops; species Pseudochirops corinnae. Next base: position 167,601,451 of record CM053591.1, read on the forward strand.
CCCAACTGTGCATACGCTTTGATCAGCAATACCATTAATAGGTCTGTATCCCAAAGAGATCATAAAAAAGGGAAAGGAATCCACATGTACAAAAATATTTATAGCAACTATTTTTGTTGTGGCAAAGAATTGGAAATCAAGAGAATGCCCATCAATTATGACTGAACAAGTTGTAGTATATGAATGTCATGGAATACTATTGTGCTATAAGAAGTGATGAGCAGGCAGATTTCAGAAAAACCTGGAAAGATTTACATGAACTGATGCTAAGTGAAGTGAGCAGAATCAAGAGAACATTATAGAACAGTAACATTGGGTGATAATCAACTATAACAGACTTAGCTCTTCTCAGCAATACAATGATCTAAGACATTTCCAAAAGACTCATGATGGAAAATGCTATCTACATGCAGAGAAAGTACTTTGGCATCTGAATGCAGATTGAAGCATATTATTTTCACTGTTTTTTGTTTTTTCTTTCTCGTGGTTTTTCCCTTTTGTTCTGATTCTTCTTTCACAACATGACTAATGTGAAAATATGTTTATCATGATTGTGCATGTATAATGTATATCAAATTGCTTGCTGTCTTGGGGAGGGAGTGAAGTGAGAAAAATTTGTAATTCAAAATCTTATAAAGTTAATGTTGAAAACTATGTGATTGGAAAAAAATATACTATTAAGTGGGGGAAAAAAATGAAAAAAATTTTGGAAACCACAAAAATATTTTCTTCATCTGGGGCTAGTCTTAAGAGCTCAAGGTGTAACTTTCATGCCCTATCTTTCTTTAGTTTATGATGTTTATTTTGAGCTGTGCAGTGGTCACTAATGCTTCCACCCAGGGAAAGTGTTGACTTCACAAAGGCCTTTCCTTCATTATGTTCCTGTACCCTGTAAAGGAGCCAAATCTGAATGTGAATGTCCTTTTTCTTCCAACCCAGGGGAGATGTTTCAGTAATTTTTAATCACCAGCTAGTGATTGGCCAATGAAGAAGAGCCGTTTTCCGAAATGCTAATTTTGAATCAAAGGCATTAGAATGGAAGTATCTTATATGTAGGCTTTTAATTAGGATGTCTTCTCTAGAGTGTCATCTCAAACTGTAAATGTGAATCTATTGTCCTTTCCCTCTAAATGTGACTTCCTCATTTGTCAGTGTCTCCACCATTTTACTAGTCCTTTTCCCTTGCCCTCCATAATCATTGGAGGTATATTTAGTTCATTCTTCTTTTCATCTTCCTTTCCTTCACCCAAAGAGTCATTCAGTCCTATTTCATTTCCCTTTGAAATGTCCCTCAGTTTTGTCCTTTTGTCTGTTTCTCAGGGGCAGCTAGATGGTGTAGTGGGCCTGAATTCAGGAAGACTTGAGTTCAAAGCCTGCCTGTGTGACCTTAGGCAAGTCACTTAACCACTTTGTTCCTCTGTTTCCTCATCCGTAAAATGGAGATCTGATAATAGCACCTGCCTTACAAATAAGTTAATATCTGTAGATGTTAGCTGTCTCCTACTTCTCCCATTCTGATTCAAGCTCTCCATGTTACATCATGCCTAGATATCCAGGAGCAGCCTAACTGATTCCCTTGCCTCCAGTATCTCCTTGTTACAGATAATCTTTCCTTCCTTTTTCCCATTCAGTTTTTCCCAGCTGCTTTGAAATCACTGATTTCTGACTGTCAGTTTTCTATTTATAAAACACCAATTTCATTTCTTTAACAAAATAATCTGTGTGATGAAGAATACCTAGACTATTAAGAAGATAGAAAATTTAGAGAAGACAGACAGAGTGTTCCTGTCCTGTAGTATGGGCTAAACAGTTAATAAGAGTTTGCTAACTGATGGATTGATGCCACCACAGAGAAACCTTTTTTTAGTGTTCAGATTATCGCTGTTAAGCAAGGAATGAAATGGAGATAGGGACTTGACACATTATTGGGCATATCCTGTGCAAAATCCAAATGGAGGGGGGATTTTCCATAAGTGGTGACATTCTCTAGAACAGTGGTTCTCAACCTTCCTAAAGCCGCAATCCTTTAATAGTCGTATATGGGTGTGTCTGCATGTGGACAGACACCCTCCCCCCCCCACCCCCCCACCCCCGGGAAACGGATAGAGGAGGTTCCTAAGACCATCGGAAATATGTGTTTTCCAATGGTTTTAGGCGACTCCTGTGACCCTGTCAAAGAATCTTTTGACCCCAAAAGGGTCGCAACCCACAGGTTGAGAACTGCTGCTCTCAAAGCTCTTGTTTGCATATAATATACAGATAGCTACTGTATGTAATGTTACACTTTAAATACATTACAGAGTTGCCAAAAAAAAACCAAACTAAAACATTTTGAGTTTGGGGAAAGGAGAGAGGTTTTTGCTGATGGGAAAACGAATCAGGGAAACTTAGAGGAGGAGCCGAGGAAAGGGAGGGTGAAGAAATAGGTGAGAGACAGTATAGGACCAAGAACAAAATCATTTAACCTTTTTGAACCCCAGTTTCCCCATCTATAAAATGGGAATAATACTTCTTGGATTTTTTTATCATCATAGCCATATGCCGTAAATGCATTACAAGCTAAATGGGAATAAGCATTCATTAAGCACCTATTGAATGCTGAGCACAATGATAAGCATTTTACAAATCTTATCTCACCTGATCCACAAAGTGCTATATTAATGTGGCTCATTTCTTCTATTATTTAATCAGACTTTTGCCTGTCATAGGATTTAGCTGTCCATGCCCCTTTATTTTGTGGAGAGGAAAAGATATTCATTTATCCAGCAAGCATTTATTTAAACACCTACTAGGTGCAAAGTTATTATGCTAAAAGAAATGGCAATGATCCAAGCCTTATTTTCCCAGAGCTTTATTTCTTTGGGGAGGGATGAGGGCAAGGAAGCAAATAATGAAGGAGATGATGGGGACGTGAGAGAGATCCAGAGTGCTCGGGGAATCATGGTGGAAGGAGAGGCCACATTTCAGTGCCAGGCTATCAGGGCAACAGGGTGGCTACCCTGAGATCACACAGAACTTAAGTGGCAGACCTGGCACCCAGAGCTAGGTCTCCTGACTCTCAAGTTCAGGGTTCCTCCATCTATACTTTTTATTTTAACTTTTTTTTTTTTTTGGAGGGGTGAAAAGGCTGGGCAATTGGGGTTAAGTGACTTGCCCAAGGTCACACAGCTAGCAAGTATTAAGTGTCTGAGGCTGGGTTTGAACCATGTTCTCCTGACTCTGGGGCCAGTGCTCTATTCACTGTGCCACCTAGCCTCCCCCATTTATACTTTTTAACACAGGTCATTCTGAGAACTTTGGGGTATACTTTTTCCCTTCACCTCTAATGGAGGAGATGTGTTCTGAGAACTTTGGGGTGCACCCTTTCCCTTCACCTCTAATGGAGGAGATGTGAAACACAGAACAGACCACTGGTATGTGCAAAGGTTCATTTTGGAGGTGGGGAGGGAGGGCAGAATTCGCAGAACACAAAAAGTTCTGGGATCCAAACAAATACATCATTTAAAAGTCCAGAAGTATATTAAGGAAGGTGTAGTTTATGGTCCCAAGGGCTTAAAGCTGTAGGATCACAATATTTAGAGTCAGATAGGAAGAGAAGGAAAGAAGCATTTCTATCGTGTCTACTATGTTCCAGGCACTAAGAGTTTTTATTAATTTTGTCCCATATACTTCTCCCAACGACCCTGTGAGGTAGATGTTCTTAACTTGCCCACTGGGGTCACAGTCTGGGGCTGTATTTGAACTCATGTCTTCCTGACTCCAGGCCCAGCACTCAATCCACTGTGTCACCACCAACCACCCAGACAGAACTAGTATTTATATAGCACTCCAAGGTTTACAAACGATCTCATTTGATCCTTACAAAAACTTGATAAGTGTTATTATTGTTAAACTTGTTTTACAGATGAGGAAACTGAGGCAGACAGCAGTTAACTGACTTGTCCAGGGTCGCACATGAGGTTCCAAATCCACTGTGTCTCTATCCGCTGTGCCACATAGCTGCCTCTTGCTTAATCCAGTTCCCTCATTTTACGTGGGTGGAGATTTAAGTCTCTAAAGGTGATATGTCATCAAGATGGCACAATGAACATTTCAGCCTAGTCCTCTGACTCAGAACCCAGGACCCTTTGAAGTCCTTAGCTGTTCCTAGGCTCATACCATGGATAGACGGAGAGGCAGAATGCTCTTTGGAATTTTTCTCCCATTCCAGTCCCCACAGAGCTAGGCTTCAGATCCTGCTCATCATTCTCCAAAACCAGAACTCCTTCTCTGATACCAGACTGACCACAACGCCCTTCTAATCACTTCTGCAGATTTCAGGCACTTCATGAACTCGAGTCCTTCCGACTCCTGGCCCCACATTTTATCCATTGTCTCCAGATGCCCATACCTTCTCACAATCCCCTGCTTCTAAGTTCTTAGAACATCTTTGGCCATGGAGGCCATGTGCTTTTTATAGATCCATAGGGGACTCTTCTGGAAAAGGAGATGAGAAGCCCTCAAGTCTTGAAATAAGGGTCATCAGTGTCAAAGTTAAGATTTAACTCATGTTGAGCCTACTAGTTCACCTTCCATTTCTTTATCATTAAGGTATAGAAATCTATGATCTTATCATCTGCTTTAAAATGTAGTGAGTATTGCCCTCGGCTCTTAAAAAAAAAAGGAACAAAACCCCAGAATTCTTTGAATTACTCTATTTATAATGTAATAATCACAAGACAAATACAACATCTGCTTGTAGAAAGACAGGCAATCATTTCCTGTGTTTTTTTTTTTAAAGATAACATTTTAAAACACCAAAGACACCAAGAGGGAATTTACTCTCCCAAAAAAGACTCTGTAATAATTAAATTATCTTGGGGTGTTCTTTTCTATCTCTGCACATTTTCTCTGAATATTCAAACTAGGAGGACCTTCAAAAGTCCTCTAATCCTAGGAGGAGATTGAGGCTGAGAAGCAAAGGAGGCGTGTGAATGGTTTCGCAGTGACAAAGCTGGGGGCCTGTCCACTGTTGTTTTTATTTGACTCTGAAATTCTGGGTTATTTTGTTTTATGTGTACGTGTTTTTCTTTCTGTGATATTTTCTTCCCATGAAATGATGGCTGTTGTAGTCAAGGGAGGGAGGAGGCAATCCTTGAAAGGCTTACGGAAACCCAGGCTACTGTACTGTGAATGCTGGTATTAAAAAAAAAAAGTATTTGGGAAAAGTTCTAGTGCTGCCTTTTAGAAGCCCGGCATGCTTGCCTCTAAGATAAAAGGGAGCCTTTTTCATAAACTTTGCTCAAATGTGAGAATGTTGATGAGTTATCATTGCCACGTTGCTGTTGTCTTTTGGGAGGGTGTCTTTGTCTTTGCTTCCCCCAATATTTGATGGGTTTTCTATTGCTGTCATTGCTATACCGTCAAAAGGGCTGAGAAAAAGAAGTCAGATAGATTCCTGGCCTATGAGGCAGTAGACCAGATACCAGAGCCTTTCCCTGGGGCTGTTCATGGCACCATAGGATTTAGAATGAAAAAGACTTTAGAAATCACCTGTGTCTGGGGTCTTTAACTTGCTGTGTCATGGCCCACTTTGGCAGCCTGGTGAAGCCTATGATCCTCTTCTCAGAATAATGGCTTTAAATGCATAAAATAAAATGCCTAGGATAACTAAGGAAATCAGTTACAATAATACCCAGTGATCAAAATATTAAAAATTTTAAAGAATATTTAAAAAGTAAAGTTCACTGACCCCAAGTTAGGAACCTCTGAAACTCTTCTTCTTATTATTCAATAAGAATCTGAAACTTTAATTCACGATCACATGATTGTAGGTCTAAGGCTGGGGGGGGGACCTCAGAAGTCACTTAGACCAAACTTTTCACTTTACAAATAAGGAAACTAGGGGAATTAGCTGGCTTGCCCAAGGCCACACAGAAAGTAAGTGGTACCACTGAGATAATATAGGTCAGGAGGAGGAGGATGGTTTCAGAACAAAATGGTGCCATGGATAATGATTTGGTGATAAAGTTCTCTCCATGGGTAAAATCATGATTCTGATAAAAATGGAAAAAAATTTTGTTCCAAATCCCCATTCATCAACCTTCCCAGGCCTGGGTTACTTACAGTCACAGAGCACCCTCTCAGCCTTTCTCCTCTTCCTTTTCTCAGTGGGTGGTTAGAGAGATCCATATATCATGGACTGACCTCCTTCCCTGACAGGCCAGAATTAGACTACGTGGCTTGGCTTGCTGGCTGCACCTGTTTGTCCTTATGTCCTTTGGGACTGTGAAGAGTTTTCTTCCCTTGGGTGGGGCAAGGAAACTTTTTTGGTTGCCAAGAACAGCTTTTGTATTACTTAGTTGGAGAAGTTGGTCATTAGGTCTAGGACATGCCTTTTTCATCTGGTTTGGTGGTGGTAAGAGTTTCAGCTTTTTATCAAAGAGGCAGATTCCTTCAAACCTGCTAACTGCATGTATGTTTGTTGAAAATCCAGGCAAAATACTCGTTATGTTTTATTTTATTATTAGTGCCTTGGCCTTAAGGGAAGGGGAAACTACTGTGTAATAAAGAATGGTAAAGTATCAGAGGATAAAGGGACCTTAGAAATCCTCTGATTTACCTTTCTCATTTCCTAGAGGGAATTGAAGGTGACTGCTTGACTTGCATAGCCTCTAGGCTACATAGTGGCAGAGACTAGAACCCTGGTCTCCTGCCTCACAGGACTTCACTCTCTTACATTATTGCCTCTGCCTACACCTGAAAGGCTGACTCTGTGGTCCTGGTTAGTTCTGCCTCATCACTTAGCTTTGTATCTAATTCCCTTTTTTTTTTTTTTTTTTTAAATTTGACACTGACTGATAGGTGCCATGAAATAGCTACAACAAATGGAAAATAACTTGGAAATCATGATTTCTATAACAAGTGTAGTCTGGTCTAGTTTAATTGTTGTTGTGAATTGGAATGAAGTGAGGCAGAGCTGTGCTGAATTGTCAGCCTTATTCTCGCCTCCAGAGCCATGTAACTCCATCAGCAAGACTGTGGCCATGACCTGGGAGGCAATGAATGACCTTGGCCTTCTAAATTAATTATTTAACTCTTCGCTTCCCACCAAAATCCCTGTGATCAACTTTCAGAATTCTAAAATGCAGACCTTCAATTTCCTTCCTTCATTTCTTCCCTCCTTCCCTTTTTCCTTCCTTCCATCCTTCCTTCCCTCCTTCCTTCCCCCTTTTTCCCTCCCTCCTTCCCTTCCCTTTCCCTTCCCTCTCCCCTCCCTCCTTCCTTCCTTTCTTCCTTCCCTCCCTCCCTCCCTCCTTCCATTAAATGGAGACTTTTATTGTCTCCCTGTTAGTCAGGAGCAATCCACTCCTGCTGGTGGATATGGTTGACAGATGAATATTAGAGGAAGCCGAGATTCCAAATCCAATCCAATCCAGTGCACTTAATTAGTTTAAAATGAACTCTTTTTTGCCCCTTTCTTAACCTCCTTATGGAAAAATCTACAATTGCAAAGAATCACTTGGCAAGAGAAGCTGTCAGTCATATCCCCCTCTAAGAAAGCATCTCATTGCATCCTGGTCTGATGAATTGAGAAGACAGCACCTTCAACTTTAAGCAGTTGTGTTAAATCAACTCAGAATTTTTCTACCTTCTATGCATAAGTGCTCTGACCTGGCAGCATGCTCTTCTTGTGAGGTATTGGACTGAGATTTCTCCGGCACATGGAGCTAAGTTTAAAAATTGATTTGTAGAATTCAGCTTGATTGGATTCTATAGGAATGATTTTAAATGCCCTCTTTTTCTTTGTATTTTAATTATCTGTAAAAATTTTAGAGGAGTCAGGGAGTATTTGAAAAGCAGAAGTTCTGACCTGTTTTTGTGTCCTGGACCCATATTACAATCAATCAAAGACTATGGACTCCCTATAACAGTGTTTTGAAGTGCATAATATAAAATGCATTGGATTACAAAGGGACCTGATTATGCTGAAATAATAGTTATCAAGATATTGTTATCATCCAGTTTAACTCATTCATTTTACTGATGAGGAGATGGAAGTTTCATTATCTATTGATTTGGATGCACTTTCTATTTCTGTAGGCAGGAGCAATGCGAAATGTGTTATTCCTTTGTCTTTGCCTCTCACAAAGCTCTCTCCAATTTTTCTGCAGTGAATTGTGTAAGTTCCCACTACTGGCCTTCACTATTTAGGAGATGTGTATATATAGAGATAATTTAGCTCCATCTCCTTCATTTTTCCGATGAGGAAACTGAGATTCGAGGAAGAAACATGACTCACCTGAGGGTACAAAGTCACTTGGCCATGGAGACAGGACTGGACACCTAGATCTCTTTATATCCCTTGTCCACCAAACTATGTTACCAACATGTTTTTTAAAATAAGAGAGAGATCCTACAAGAGAATATTGACAAACTTTTGATGTCTTCCTTTGTACTCCAGTAAGTCAGATCTGTGAAGGATGAGTCAAATTTTGCTCAAAATAGTTATTGTAGAAATCCACAATTTAGTACCATTAACACAAAAAGCATATTTAAAACACCCTTTGCTTTGGAAAAAAAATTTCATTACTTACCCATTTGGGGTGCCCCTCCTGTGTCATGTACTCGTTACTTTATCATCAGCAGTTTTGTGGCTGTTAAGGTAGGGAAGGGGAAATACAGTGTTTTCTGCCTAGTCTGCTTGAAGGGACTTCTGAGAAGTGCTGCACTCCAAAATGGAATGGTTTAAAGTACTCAAAGAAATATTGACATCCTGCCAGATGCGCAAATGTTGAGTTCCACAGATGTGTAGCACTCAAATGTCCTTATACAAGTCGGACCTGATTTGTGTTCAAGATTACAAATGATCAAAGCTCAAATGGCCAAATAATGACTAGTCTGAAGCCTGACAGGAGTGGGGAGGTGGGGGTGGAGAGGAGGGAATGAGAGAGCACAAGGAGGAGGAAGCTTTCCCATGCCTAGCTATGACCTTTTTTAGTGGGGCTGCTACAGTAATACAATCTGAATTGGTTAGGAAGTGTTTTCAAACTGTTTCTCATGGATTTTGTGATCTTGCCTTAACATTGTAAGGAACAATCCTTTTCTGGCAATAGGAAAATACTCAAGGTCTGATTTTCTTCTGGAACTTTGCCTAAAAGTTTGGGAAGAAATATGTTGGAGGAAAAGCAGACTGTTTTTTCCTATTGCCAAATTTCAACGGAGAAAAGAGTGGACAGTATGGGCAGACAGGGGTTGAAGTGGGTGATGTGGAGGAGAGGCAGATGAACATTCTAGGGATGAAGTCAGAGGACCTCTGAGAGTCTGTGGTTTGCTGATTTCAGAAAAAACTTCCTAACAACTTGAGCTATGCAGGAGCTGCTGGAGTGGTGGCACATTGCTCTCTATCGATTAGGATGTGATGCCCACTTGTCAGATATGTTGTAGTGAAGATTCTTGTTCGGGTATTGAATGAATAAAAAAAATGAGTGTTTGCTATGTGCCAAGGACTGTGCTGAAGCACTGAGAATAAAATACAAAAATAAGGTAGTTCCTGCCCTCCAGAATCTTGTATCTTAATAAAGTGAGACCCGTAACTGAGTATAGTAGTGAAGGAAGATAGATTTGGTCTGGGGAATCTCAGGGCTGGCAAATCATCCACATTTGGCCTTTCTAGGAGCAGTGGCTTCATTAGCTTGTTTACCCTGTCCAGAACAAAAGTCTGGGGATGTGAGGGACCAGGGACAGACTGGTGGTCTCACCACTAAGAGTGAAAGCGTGATCTGGTCTGAGGCTAACTAGATATCATGGACTTAACTCACTAATCAAGGCAGCGGATCTCAAGGAGATCTGCAGCCTAGTAGATGAACTGGGGACATTTTCTGGAGCTCCTATCAGGAATATTCCAGGTGAGGAAAAGGAAGATGAGATTCTGTGATAACTCTGATCAGAGGTCAGTCCTGGGTCTTGTGTCTAGTGCCCTTGTGGTCTAGGTCGGATTATTTGACTTTTTCCCTGAAATGAAGGGGGTGACCTATTTGATCACTATGGTCCCATCTGTGTTCGAATCTAAGATCCTGAATTCCTAGCCTGGATGGAAAGAAAAACTTTCTAACAATCAGAACTATTCTTGAGTGGAATGGACTTCCTCAGGATGTAGCAGATTCCCTGTACTAGAGAGCTGGATGACCCTCGTCAGGTCACAGAGGGCATGCCTTTTCAGGTATGGGTTGGAATGGATGGCAGCTGAAGTCGTGTTTTGACTCTGAGATTCTGTGGGTGTAAGCTGTAGGTCTGGGTCAGGCAGAGGAAGGAGGAGGTCCCTCAGAGATGGTCATCTTTTGGAGAGACTCTCCTTTCTGGTTGTGGGCTACTCCTCTGGAATTACAGTGAGTGTATTTGTCTTTGATCTTGACCCTGATGCCTGCCCAGTCCTAATTTTGATCTCTAGTGCTCCTGACCTTGTTTCCTCTGAATCGCTTCTACAAATGCCAGACTCTTTTTTATGCCTCTGACCTGTTAACCTGGCCCTGATTTCACATCAGTGAAACCAAGCCATTAAAAAAGAAACCAATTAACCTTGGACTCTTGCACCCTTCTCTTCAGTTAACCCACCCCAAGTGGTTCAGCAGGGAGACCTTGGATCTGTTTTCCCTGCACCTACAAGTCCCTTATCTTTTCAGGATCTGTTTTTTCATCTGTTTAAAAAAGGAGAGAAGGAGCACAACAGCTACTGTTTGACCCAGTAACAAATATAAAGTAATATCATAGCTATGTTGCTAATTTTCTTCTGTCTTTATGTCCTGTTATGGTCAGTTTCATAGAATGTGCCTTCCAGGGTCTCCATATCAGTGATGTATCAAAATAGTCCTGAAGGTGCTTAGCCTAAAGGCTGTCTCCATATTTTCCTTTTTGGCGGCATGTGGTCTGTGAATGTTATTTAGTAGCTTAAAAATAATGCTGTCCTTTATTTTAAGGCTCTTGAATAGAAATAGACCCAAGTCTAGAAGTTGATAGATAAGTGCTGAGTACTTGAGTTAGGATTTTAAAAAACTTATTAAAATACAAACTGGGTTTGTATCTAATTTTGGTATATTTATTTATAATGATACAGTTTTTTAAAAGTTAACCCTTGGACTAGATTCTCTGAGTCAGTCAACAAACTTTTAAAAATTGGTTGCTTACAGTGTCACATGCACTGAGCTAAGTGGTAGGGAGATTAAAAAAAAAAAACCCGTCTCTGCCTCCCAGGAGGTCCCATTCAAGTGACTGTGTGTATATAAGATATAGACAGTGTAAGTGGGGAATCTGAGGATTGGGATGGGGGGGATCAGGCGGGGTGGGAAGAGTTTCTTACAGGAAAAAGAGCAGTCAGAAGTGAGCAGAGAGCATTCCCGGAATAGGATCCAGCCAGGGAGAAGGCACAGGGTTGAGAGATGGTGTTGTGGGCAAGGGACAGCCAGTGTTCTTGACCAGGTTTCTTTCACATCTAAATTATGTGCTCCTACCCCAATTCTGGAAGAACTGGTCAATATGGTCACCACATTTGCAAGGTAGTGGAATTAGATCATAAACTCCCTGAGGACAAGAACTATCTTTTGTCCTTTTTTTTTGTATCCTCAGTTTCTGGAAATTAGGCACTTAAGTGATATTTATTAATTGTTGATAGATTGAATACTGTATACAGCTTGCCCCCAGAAACTTTCTGATGCTAGCCAGTGATTACATGTCATGCCTTTTTTGGTCACTAGATGGCAAAATGATTTGAGTAATATTACAGTTCCTAGTTGTAAGAAGTAACTGGTCTAGAAACTCTGATTAAACAGTTACAGTTAAGTCCATTGGGACTTAGAGGAAATAGGCAATGCCTACAGGTGTATCCTCACTTTTGCATGATTTACTACATGAAATCTTTCAAATGGTTTAATCTCAAGGCTTTATTTTCTGAATAGAGACCCATATAGTAGAGAATGTTTCATTTATAGTACACTGAGGGTTGGACCATTTCCTAATAGGTTTGCTGGACATTCGCCAAACGTCCATGCTGCAAAGATTGTCTTTGTAAGCACAAAATGGATTAACTCTTGATCAGTCTTATTGGTTGATTGAGTGGTAGAGAATGTGATCAGTTTTTATAAATTTTAGTAACATCTTAGTCTGTCTTATAGATCTGTGTATTTCAGACAAGCCATGTACTTTCCACTTAGCACAGCCTAGAGCAGCCACACAAAATTATATTTACATTTCTTTCTTCCTGGATGAACCCTTTATGGTTGATCCTCTGGGGCATTGCTGGAAACCTCTTTTGCTATGAGCCGGAAACACCTAATTATACTAATGAGAAGACACATCTAGTTTTTAAACCACGTTGAAAGCACTTGATTGAAAATTATAGCAGTCACGGGTAATATCAGAGCCTTAAAACAGGAAGTGACTTTAGAGATTTGATCCCTGAATTTTATAGATGAGGAGACTGTACTGTCAGAGAGGTCAGGTTCACAGCATAGAAGATCTCTGACTTCATGGCTTCATGTCCAGTGCTTAAGGGCCTTGAGATACTTAAGACTAAAATTATCTAAGACTTTATGAACTTCACTGATTATCTAGAAGGAAATTAACAACATGTGGAACACAGTCCTAGGAGAGTCCAGAAATAGTCCAGGGCATATGGAAAAACTTTATTACATTTTATTTGAAAATCACACTGAATCTGGTTAGGTAGTGACCAAATTAACAAAGAGTTGTGCAGAGTAAGGATTTAAAGGTTTTCTCCCATAACTCCATAATATATATGTGCACATGTGTGTTATATGCATGTGTGATCATATATGCAAATTTGTGTTTTAAACTGGTGGTGCTAATGGAGATTGGTACTTTCTTTGCAATTTAGTCTTACAGAATTTCTCAGGACAGTTTCTTGGGAGGTTAAATGACTTATCCAGAGTCACAAAAACAGAACTTAACCCCAGCTCTTTCGGACTCTGAGACCAGACCTTTTTCCACTCTGTCTTGCTGTTATCAAATCACAAATGTATAATTTTAATTTCTCTCAAGATGCTATGAATTACATAGAAAACATATGCTTTTAAGAATTTCTTCTTGAAAATACCATAAGGGGAGCTATAAAGGGCCAAATTAATATTTTTTAGGAAAAAACAGATATATTCACTCTAAAAATGAAAATAGGTTCCAAACAAGCTGCTAGCATCTAAATTATATTTAGGTAGAGTAATCACTAAGTACATGGCAGCCAAAGTTTTGAGTGAAAAATAGGCAGGGAGGAGGAGGCCAGGCTAGGCTGTTCCTTTGAGAATAAAAGATGAGTCTGTTTTGATTGAAAACAGACCGGTTAGAAGATCCTAACTGCTGTACTCTTTTTCGTGGTTTCTTTTTCCCCAGGCAGCTGAAACAGAGTGCCAAGAAGACAAGAGAGCTTAAATAATTAGATAACATATCAGAGTTGGCCATCAAAAATTGCTTAATTAATGCCTGTGGAGAAAAGACATGGTCCATGGGAAGAGTACTGGAATGGAGTCCTAGGACCGAGGTTCAAATCTTTACAGTGGTCACTTAGTGTCTTAGTAACTGGGCAATTCTATTTTGCCCTCAAGTCCCATTTTTAATCCATAAAAGGAAGGTATTAGGCTAGATGGTCTGGAAGGTCCCTCCCAAATTGCTTAGCAGAAATTTGAAACTCTGTGCCATCAGAACATCACAATATAACCGCCACTCTCCCTCTTCCAACCCTTGCTATCTCTGTGGTTTATGAAAGGAAATGAAAGGGTTTAGCCATTAGATATTGTTAGTCTTATAGGAGAACTTCAGACCAGTTTTCTCAAAACAGTCTGGGATGGTTTACCAGAATCCTTTCCTAGGATCATTATCTAAGTACCCTCTTGCCTTGTATCACTGTGTATTAGATGACATGTTGTTACCAGCTTAAACATAGAAAGATCCCTCTGGTCTAACTGTGTCATGGTAACAACTGAAACATTTGGTGTCAAGACTCATAAAGACTTTCTTTTTCTAATGGTTTCTTGTTATTTCCCAAAGAGGACGTGTGCTTGAAGGAAATGAAGAAAACTTATGAAACTTGGGAAGTAGGTGACTTGTGATCATGTATACTCTGAAAATTTTGCCATATTTGAATCCTGCCTCAAACACTTATTAGCTAAGAGACCCTGACCAAGTCACTTAACCTTATTCATCCTCAGTTTCCACATCTATAAAATGAGGGACAGTAATAGCTTCTACCTCTCAGAGTTGTTGTGGGGATCAAAGAAGAGCCTCTTAGCAAGTCTTAAAGCAGCTGTGTAAATGGTGGATGTTCTCTGCCTTCTCGATTACACAAACTCTATTCTTGTGTAACTCAAGCTTAGTTTAATTGGGTCACAGAGATTGTCCTACTAAGAGGGTCAGATTTGTGTGGTCTGCCTGGCATCCATGAGTTTGTGATTAAATTCTGAAGTGATGCAGTCTTTAAGCTTCTGTATTTGCACATAGATAGCAGGATGTCTCCCAAGAAGGTTCAGTAGGATTGAGGACAGCTAATGGATTTTTGCAGCTTTGTTAAGTATGGAAAACTAAAGCAATTAAGTCATTATTTGGAGATTGCTGTGTGTGTGTGTGTGTGTGTGTGTGTGTGTGTGTGTGTTTTGATCAGAGACAATGTCAGGGTGAAAGGAGTGTTGGGCTTGGAGTCAGGAAGATTCTGTTACTTGACTCGCTGTATGACCCTACACAAGTTACTTTTCTTCCCATCACAGTCAGTTCCCTAATTCTTGTCTCCTAAATCAAAGACAAGGAAACCATCTGCTGTGGTGAAGGGATTTCCCAGGAGAGGAATCCCCTGTGCTCAAGAAGATACCTGATATCTGTGTACTTTGTGGTCGATGATGATGATTCCTAGAGGCAGCTGGGTAGCATAATGTGGAGAGGACTCAGGAAGACCTGAGCACAAATCTAGGCTCAGTCACTTTACTGGCTTTGTGACCTTGGCCAAGTCACTTAACCCTTGCTTCAGTTTCCTCCACTGTGCAGTGGAGATAATAACAATTCAGAGTTATTGTGAGGAGCAAACGAAAAAGTTCTTAGAGTGCCTGACACATATTAAACATTTAATGCTTGTTTCCTTTTCTTCCTTATTGATAATTGATTATTCTAAACCTCATATTTGCCATCATCGTAGCTTTTTTTTCACATGCATTGAGATGGTTTGCATTGAAAACCCTGGTTCATAACAGTAATTGTCACTCCCTTTTATACAGAGTTTTTTCTTTAATACAGAGCTTCAGTGTTCACAGATCTGTTCCCCACCAGGACTCTGTAGTGGGGAGTACGCATTTAACCTCTACCTTGTTATGGTTGGGGGGAGCGTTGTAGCTGTCTAGAAGCAGAGACACCTCAGAGTGATGCCGCCTGGTATATGTCAGAACAAGGATTTCGTCTTGTGCGATCAGACCTTGTCTCACCTCCCACCTTCCGAGAATGTACGTCTGAATCTCATCCCACCAGACTCTGTAGTGAGGAAGTTGGAATTTGGTGTCAGAAGAGATCTCTGGGGCTGGGTGTGGTAGGGCATTTGCTCATTAGTTCCCTACAGATGGCTGGAAAATGACCAAACAACAGGAACTTCTCCTTTTACTCATTTATTAGGGCATAGTTAGTTCTTTAAAGAATGACACCAGGACTCTGATACTTTCCCCTTCCTCTCCTCATACCTGCCCCCAAACCTTCCCAGGATTCCTCATGACAGTAAATTAATTAAAGAACTCTGAGTCATGAAACCAGGCTTGGGAACAGCCTAGTGAGTCCTGGATGTTGGATTATGGGACTTGTTTTTTGGGGGGTTCTGTGTGTGTAGTTTTTCAAGATAAGAACGTTATTCTGAAGTTTTGCAAATATACTCTTCCTATTAGAATTTTTTTTTTTTTTTTGCTTTTTGGAGGGCAATTGGGGTTAAGTGACTTGCCCAATGCCACATGGCTAGTTTTTGTGTTGTGTCTGAGGCCGGATTTGAACTCAGGTTCTCCTGACTCCAGGGCCGGTGCTCTATTCACTGCGCCACCTCTTACTACCACACAGTGGTTTGGGTAGTACTTTGTACCCAGACTCACTGTCACTAGAGATAATGTGCCCCTTCGAACTTGCAACTCCATAATTAACATGTGGGCTCCAGTATGGTGCCGCAGAAAAACAGTACGATACAAAACAAACAGCGTGTGTGAAGGAGAAAGAGGGTGACTTTTATATTTGGAAGGAGGGGCCATGGGCTGCTTAGCTTAGGGCTGGTGTGACTTTAGGCAAATAACTTCATTACTCTTGTGCTCAGTTTCCTCATCTGTAAAATCATGGGGTTGGACCAGAGGATGGAAAAGTTCCCTGTAGTTCACAATCTAGGCTGTATGATCCTGTCTAGCTCAAAAGGCATTACCTTTAGATTTTGGTTACTTTAATACCAGTCAAAAATGTGCTTGTGTGTCCATAGGGGATGCCTCCTGTAGATGTTGGGAAGATGGAAGAAGTAATATAAGCCAAGCGTTTAGTGAAGCCAGTGTCCGTTATTATTTTTACGATAATAATTTAGTATTTGTAAATGTGTAGCTTCTGCATTGGGAAGCCAATTCAACACTGTTAATGAACTGGTACCTCTTAAGATTTCTGTTAGAATTCAGGCTTCATCATCATCATCACCATCATCATCACCATCATCATCATCACCATTATCATCATCAGAATTGGGTTTTACATAATTGTTTTGAGATTTGCAGTTTTTATCTTGACAACAGCCTCAGGCGGTGGGTGCTTTCATTCTCTTCACTTTACAGATCCAGTTTAAATGATGTGACCTGCCCCTAGTGGACCTCACCCCCACTAGCTTGGATTGGCCATGTATCTGTTTCCTATCTATAGGTGGCCATGTTGTTCCTCCAGAGGGATTGTAAGCCCCTTTTGGGCAAGGATTGATTCATTTGTGCCTTTGCCTTCCCAGCTCCTAACAGCTTGCAGAAGGCTGCTTACTGTGTCTGCAATGCCTCTGCCTTTTAGAGTTCCTGGCTTCCTTTGAAGTCCCCTGTTTTATTCTCCCTTGCTACTACGGAAGGCCCTTAATAAGTGCTTGTTAATGGATTATTAGATCTTTCTTCAATATTCAGCTCAGATGCTGCTTCCCATTGGAATCCTTTCCAAATAGTTCTTTCCCCTCATTCCTGCTCCATCTCCCGCACTTGCTGACACTCTGTCCTGCATCAAATTACTTTGTGTTATGCTTGTTTATGAAAGAATGACTGATACATTGGATGATTTATGCTTGTGTGTGAATGGATGATTGACATATTGGATGATAACCCTAGAGTCTGGCTTCAAAGGAACCTGGATAACTGTTTAACCCTTTGATGCCCAAGGCATCTGACCAAGAGATGATCTCGGTTTTCACACTAGGGAGTGTGAGAAAAACAAAAGTATGTGTTTGCCCATTGTGTGCCCCTAGTAGACTATAAAGCTTTCTGTGAGTAGGAAGTACTTTGTTTTTGGTTTTGTTTCCCTAATAGAGATATTAGTAATAGTAAGAGTAGCCTCTGAGATCTCTATAGCACAGTTAAGTTTACTCATTTTTATTAGGAATAATATAGGCATAACTGAATATCCTAAATCAGGTATGGGCATGGCCCTTCATTACCGCTAACCCCTTTTGGTTTTTAAGAAACAAGAGTTTTGGAGACAACTTTCCTTGAGCAGATTTGTCAGGATGTTGCCTAGACAGAGACTGTCTGGGTACTAATTAAAACATGTTGCTAAGCTCTCATGTACCAAGTTGTCACCATGTAGGAATCCCCAGTGGGGCAACTAGGTAGCTCAGTGGATCCATCACCAGGTCCAGAGTTAGGAAGACTCATCTTCCTGAGTTCAAATGTGGCCTCAGACACTTATGAGCTGTGTGACCCTGGGCAAGTCACTGAACTCTGCTTCAGTGGCAAGCTCCAGTATCTTTGCCAAGAAAACCATAAAAGGAGTCATGAAGAACTGAACAGGAATGAAAGAAAACTCAATGCCACCAACAAAGGAATTACATGGCCAGTGCACATGATCAACTGCCCTGATTCCCATGAAGGAATAGCACCTCCTTAACTTTAAGGTCTGTGAAGAAGCCCAGATCCTCCTCCATCAGCTTCTAGTGACTTTGAACCAGATTTCTAGTTGTAGGGAACAAGGCTTACATGTTTCCCCCAGGAGGGGTACCCCAGTAGTCATTAAGTGGAAAGGACAGAGGCTGAAGAGACTGAGACAGAAGAGACAGATAGGAAATGAAATTAATTCTTGGGGTGTTTCTACGTTGGCAAAGTCAACTGAGAAATCAGCTAGGAAATGAGATTTTTGCAACCTATGGGAGAATGTCCTAGCAATTTTGCAACAAAACAAAACAAAACCCCAAAACAAAAACCAAACCCAAACAGCCCCCAAACAACACTTAGACTTTAAATACACATAGAGATTTGGAAACATTACTTGTTTAGTTTTTAAATACAGAGACATTTCCCATCTGCTCTACTGGATTATGAATGTGAGAAAATGCAAGAGGAATGAATAAATTAACCTTAACCCCGGATTTTCTCCAAATATAGTCATCTGTTTGATTTAAAATTTGGAAACATTGAGGTCTGTATATACACCCAGAACCATCATGAGGAAATGCACAAGCAATAGAAGGGGACAGAGGTGGTTAATTTTACCCTATCTAGTGAGCTTTTGAACTTGATGGGTCTTTAAATCTTTTAAAAATGACTTTCATTTGTGAGGTTGACTCGTGCTTTAATTTGGAATTTAAGGGCCATTTTAGGCCGTGCCAAAATTTCATGGAAACTTTCTGTTTGTGTGAAAATGATATATAATGTTGGGTGTACTGGGAGCTTACCCAGTGCAACATCGCAGCCAAAAGGCCGATATAATCTTGGACTGCATCAAGAGCAGAAGGACGAGGAAAATGACATAGCCCCTTCTCTTCTCTGCCTGAGTCAGATCACATCTGGAGTACAATGTTTGGTTCTAGAAGCTCATTTTTGCAAAGATTTTTCTGTTGACAGTGTTTAATAGCACCCAAGTTCCACCTAGTATTCTTCCTCCTACCTCTCCAGGAGAGCCATTTCATATAGCACATTATATTTTAAAGGCAGAAAAACGGTGGAAAAGATTGTAAGAATTCAGCGAAACGGATCAATAAACTGAAAAAATCTGAAAATGTATGCAGCGTTCTATACCCATGGACCTCCCACCTCTACTGAGGAGTGGAGTTGGGATGGCTTCTTTAATCTGGAAGCCACATTTGTTGGTCCTTGGCTGTTTTGCAACATTTCACTTGTATTTTGTGGTTCCTTCTGTTTACAGTGGCAAACTTGTTCTATTTATTTATGCTCCTTTGGAACATCTTGTTTTCTTTTGGTCATTGAAAATAATGTTTTGGGGACGTTTACAATTACGCATCAACATACCTCCCCTTGTTACAAATATATTGTATAGCCCAGCAAAACACGTTAACACACCAACCATTTTGAAGAATATTGTTACTGTTACTGTTCAGTCGTATCCAACTCTTTGTGACCCCATTTGATGTCTTCTTGGCGAAGATACTGGAGTGGTTTGCCACTTCCTTCTCCAGCTCATTTTACAGTTGAGGAAACTGAGGCAGACAGGTTTTAATTGACTTGTCTAGGTCAGACAGTAAGTATCCAATACTGGATCTGAATTCAGGTCCTCTTGTCTCCAGACTTGGCATGCTGTGCACTATGGTGCCTCCTAGCTGCCTCTATATATTTATATAAGTAACCTAACTCTGTTGGCACAGTGGATAATAATGATAGAGGATGTAAAGAATGACGAAATTAAATTGATTCTATATAATTTCACAGTTCTATTCTGTAACTGGTCACACAGCTAGGCAGTGTCTGAGGACAGATTTGAATTTCAGGAAGATGAGTCTTTCCAAATTCAGATCTGGAACTCTGTCCAGTGAGCAACCTAACTGCCCCTGGAGAATGGCTATCTCATTCTGTTTCTCTAGAACATTACCTCTCTGACATAAGATGAAAGATGTGTACATATCTTTATTAATTATATTCTTTTTAATGTAATTTCTTAGAATGCTAAATTGGGAATTTAGGAGCTATACATTTCCCCTAAATCTTATTTTAAAATATAAAAGCTAAGGAGGAATTATATCATCTCCTATTTCACTTAGATTCCCTGTCAACAATCTTCTGTGGCAAGAGGGTTGTTTGGAGGTTAACTGTAGGTAGATGGAATTCTTCATTCCCTCCTAAGCTTCTGCTATGATCTCTCCTTTTATTCTGTAGCAATACATTTCATATGTTTGGTTTTTTAAGCACCTTTCTAGCCTCATTTCACGTTGCTTCCTCCCCCTTCCTGTTCACTATATTGTCCACAGACTTGATTACTAGCTGTTCTCTGAGTTCAGTCTGGCATTTTTCACCTCTGTGCATTCTTAGAAGCCAGCCCTGGTCCCAGAATGTTCTTCCCATCTTTATCTTTCACAAGTGAGGTGCCACTTATTGTATGGAGACTTAGATTGGTCATCTCTCCTTCCACTTTTCTTAAAACCTTTAACCTAGATCTTACCTTTGACTGTATCACACACTATCTCCTACTATGTTAGCATTTCTATGGCATTTTACAGATATTACATCTCATTTTATCTTTCTAAGGTTGAGGCTATTCATACTCCCATTTTACAGGTGGGAAACTGAGGCAGGAAGCATTCAATAATTTTTCCACAGTCATACAGCAGATAAGTGTCTGAGGCTAGATTAGAACTCAGGTCTTAATGACTCCAAGTTCAAACTCTATCCACTAATTGCCATACTTAATAATGTAAGGGGACTCCAGTTCCTTAGGGACATCATTTTCCTCTTGAGTTTCCATCATTGAACCAACCACCTTGCTTGTGGAGGTGGCTTAAGAAATGTTGATTTGAGTAATGCTCATTTAGCGTTAAACTTAGCCATCTCTAAGTTCAGTCACTCAACTGACTCCACAAGGCCAACAGGATTGAATTTTGCCTATTACCTTTGTCAGTGACTCACTCTTGGGTTTTTCATTTGAAACCCTTCACAACCCACATTACTCTCCCCATGCTGCTTACTGACCAATCAGCCTTGCTGTTACTCACCAATATTCTATGTTAAGGACTTGGTTTTCTTGAGTCGCCCTATTTTCTGGTTAATACCTTTGCCTGCCCTTCACAGCTTGCCCCCATGCTTACTGCTCTTTAAAATCTCATTTCCTGCAAGAGTCAGAAGGTCAGGCTTTACCTTGTACATGAAACCTTCCCTGACTCCATCTCCCACCCCCCAACCCCAGTTACTTTACATTCATTTTGATGTAATTTGTTTATACTCATAAATGTCTGTGTTGTCTCCTCTCCAAATACAAGGGACATTTTTATTTCTGTCTTTTCCATTCATGGGACTTGACAGAGTACATGATTTTGAGGAATAGTTCGTTAATGCGTGTCGTTTGGTAAATGGAGAAAGCTTGAGTATAAGTAGAGAGCTAACTATTCCAAGCAACTCTTAGAGCAATCTACACATATTCTACTGAAAAACCAATTAAAACACTTACTAGCTTATTAGCATGAACTTTTGAAGATTATATTCCTCAAAGCTCCCCCATGTGGCTGTTTTATTTTGCCTGGCAGTAATTCATACGAGTTTAATAATAATGATGATAATAATTATAGCTAACATTTATTTAACATCTCCAGTGTGCCAGGCACTCCATTAAGCACTTCACAATTACTGTCTCATTAGCGCCTCACAGCAACTCTGTGAGGTAGTGCTGTTATCGGCGCCATCTCACAGATGAGAAAACTAAGGCAAACAGAGGTTAAGTGCTCAGGATCACACAGCTAGTAAGTGGCTTGATCTCAGATCTTCCTGACTCTGGGTCTGGCACTCTTATCCATTATGGTGCCACCTAGTTACCTGATTTGAGTGCCCAATCTCTTTTTTTTTTAGTCATAAATGTGTCATCTCCTCTTAGGTTTTTTTCATCTTGGACCTACTGTTTCTCTTTTTCTCTCAGGTCTAAAAATTGGATTGTAAATATTTCAGTGTCACCAACTAACCAATATCCTCCTTGAGCGACAGTTGGCAGTTCCTATGGGCAATAAATTGTATGGGAAATAATATAGATCAGATGGCCAGTGTGGATGTAATACAAAATTTGCACCTGTTTTCTGCAGTCAGGGCACTTAAAGAACTTTGAAATTGAATTTAATTTCACTTTGGATGTGCCCAGGATTAAAATGATTATGTCTAGCATGTTTACAGGCTCTGAGGGCCAGGGCCACCAAAGCAGTTTATGAGTAAATCACTGAGCAGTAATTGATGTGTGTTTTTTATGGGGTTAGAAATGAGATGGAATATTTTGATTGAATATAAGTTGGCTGTATTCTGGACATTCAGTTCTTGGGGCCACATCTTAGGAATGACACTCATAATGTGGAGAGAATCCAGAAGAGCCAGGACCACAATGGTCAGTGGCATTAAATTCATGCCATATGTGGATGGGTTGAAGGAATTAGAGTATTTAACTTGGAGAAGAGAAGACTCAGGGATGGAAAACCACATTTAAAAAGCTTGAATGGAGGTTAGAGTAGTTCTTGACTACCAGAGGGCAGAGCTAAGAACAATGAGAGCAGATTGCAAAGTTATAAATTTAGCCTTAGGTATAGGAATTAGGAACATTTATCTCATAGATGCTGAGAACTCTGGAACTGTCCTGCACCTTCTTTGTAATTTATTTTCTTAGTTGCCTGGTATACCAAGAAGTAAAATGACTTGCCCAAGGTCACAGTAGCTAGTATTCGTTCGGTCAGATCTTTCTGTCTTGGGAGGAAGGCTCTTTGTCCACTATGTTGTGAGCATAAGGAAAAAAGTAAAAAACCTAGGGGAGGAAGGAAGGGAGTGGGTTCTTCATAACTGGACACTGGGTGACCACTCTGTATGTTGAAGTAAATGATCTCTGGGGTCCCTTTCAACTGAGATTCTGTGACAAGAATAAAAATTATCATGAAGTGTGGAGATTTGAACATTAGCATCTTAACAAATATTCTTTAGAACTTTTCTGTTTATTGGGTGATTTCTCTTGTCTCAAAGGGACTTTAGAAATACCCTACATACTTTATGTTAATTTAAATCAATAAATATTTACCACACACATTTACAACTACATACCTAAAAAGAGGGTGGACACTCAATTCAGGTAGCTAGCTGGTGCCATAGTGGATAGGAACTTATATTACACTGGGTTAGTCGCGTGTAAATACAAGGAACAATGTGATAGGGCAAAGGGGGGATCCAAAGTGTTTTGAGAGAATTTGAGGAGGAAGAGTGTACCGTTAGCAAAGGCTGCATGGAGAAGGTTAGTCTGAGTCTGTGAGACTCAGAAGGAACAGAAGTATCCAGAAAGGTGGAGACCTGGAAAAAAATGAATTGTAGTATGTGCAAATACATGGAATCAGGAAGAAAGCACAGAAGGGTTTTTTGATTTTGTGAAATAAGGCTGGAAGGCCAGTCCCTAACCACAGGGTAGAGAGTAGAACCATAGAATCACAGGATCAGAGAGTTGGAACAGACCTCATTCCAGCCTATCCGTGGATGGGATTTCACCTATAAGATACCTGGCTAGGAATCAGACTTGTTGGAAGTCTTCCAGGGAAAGGTTGGCCATTCCACTTTGGGACAACTCCCATTTTTTGGAATGTTTTCATGGCATCCATTCTAAATTACCTCTTTGTGAATTCCACCCATCTGCCCTCTGGGGCCATGTCCAGTAAGCCTCCTCTGTCCTTCTCATGACAGCCCTTATCACCGGAGTAAAATGCCCGTATCCAACCACCTCTTTTCAGCTTTTGTCCTCCATTACATTTGGCCCATTGCCTGCATCATTCTACAAAATATTCTCTCCTCCCTTGACTTTACAAAAACAATATTAATTTTTTGTTTTTTCATCTTCCTAACCTCTGGTTCTGCTCTGACTCTCTCATTAACTCCTATGCCTTCTCTAAGCAGATGACATTTTTCTAGACCCTCATCTATGACCATCTACAGGACTCATCTACCTTGATGTGCCATTGGCACGTCACAGTCAACATGTCCAAGACTGGATTTTTTTATTTTCTCTTCATATCTTTTCTTCCATCTCACTGTACTGTTTATCTTTCTCTAATACTACCTTTTACCCTCTGTCATGTTCTTAACTTTGAGGCGAACTTGGACTCTCTCCTTCCCTTGCTGTTACAGTCATTTTTAGTCTCGTTCAACTCTTTATGGCCCAATTTTAGGATTTTCTTGTCAGAGATACTCGATTTTTTTTGCCATTTACTTCTTCAGCTCATTTTACAGATGAAGAAACTGAGGCAAACAGGGTGAAATGACTTGCCCAGGGTCACATAGCTAGTAAGTATCTGAGGTCAGATCTGAACTCAGAAACATGAATCTGACTCCAGACCCAGTGCCCTATGGCACTACCTAGCTGCCCTTCTCTTTCCCTCTTTTCCCTTTTCCCTCTCTCATCTAATCAGTTGCCCCTCTAGTCATTGGTCCCTTTCTCGCTATTCTTACTTCCCTCCCAAGTGCAGGTCCTTACTAGCATATGCCTGGAATTTTCCATGAGCCACCTAACAGATTTTTGTGCCTCCCTTTCCCTCCTACTTTCCACCTCTCCCTCTGCCATAATATGTTTTTTTTAAATATAAATTTAATCATGTCACCCTCAGCTCAAAAATTCTTTAGGGATTTTGTGTTGCCTTCCAAAAGAGTTTATTTTGCTTCGTGTTCAAGACCTTTCAGAGTCTGGTGCCATCCTCCCTGTGCACCCACCTCCTGTTACTCTAGGACAACAGTTCTCAACCTGTGGGTTATGTTCAATTTAAATACATCCTGCATATCAGATATTTACATTACGATTCATAACAGTAGCAGAATTACAGTTATGAAGTGGGCACGAAAATAATTTTATGGTTGGGGGTCACCACAACATGAGGAACTGTATTAAAAGGTCGCTGCATTAGGCAGGTTGAGAGCCACTGCTCTAGGATATCTGGCCGAATGTGTGCTGAACTTCCTTGCTTGTAAACCTTTGCTTAGCCTATTCCCCGTCTCTGGAATTTCCTCTTTTCTCTGTTAAACCTTGCTCACATGGTCCTTCCTCCAAGAAGCTGCTCCTAATTTTCCTTTCCCATCAGGCTCATATAGCATTTGCTCTTGCAAAAATATAATGGGCTTCTTGTCTAATATCTTATATTATAGTTATCTGTTTATACCTTATTCTTCTTGTAGACAACTCTATTAAGGAATTTAGCAGCATGGTACTGTGTAAGAGGGGCAGCTAGGTGGCGCCATAGTGTGCGGAGTACTGGTCCTGGAATCAGGAAGACTAATCTTCATGAACTCAAATCTGGTCTCTGATCATTACAGGCTGTGTGACCTTGGGAAAGTCAGTTCACCCTATTTACCTCAGTTTCCTCATCTGTAAAATGAACTGGAGAAAGAAATAGCAAGCAAACCCCAGGAGTCAGCCATGACTGAACAACAACAATGCCTTTTAACCTCTGCTGGCCTGAGTATCCTCAGTTGGAAAATGACTGGGATTGATTGGATAAACCCTGAGGTCTCTTCCTCCTTGAGATATATGATCCTGTAATCTTAGTATCTCTCCTTTATATCTTTGCAGCTGAAACCTTCCATGTGTGGTGTCTTCGCTTTAGAATGTCAAAGAGAGCGATCGTGACTTTTTCTGGGCAATTGATCTTGGAGAGAAGGAAAAAAAGGGGGACCTTCCAAAAAAGAGAATGATCTAGTCTAGGAGTCCTCAAACTTTTTGGTCTCAGAAACTCTTTATTTAGGGCACCTAAGAATTTTTGTTTATGGGTGTTATATCTCTCAATATTTATTGCATCAGAAATTAAAACTGATAAATTTTTAAAAATAATAGGATGTAAGCTCCTTGAGAGCAGAAACTGAGGGATTTTTCTAATTGTATCTGCAGGGCTTAGCACAGAGGAAGCATTTGATAAGTCCATTCATTCATTCATTCATTCATTCATTCATTGCCGCGGGAGTCCTTTGTACATAATAAGAATTTGGTAAATGCATTGGGTGCCCCCAAGCCTAGAAGGCTCTCCCTTCTACCACTGCTTCTTAGCATCTCTGGCTCCTTTCAAGACTTACCTTCTAGGAGTGGGAGTCTTTCTTGGCTTTCCCAGCTGCTAATTAGCCTTCTCCTCTAAAGTTACTTTCTCTGTGTATTTGGTGAGTATCTATTCACATCCCTAGTCTCCTTCATTAGAATGTATGCTTCTAAAGGGCAAGGATAGCTTTTTGTGTTTCCTGTTGTTCCCAGGACTTCTCCTAGTGCCTGACACATATCAAGTGCTTGAGAGATACTTGCTTAATGATTGGAAATCCTTTGGAAAAAGTGAATGATGTAGCATGAATGATGTGACAGAAGACTTTTGTCTCAGTAGGAGCTATGCTCTTCACTACTGCTCTGACTTCAGGTAAAGGTGCTTCTCCTCCTGAGGTCTCCGTTTCCTTGTTTCTAAGATGAGAAGGTTAGACTGGGAAGACTGAGATGAGTCTCCTTCCAGCTCTAAATGGAGGAACACATGCTCTGTGACTTCATACTTGGGTGTTGGCAGTTAACTCCCTTTCCTGGACACCCTCTGATCCTGGTTATTCTCTTAGAAATTTTTTAGGCACTTGGAAATCCCCTTGGGAAAAAAAGATCATAATTGACAAAAAGGTTGGCAAAGTGCAAGTATGCATTTATTTTAAAAAGAGAAGGGGGAGGCTGGGAAATAGGAAATGTGCATGCTAATCTTTGTAGGGCAGTGAACTAGTGGTCCTGGGACTATTAGCCTCTGCTCCAGTACCTTCTGGACAGAACAGCCAATACTGTCCGGCAGGTTCTTCCCTGCCCCTCATCCCCCCAGTCATTCTTTAGACTTGAGTTAGAAAAGAATCTGGAATCTAACCTTACCTTTTAGATTCTCTTTCTTTTCCCATCAGTAAATCCTGGTTATAACCTCAGAACTCAAGTCATTATCTTCAGGACTGTTTGGGGAACAGAAATTTGATTTATCTACTCTGGTAAGAAATACAAGTGTAAGAGCTGGGCATCTTTTTATCAGGGGGGATTGAATGTGAATGCCCAGTGCTCTTGGTATCTGGTGAGAAGGGTGAGTCATAAAAAAGAATTATTAAGCTATTAATAGGGAAATAGAGGGGCGGAGTGGTGGTCCAATGTGCCCCAGTGGGAAAAGCAGTTGTCCTGGAGAACCCAACAGCCTGGGTTGAAATTCAGTGACCTGGGATGCACAGTTATCTAACTTGGACAAATTCTATATCTCTGAGACTCAGTTTCCTCACTGGTCCTCACAGGCCAGATGTGATTAGATGGCTTCAGAGTACCCTTCTAGATTCGTGATTTTGATCCAGTGAAATCAGAAAATACTTTGGCATGGAATGCTGATCTGGGTAGCTCCAATTTTCCCTTTGCTTTCAGCTTTTATACCTCTTAATTCTTGGAAAATAACCACCATTTTTCTTGACCTTCTTAAATTCGAGGCTTTTTGAGTAAAAATGGGTGAAAGCATCTATAGAGCTTACCTGCCAGGGACTGGTGTCAGGAGCAGTTAAGATAAGACCGCTCATAGCTTGATCATTCTTTTAAAGCACTTTAAGAATGTGAACTCTTGTTATTCCTACTTCTGGAAAGGCTGGATGCTCTGGGACCTTGGAAGTATAGATACTGTGCTTTGTAAATCTTAAAGTGCTCTGCTCTATAGCAGGTTAGGCCAGTGAGCATTTATTAAGCACCTACTGCATGCATAAAGCTAATTGATGGGCATATAAAGAAAAGCAAAAACCAGCCCCTAGTCTCAAGGAACTCACAGTCCTGATAATCGTGACAGGCATTGTTATTACATGGGTCTTAATTTTATCATCTGTAAAATGGGGAAGTTGACCTAGAGGATAGTAGAAGTTGCCTTTCTACCTCTTGAAACCTAAATTTTTGAGGAAATAAAGATAATAAGAGCCTTCATATAGTGTTTACAGGTTTTAAAAGCACTTTACAAATATATCATTTGATCCTTACAGAAGCCCTGAAAGGAAAGTGGGACAATTATTCTTATTGTACAGATGAGGAAACTGAGGCAGGCAGCAGTTGTCCAGAATCTCACACACACAGCTAGGAAGAAAGAACGTACTTTTCTTTTTAGGACTTATTCTGCTTAGCTAAAGACAAACAGAGATGATTCATTTTTTATCAGGATTTTTAAAAAGTGAGTTGTTACTTGAGCTCCAGGTCTGATTCTGAGGTTGAAAACTTCTCCCATTCATCTTCCATACTGAGAAATAATCTCTCTAAGGCACATTCCACGACTACATCAAATGGCTTCCTTAGGCTCCTACTACTTCTAAGATAAAATGCAGAATCCTCCGCCTGGACTTTAAAGCCCTCCCTGGTCTTGGCTCCAGCCTGTCTTTGTAGGTGTCTTTCATGCCCCCCACACTCCAGCCAGCCTGGCCTGCCTGTTCTGCCCTGAACTTGGCCTTCTGTCTCTGGAGTCTTAATGTTCGGTCATTCTGCTCCGCTTGCCTAAGCATGCTTGAGGTCCATTCCCCCCTCTCCTCCACCTCTTAGCATTTATAGCTTAGCTTCCAGGTCCTAGAGGAATCCAGGCTAACTCACAATTTGCTTATCTGGGTCCATCTGACCTTCCTTTAGTAAAATGAAAGGAAGGATTAGGCAGTGGTTGTGAGGTTTTGTTGGTTTGTTTGTGTATCCCTGGCTCTCAGTGCCAACACTTGGCACATAGCACACCCTAGTAAGTGCTTTTTTGGGGGGGGTGAGGTGGGGGATGGTGTTTTTATTGTCTCCTGGTCAGTCCTATTGACATGGTGAAGAAAAACAGTTTTTACTCTGTTTCCTGTCAGACTATTTAAGAGACTGATCGAACAGGTAAAATTGGGGGTGACAAAGAAGAGGGACTTTCTGTAGGTCAGAGCATTGTCACACTAGTGAAGGAAGTGGTGATGGTAGTGGTTGATTGGGATTAACCTCAGGCCCTGGCAAATGCGAGTTGGTAGGAAATTTGGTCACACCCTCTTCTAAGTCTGTTCCCTCCTTTCTTTCTCTTTCCTTTCTGTCTTTGAGGCCGTAATATTAAATTGAAATATATAGATACAAACATATCATTTGCTTAGTATATTGAGCACAGTGTGTACTGGAGAAAGAAAATACAAAAGCCTCTGCCTTCTTATTTCTTTTCTTCTGTTAGCAAACCAGAAAAGGTTTGAGTTCACATGGGATTGAAATAGCAGCATAGTGAATGTCTTTTTATATTATTTGTTCATAGTTTATTTTTTCATCAAGGTGCAATAGACAGAGAGGGAGTCACAAAGCTAGAAATACCTGGGTTCAAATCCTGTACCAGCTGAGTGGCCCTGGACAGATCACCGAATCTCTCTTTGATTTAGACAACTCTTAAGATTGTGTTTAAATTACAGAGAAAGTGCTATTGTGCATTGATAAAATGAATTTTCTCACTTAACAGTTATCCATACCAATGAAATCACAGATCCTCTATCTTTCCCAATTCCTGGGTCCTATCTTTGCCTTTTTTTTTGGAGGGAGAAGGCAGGGCAGTTGGGGTTAAGTGACTTGCCCAAGGTCACACGGCTGAGGCCGAATTCAGACTCAGGTTCTCCTGACTCAAGGGCCGGTGCTCTATTCACTGTGCCACCTAGCTGCCCCCCTGGGTCCTATCTTTATTCTTCAGCTACTGTGTTATGATTGCCATGGGGGTAAGGAACTTGGCTTCTGGGGTTCAGTTGACTCAGATAAAATGAAGGATTTGGATTAGGTGGTCTTGGCTTTCAGGAGATTCTCAGGATTTTATTCCTAGACAGTATCTTAAAGGTCTAACCCCTTTCCTTCATAGATAAGAAAACTGAGGTCTTGAAAGATGATGACCTGGTCACAGAGGTATTAAGTGGCAGGACTGGGATTGGAGCCCAATTCTGCCCCCAAAGTCAGTGTTCTGCCAGGCTCTTCCCATTCTAACATTCTGCAAACATGAACCTTTGGGCACAATCTTTTTCTCTATGTGCTTCCTGATTTCTCTGATCACACCAGTCACAAAGTAAGGACTGAACATTTTTGCAGTTAAGTGGGGGTGGCTTTTCTGAATTACAATTTTCCTTTGTTATTTTCCTCTACCAGTTTGGCTGGTGTAAGTTCACTTGTAATTGTCACCCAAACAAAATACTGTTTATACATATGTACACATTACATATATAAGTACACGAACATATAGTCTTATTTGGAGTAACCCTTTTTGTTTCTGTGTATACACACACACACACATATATTTACACACACATATATGTTTGTGTGTATATATACATACCCACATGTACCTAATGAGGTCCATATTTTTTTTAGAACTGAAAGGAACCTCAAAGATCACTCATTTTACATGGAGGGAAACTGAGGCCCAGACAAACAATATGACCTGCCCAGTATTGCACAGTTGGGATTCCATCTGAGGTCCTTTGACCTCAAATCAGATTCTCCTGCCATTGTACTCAGTGTATTAGCACTGACGTGTTTGTTGGTGACATTTTGTGTAGTTTCAGAATTGTACTTCAGAAAAGTTGAAAGCCTATCTGTATGCAGTAATTGTTGTATTTCTAAGATCTGTTAAACTGTCATTAACATACCTTTTTGTTAGGTATCAAAAACAACAACAGAAACAACACAGCAAACCCACAGCTGTTTTAACTGAGGGCTACATTATGTATGTTAAGGCAGTAAAGGCTTTTTTTTCCCCCCTCACCACGTTCAGCCACTGACTCTAAAAAGCAGCTTTTTTCATGCATTGTATGGACAGAATCCTTTAAGGAAGCAGCTGGGCAAATTCAGGAACACAAAGCATTACTCAGGAAAAGGTCGGCAGCCCATCTCAATTGCTTCCCATTCCCCAGCATACATTATCCATGGTGCACTCTTAAAATTATGTGAAATAATTATTTTACTTACTTTTCTCCTTTAGTCTTCTCCCTTGAAGGCATCAAATACCCTTCATTTAAGAAAATCTTCTTGATGGAGTCCTTTAAAATCCATTTCTCTCCAAACTAAAATGCTCAGAAGCTGCCCGAGTCCTGATGGCTCCAGCCCCAGTAAAAATCAGGAACTAACTCTTTCGATTAGAAACTTCAAGATAGCCAGGCTGCCTTTTACAGAACTGTTGCAGAACTAAGTTTCAGTCTCTGCCTTTTAAGGGGCTACTAGTAGGAAACCAGGAGAGAAGAGAAAGGTATTTCACATGTAAACATGGTCTTGCATCTGAATGTTGGTCTTTAAGTGATCCCAGACCACTTGCCTCTTGTATTACTTACCCCTCCTAATCCACACTCTCCTCCTTTCCCCTAAATGAAATGCCCTTGATATATTTTAAGATCTAAAGGAAGAGAAAAGCACTAGACCTTACTTTGCAATTCTACATATGCTCGCTCTCCAAGGTGGAAAACAGTGACATTTATGTTGATCAAACACTCAGACAATATTGTGTGCTATATCTGAACCACCGTCCTCCAAACATTAGTAAAATAGCCCAGTGTAAATATAGCTAGAGATTAATGGCAACAGAAGAGGAAGAGGTTACCTAGTGAAGCAGGATGGACATTTGGGCAGTGAAGTGTTTGGACACACAACAGTTGATCACAGAGATTTTCATTGTTTTTGTCAGAATTTATGTGTGATTGTGGAAGATTCAGATACAGGAGGTGTAGCTTCTCTCCTTTTCTAGGTGGTATCAGAAGATTGTAAGAACCTTAGAGGTCATCTGATCCAACCTTTTTATTTTACAGATAAGAAAACCTGCTTCTAAGCAAGTAGAGTAGACTTATCCAGAGTCACATTTGATAGGAAGGAAGCATAGGAAAGATTTGACCTAATGCCATTTGAGTCCAAATCTGTAGTGTAGTGCATTCCCTGTATATGCATATTATCTGTCAAATGGGCAATAAGCACAGGGTAGATGGTATTTCAGTTTGTATCTGCCTTCATTGTGGTTGGTTTGCAATTCTCTTTTTAAAAAAATTTTTTTTTCAAGATCATGTATCAGATAATCTTTTGAGTTTTCTTTCAAGTTCTATAAATTGCAGGTAGCATCATTAGACATTTCTGTCTCTACACCTGCCTCCCCACACATGGAATCCTTCTAGGAGCATCACAGAAAGAAACCTTAGTGATTATCCAATCCTGTTATGGACAAAGAAACTGAAACTCATGTTCGTAAAGTGTCTTGTCCTAGATCCCATTTCTGATAAATGGAAGAGTTGACTAATGGTCTTTCCCTGTGTCTGGTGGCTTCTAGATTCAGAAGTATGCCGGGAGACTTGTTACAAAAAACACAATGAATTCCAGCATTAGCCCATGTCTAAAAAGTACATCTTCTTCTGGACCTCTCTGATCCCATCTCTTCACTGTTATCATTCATTTCCTCATTATCTTTGTTGTCTGAGTTGTTGATCTGCCATTACCGAGTAAAATACTTCTTCCTCCTTAAGGTCTGGAGTTGGTTCCCAATTGTACTTGTATCCTCTTTCTCATGTGTCAGCTTGTCTTCCAACTACACACAAGTACTCATGCTGAGAATCCTCCTGTATCCAGGCATTTTACTTGGGTGGGTTCTGGTCTGATGTTAGGACCAAGTGTGTGACCTCCAGCAAGTCAGCTAACCTTTTCCTCCTAAAGGTATTCATTGTTAAGAGGGAAAAAGAAAGAGAGAGAGAGAGAGAGAGAAAGAGAGAGAGAGAGAGAGAGAGAGGTTTAATCTGAACTGTTTTTATGGTCCCTCTCTTTTTGGAATGCATATAACGCATACAGATATGTGCAGTTAATAATGCAGTTGTTAACTGCACCGTGTGCCAGAAAAGTTTCTCATTTTCCTACCTACTAAGCCGTCTCATTTCTCTTAGTCTAAGAGAAGCCAAAACCACCTTGGACCCAAGAGCCCGTCTGGATTATATGAGAGTCCAGAAATGTGACAGAAAGCCAGTGTTAGCACAGGTTCCTGGTACATAATAGACTCTTAATACATGTTTACTGACTCATTGATTGAAACGGCCATAGCCATCAGAACCCTTGGAAACAGCAAGGGGAGCCAGTTTATAATTCTTAAGGTCTCCTCCTTCCCTCACCCCAGCTAGCCTTTCTCCTCACCACCCCTGAGCTTCCCCTATGACTTTCTCTATATGTGCTCTGTAACGCTATTATGTTTTGTGGTCAGTCCTGTTTTTGACTTCAACTTCCCCAGGGCAGTAAGGCAGATAGGTGTTGCAGTGGATAGAATGCTGAGCCTGAAGTCAGAAAGACTCATCTTTGTGAGTTCATATTCAGCCTCAGACAATTCCTAGCTATTTTTCCCTGGGCAAGTCATTTCATCCTGTTTGCCTCAGTTTCCTCATCTGTAAAATGAGCTTGAGAAGGAAAAGGCAAACCACTCCCAGTATCTTTGCCAAGAAAATCCTAAATGGGGTCGTGAAGAAATGAACACAACTGAAAAATGACTGAACAGCAACAAATGCCTGCTTATCTATCTGTTAGGCTTTTCATTTTACAAAACTGAGATCTGTAGCTTTCCCCTAAGGTGTCTTTCTCTCCTCCCATCACTAAATCCAGTCTGCAGTCATTTTCCATATAAGCAACAGTCAGGTCCTAGGATATTGCCACATTCTCTGCCAAGCCAGGCTTGGAAAGGGAACAGATGAACTGACCTTCCAGCTTCCCCCTCCTTCCCCAAACCTGCAGGTGTGTTATTGGATTCCACATGCTTGGCCCTGTGCAAGTTCCTGCCTCAGTCTGCTACCTGGCTCACTCCAGTCTATTTAACCCCTTGGCTACCATAAGTGATTACCCAGGGGTTAGTTCCCAGTCCTGATGCCTGGGGGACATTATGTTAATATAATGGTTTCCTTTTGTAGTCCTGTAGCTTACATTTTGTGCATTAAAAAAAATATTCTGAGGAGCTCATAGACTTCACCAGACTGCCCAAGGTAGGGGCTGTTGTGAGGTCCATGACAAAAATGGTGATAAATCCCTGTCTTAAAGTTCCATCTGCATCAATCCAGGGGTTTGCCTGACTGAAGGCTTTCTCTTTTATCCTTAAATCCAATGCCTTCCTTCTGTTGATTACTTCCAAATTTATCTTGTCTGTATCTTGCTTGTGGAGGCAGCTAGGTGGCACCAAAGTGGATACAGTGCTGGGTCTGGAGTCAGGAAGACTCATCCTCCTGAGTTAAATCTGAACCCAGACATTTACTAGCTGTGTGACCCTGGGCAAGTCACTTCACCCTGTTTACCTCAGTTTTTTCTTCTGTAAAATGAACTGGAGAAGGAGATGGCAAACCACTCCGGTGTCTGCCAAGAAAACTCCAAATGGGGTCATAAAGAGTTACACACGGCTGAAACAAATGAACAGCAAATATCTTGCTTGTACATGGTTGTTTGCATGCAGGCTCCCCACTTAGGCTGAGCTCATTAAGAGAAGAGGACTGTCTTTTACTTTTCTTGTATTTCTTTTCTCTCTTTTTTATAAATTTATTTTTTATTTTTCAACATTCACTTCCACAAGATTTTGAATTACAGATTTTCTCCTGTCTCTCCCTTACCCCTCACCCCAAGATAGTGAGCCTACTGAATACCCCTGCCCCCAGTCTGTTCTCTCTTATCTCCTTCCCCCATCACCTCCCCCTTTACTTTCTTGTAGGACAAGATGGATTTCTATACCCCAGTGCCTGTATATCTTATTTCCCAGTTCCATGTAAAAAACAATTTTTAGCATTTGTTTTTAAAACTTTGATGTCCAGATTCTTTCCCTTCTTCCTGCCTCACCCAACCCCACGGGGAAGAGAAGCAACTCAATATAGGTTGTACATGTGTAGTTACACAAAATATTTCCATCTTACTTGTATTTCTAGGGCTCAACTCACTTCCGTAGTTGGCACTTAATAAATGTGTCTTGACTGACTGAAGAAGTTACAAGTCTGAACTCACAAAATAGGCCCTCTTGGCTACATAGTTATTAGGGGCAAATACTTTATCAATTGTAATATGTCAAACAAACACAATGCTATTGTTACTCAGATTAGCAGTAGAACTGTAATTCTAGTTAGGCTCATGCCGAATTTTTGTGACATTCTTGGCCTCCTAAAAAACCCCAAATCGTTTGACTTTTCTATTTAGAATTGGAAGTGATGCTGGAGGTCTTTTGGAAAGCTTTGATAATTGTTTTGCTTGCCTGTGCTTAATTGTTATGTGGGAGAGCTTTTATTGAGGAGCAAAGGGCAAGAGGACTTAGGAGGCAAGTAAGGGATAGTAACAGTGATACCAAAAAACTAGAAGCATCAGAGCAGAAGGAAGTTGAAAAGAAGACCCTGGAAAGCAAGAACAGTCTTGGACCTTTTGAAAGGATTTACTATATCCTTAAAGTAATCCAACTTCCGAAGGTAGAGAGTAAGTCTCTTTTTGTCTTGGTTCATTCCTGTGTAAAGATTTGTTGACATTTGTCAAGGTTGTGCTAATAAAAAAGAAAGGCAAGTTTTACAACATCCTAAGAATTTTCCTGGTTTAAGAACCAAGATTGTCATTAGTGACAATAATCATAACCGGGCTCTGGATGATCCTGCACCTTGGGCCTTGGTGGCTTCTAATTTGTATCCGTTTTGATTTCTGTTTTATAAAGAGCAGTGAGATATTCTCCTGGGCCAAGGTTTGTCCCAGAAAGCCTGGAAGCAGGAACACAGGTTTGACTGGCAGAAGCGGAGAATTGGGGGTGTAAGAGCTGCATGTGATCGCGGTGTTTTGAGATCTATCTGCGTCTCCTTCTGGGGAGATTAATTTGCCTTCAAGAGTAGAACAACACTGGAGCTTGGCTAGATTAGAGCTTTCTGTTAATCATTAGATCCTATCCAAACAGTTCACATTTGGGGCAGTGAAAGGGAAAATTGTTTTGCCTGTTATGGTGAGCAGAAAGCCTCATAAGATTTGGGCATTGGAGAAAGGACACAAACCATTAGGCTACCATTGTAAGTGTCAGTGGGAGGTGATGCACAGAGGCCAAGTTAGGGACCGAGGGAACACTGTGGTATGAGCATGACCTCGTGTCTTACAATCAACTCCATACTGGATTAGAGAAAAAGTCAACCTGGCTGTGTTCCAAGGCATTGATTTCCCAGACCTCCCCGGGGCCTTCCGAATTGTGGCTGCTGGTGTTTTCTCCATCAGGACTTGGTGCAGCTAATCGTAGCAGTAGATAAAATAACATTTGAGGCTCAAATGAGAGATGGGTTTAAAATATTTAGCTTTCGCAAAGTACTCAAGTGTTATATAATTGTGAGCTGTTATTATGTAAGAAGGAGCTGTTCTTAGGCACTGATAACATTTCAATTGGATTGCAACCTCCCCAGTTATTAGAAATCTCTTCCTCTTGTTATGTGGGAGGGCTTTTATTGAGAAGGGAAGGGTGAAGGAGAGTTAGGAGCCAAGTGAGGGAGAGTAGTAGAGATACAAAAAACAACAACTCCAAAACCTGTTTCAGCTGGATTGCAACCTCCTCTTATTAGAAGTCTCTTCCTCTTTAAATTGCTTTGTATTTTGGGGGCAGCCGGCTAGGTGGCATAGTCATTACAGTTCTGGACTTAGAGTCAGGAATACCTGAGTTCAAAATCAGCCTCAGATACTTTCAGACTGTGGACCTTGGGTAAGTCACTTAACCACTGCCTGCCTCAGTTTCCCCAGTTATAAAATGGCCACAGTAATAGTCCATACCTTGCAGGGTTGTTGTGAGGATAAAATGAGAGATTTGTCCATCATTTAGCATGTAGTAGCTACTCTATAAATGTCAGGATCAAATGAGATAATACTTGTAAAGCAACATAGTGGCTAGTTATTTCTGAATGTCTTTCTAATGAGATAACTAGGTACAGTGAAGCTTGGAATCAGGAAGACCTGAATTCAAAGAGGCTTCAGATACTTACAAGCTGTGTGACCCTGGGCAAGTGACTTAACCTGTTTTCCTCAGTTTTCTCATCTCTAAGATGGGGCCAATGATGGCACCTACCTCTCGGGGTTGTATGAGACTCAATGAGCTAGTGTCTGTATTGTGTACCGTGCCTGGCACATATAGCTGTGAGCTGCCATTATTATTAGTATTGTAAAATTTTCTGCTTCTGTCATTTGTAATCATGAAGATACTGAAGTAATCACTGAATAAGCAGTACTATCGTTACTATAAAGATTACAGTTTGCTTTCTTGCCATCTGAGCTGTCTGTATGGTATACTCTATATTCTGTATTGACTTTTCTGCAGTAAGACTAATTCACCAACATACTTTCTTTTGATCAGAACAGGAAAATATCTCAGATTTCACGATAGTGTCACTATCTCACTGATGTTAAAATTAATGTTTCACTATGCCAAACAGTACTGACTGCATTTTAAACAGACCCTTTTCTTCACTTAACCAGTTTTCTTTCTTCAAGGTTAGATTTGTTATTAAAATAATTATTTTAGCTTTGATAAGCACTAAGGATTGAAGCAGACCACCTGAAAGAAATGTTCTTTACTATCAAATATTCTATATTTCCCAACTATTGAATGCTTGTTATATAGGACAAGATGTAGGCTTGGGGGCAGTGGTGCAGTGAATAGTTTCTGCTGATAGAATGTAAGCTCCAGAACAAGAAGTGTTTTCTTTGTAGCTTTGAAAATCCCCTCCACCCAGGGGCAGCTAGGTGGCACAAAGAATAGAACACCCTGCCTGGAGTCAGGAGGACCTGAGTTCAAATCTTGTCTCAGACACTTAACACATATTAGCTGTGTGACCTGGGGCAAGTCACTTAACCTCAACTGCTCTCTTTCCCCCTCCAAAAAGACCAAAAAAAAAAAAAAAAAAAAAAGGGAAAGGGCTTAGGCTTCTTGTGTTTGTTCCTGCCCCAGAGAGCTGAGCTAAGAACAATGAATGGGTTAAAAGGGAAAATTTAATTTGATGTCGATGTCTGACTTTTCATGAGCCTTATTTGGGCTTTTGGCAAAATACTAGAATGGTTTGTTATTTCCTTCTCCAGTTAATTTTATAGAGGAAGAACTGAAGCAAATAAGGTTAAGTGGCTTGCCCAGGGTCACTCAACTGGCAAATATATGAGGCCAGATTTGAAGTCAGGAAGATGTCTTCCCGATTTCAAACCCAGTGCTCTGTCTAGTGCAGCACCTAGCTACCGTGTTCCAAATGAGGAGAATAGTTCAGAAGTGGAATGAGTTACTCCTGGAGTTTCTCCCTGCACAGACTCAATGACCGTTTGTACTTAAAAGTTACAGGAGAATTATGTTGGGAGGTCTGTTTTAGATTAGATAACCACTGAGTGGAATTCTGTGAGACTGTGGGTGTTCATGTTGCTTTTATTGTGATGTTTAAATTTTGCTTTAAGTATATGCATGTTTTATCCCCTACAGAGCCCCTCCCTTATTTCATCAGTCTGTCAATCAGCAAGCATTTACTAAGTAGTACTCTAGGCACTGGAGATGGGGGGGGGAGGGGATTTTATTATTTTTCTTTCTTTCTTTGAAGAGGAAAGGTTTAAGTGACTTGCCCAAGGTCACACAGCTAGTAAGCGTCAAGTGTCTGAGGCCGGATTTGATCTCAGGTTCTCCTGACTCCAGGGCCGGTGTTCTATTCATTGTACCATCTAGCTGCCCCTAGGTGGAGGGGATTTTCAAAGCTACAAAGAAACACTTCTTGTTCTGGAGCTTACCTTCTATCAGCAGAAACTACAGATGCATCTAATAATCGAATAATGAAGGTGAAAGAGATTGTTATTCTGTTGTGTCCAACTCTTTGTGACTTCATTTGGGGTTTTCCTGGCATAGAAACTGGAGTGTTTTGCCATTGCCTTTTCCAGCTCATTTTACAGATGAAGAAACTGAGGCAAACAGGGTTAAGTGACTTACCCAGGGTCACACAGCTAGTAAATCTAGTAAATCTGAAGCTGGATTTGAACTGAGGTCTTCCTGACTCCAGGCCTGGCACTTTTATCTGTTGTGTCCCCTAGCTGCCCATCTTCTAAGTAGCCCACCACTTTCTCTCCTTAATATTTCTACTCCAAGATTCAAGGCGACATATTCAAAACCCATCAGAAACAAGTGAAAATGAACCTTGCTTTCTTTCCTTTTTGGTATCTCTGGAAGTACAAAGACTGGCTGAAGTGTCATAGAAAACATTTTCTTCAGTGGTTATACCAGTATAGAGAAGGTTTTTTCCCTCATATAATTTTCTAATCTCATTTTAGACCCGGGATTCTTAATTTTTTTTTTTTGGTGTCATGGATTTTTTTGGTATTCTCATAAAACCAGTGCATCCCTCCTCAGAATAATGTTTTTAAATGTATGAAATAAAAGACATGAAGAAGAAACCAGTTGTACTGAAATGCAGATTCACAAAACAGATATCTTTAACAATGTAAGTTCACAGACCCCTATTTTAGACACTATAAATCATACCCTTCATTTCTTCTAACTTGTGGCTGGAAAAACTTTTAAAGAAGAATTTTAATAGTTTATAAAAAAAGAAATGAGCGCTCTTGCTTTGTTCTGGTAAAATGTAAATGACAGTAATCCGTATCTCTTGGTACTGCTACTTTGGGGATTAATATTGTGTGGGGAGTAAGATTCCCTTCAGCTGGCTGTTTTCCCTTCATTTCCATTGGCTAGTATAGAATGCAAATAGCACATCCCAGAAAACTGTTGAACCTGTTAGTAATATTTTCCACCCATCCATTCT
The DNA here is from genome assembly GCA_028646515.1 of Pseudochirops corinnae. Taxonomy (NCBI): domain Eukaryota; kingdom Metazoa; phylum Chordata; class Mammalia; order Diprotodontia; family Pseudocheiridae; genus Pseudochirops; species Pseudochirops corinnae. The sequence continues at coordinate 167,641,353 of CM053591.1, forward strand.
TTCTTTCAACAAGGATTTATTAGACATTTTTGGGGCCAAGTAAACAAAAAGAAAATCAAACCCTTGTCTGAAGGACCAAACTCAAATGCTAGCTGTGGAGAAGTTGCCTGTTTGGACCATGACAGTAAGACTAAGCTTATGAAAAATCATAAATTGGCCACAGAATTGAAGAATTGTGACTCGGGAGATCATTGTGTTAATCTATTGCTTTCTATAAAATAGATGCTAGGACTAACTTGTATAGTTTCACACAGGCAGATCATTGATCAGGGAATGTGAGAGCTTACAGATCCCTTCCAAACTTTCTGTCTTATTGATTAAGGACCTGCTTGAGGGAAGTCACAATTTTTTGCTTTTTCTTTGTGTCTTCAGTACCTAGCACAGTGCATATTGATTGGGGGACTGAGGTGGCTGGGACTGGTCACCCATGAAGACTTGCCCAAAGTCAGGGCCATATCTCCCTTTGCAATCCTTTGTGGATTACACTGTGCTGTTTCTTTGAGAAGTACAAAAGGTTAATAATGATTTATGTTAAAGTTATTAGACCATAGGAGGTAATTTACTAAAATATTGCGAATACTTTACTATATGGAATTCAGCATGAGCTTAGCAGTCAGTAAACCTGGGTTCAGGTTCAAGGTCTGCTATCTACTGACCGTGTGGTCCTGGTCAAATAACTTAGTGTGTTCAGTGATCTAAGAATCTTAAGACTATAAATTGCAGAAAATGCACTGAAGTGCTCTCAGGGAGTTTTACTATTTGAGAGTTGCTGGTACTAAGGAAATCAGTCCCAACTCTGTCTCCTTCACTTCAGTAGTCACATACAACCTTTTCCTTTTACCTTATTTCAGGACCTAAAATTCTCTTGGTTTTGATTTGAAGCCAACTCAAGGGATTTCCCCTTGTTCCTTGGATACTCACTTTAAATGTCTGATCCTGCTGAGGGATACATGAGTCATGTACTCTTTCTTTCTTGAAAAATCATCCATTGCCTCATCTTACAATGACTTTCTCTGCTAGAAAGAAATGACAAGTACTCTGATAATTGTTTTGCCTTGGATTTTAAGCTAATTTTGTTAATTTTAAGAATTAATTTTGAAAACAAACATGATAAAACATTGCCATCTTCTGGTAGGTGAAGCAAATAACATTTTGTGAAATGGATTGACTTAGTTGTCTACTGGTCTTTGAAGCACGCTCTAGCTTCTGAAAATTGTAGATCAGAGAAAGAAATTTGAGGGGTCCTCTGCACCAACACCCTCCTTACGTGAAGCAATACTGTGTTAAATTCCAACTAAAAGAAAATTCTGAGGTTGTTTTACATGCTTTAAAAAAAAAAGTTTAATATTTTTTTTATCACGATCTTTTCTTTTTATACTGCCTAATTTTCCCCATCTCCTTGCAGAGAACCATCCTTAATAACAATGATTAAGGGGAAAAAAATTGTGTAATCGAGACACCAGGACAGCCTTTTATCTTGATCATTCTGGAGGGAGCTAGCTACTCTGCCACCTCAAATTCCTTTCAGTGGATAAGAGGGAGGAGGATGGGAGGGATGGGCCCCCAGGTTCTTCAGGGGCCAGATCTGCTAATTGTTCAGCTTTGCAGCAGATGCAACTTCAGAGAAAGTTAGTTTCCCTTGGCTGGGGCTTTGCAATGAGAAATGATGCTTTGTTTCTTTCGTTTTTTTCTCAATTACATGTAAAAAATTTTAACATTCTTTTAAAAAAAAATTATGGGATTCCAGATTCCTTTTTTCCCATCTTCCTCTGCTTCTTCCTTGAGAACGCAAGCACTTTGAAGTAGATTATGCATCTTTCACTTCAATAGTCATATATACTCTTTTGCTTTTACTTTATTTCAGCACCTAAAATTCCTTTGGTTTTGATTTGAAGCCAACTCTAGGGTTTTCCTCTTGTTCTGATATCTATTTGGTGTGGAAATGAGGGCAGTGTGGAAGCAACATGCATAAGTAAATTCATATAATACACAAACACACATGCAAATGATTTAATGGGAATCCTTCATGAAATGATGAAGTGTAAAGTAAGTAGAACTAGGAGAGCAATTTGCATAATAACAATATTATAGAGAAAAACAACCTTGAAAGACGGGAGCAAATTCTTTGACATTTCATGGCCTCAGTATTCCAGTCTCTCCAATGGGATTTGGCTAGATAATCTCTGAGGGCCCTTTCAGCTCTAAAGCAATGGTTCCATGACCCCAGCTGTTATTGATGCCTTTTTTGGGGAAATGATGGCCTTTCTTTGATTTGTATTTTCTTCCCCTTTAATATGAAGCCATTGGAGATGACTCTAAGGGTTCTTCCATTTCTAACTCCCATGGATCTAAGTAGTGCATAGTTTCTCTCTTAGCACAGTTCTGTACTTTTATTACCATCCTGGTTCAGAGGCAAGTAGGCAAAGGAGCTGACTTGCTACTGAAGTGCCTTTGCCACTTTACTATGTCTGTCCCATTTCCCTACCTGTCCTGTCATGGCAGCTTCCCCTCCCCCTCCCCCTCATGTCCCACCTCTTGATTTAGTTTGGGAGATGGAATTGAATTATAGAAGAGATTGCTATGATTACAGTAGAAATGGCCATCACCTTATGAAACCAAAATAAACTCTGAGCATGACTCCTGTTTGGGAGGGAAGGGACATGTTCTCAGCAATTCCTGGGGAAAAAAAAAATCTAGGTATAGAGTCTGAAAACAGCTTCCAGGTGTTACTCTGTCCTCATTTCCTTTAAACAAGTGGTTCTCAACCTGTGGGTTGCTACCCCTTTGGGGGTCAAATGGGCTCTCCTAAGACCATTGGAAAACACATATTTCTGATGCTCTCAAGAACCGAGACACCTCTCCTCTGTCCGTCTCCAGGTGGGTCTGCCCACATGCAGGTACGCCTACATATGAATATTAAAGGGTTGTGGCATTAGGAACTTTGAGAACCACTGCTTTAAACACTCTATTTTCCTATTAACAAAATTGGGCTAATAAGACCTAATATTAGTATTCAAGATACATAAAGACTTTTAAGTTCTTGGAAGAAAAGGCATTGTGTTCCATCAACTTTATTCTTAATAGGTCTGTTCCTTTATCTGCTTTTGCCCACCAGTTGTTGTTGTTGGTTTTTTTTGTTTGTTTGTTTTGTTTTGCTTCTAAATATGTAGGTTAATCAATCCACCAACATTTATTGGCAACCTATCTTGGACAAGATACTTTGCTAAGCTGCACAAAGTTAACAAATCTTAGAATTAAGATATAACTCATTTCTGTCCAGTCATGTGCTGTATTAGAGCAAAAGTTACAATTCACAGGGGAAATCCCTAAAACTTTTTTTTCTTCCCCTTCAGATGAGATCTTTTTTCCCTCTGATTAATCACTTAATGTTTGTATGGCTGTGGTAGAATGGTTCTTTCCACTTAATTTTATTTTTTAAATGGAGTTTCAGAATAAGCTTTACTATCTGAGCAATTGACTACCTAAGAAATGATTCTTGGAGAAACAACCTCTCCAGTGTTCCGAATAAGTCTTTCGGTTTAAATGATTAATTTAAGGAGGAAAACTCAAAGAATTGCAACGTCTCTCCTCTTGGGGTAACTTTCAAACATCAATGATGTTCATAGGACTGTGGGTGGCCATTTTCTTAGATGGTAGGAAGAATTTCAGTAATCCCGAATGCTTTATCAGCTGTGAAGGGGAAAATTCTGGATATTTTTTCAATGTAACACTTAACAAGTTGACTTAGTGTAAATCTTGGACTCCTGGTATAAAAATCCTGTTTGTACAGTCACCCATTTTGGTCATTTTACTTTGTGCCAAGCATTGCCAAGGATTCCAGTATCTGTTCTAATGCAGGGGAATGTGTTGGCCAGGGAAGGCTCTTTTGTTTGGAAAAGTTGCTTGGATGATGAGAGGAGTCATGGGGGATAAGGTTGACACCCTCTTTCCAGGGGACAGTGATTCGAGTTGATTTGATTATGGTTTAAGAAATGGAAAGTGGCTGGGGGTGGGAGGAGAAAGGAAATAGGGTCTATGTGCAGCCACAAGGCTGCTGGTTAGAAGACAGCTGGGAATGTGGTCTGGCTAGGACTGGCCTCAGAGGGCATGAGGCTGCCACCAGTGAGGACACTTCAGGGTACTGGCCTGTGGATAAGAGCTGCAGGGGGAGAAGAATCAGATCTTTCAAGGTGGACAGCTAAAGGTCTGGTGAGAAGATAGCTGGGGAATGAAACACAAGTTGAGTACAGAAGCAGTTTCAAGCTGGGGAGGTCAGTGCTTGATGCTGATAAAGAATAATAGCCCTTGGGCAGCTAGGTGGTGCAGTGAATAGAGCACTGACCCTGGAGTCAGGAGGACCTGAGTTCAAATGTGGCCTCAAACATTTAACACTTACTAGCCGTGTGACCTTTGGTAAGCACTTAACCCCAATTGCCCTGCCTTCCCCCCTCCAAAAAAAGCAAAAAAAAAAAAAAAAA
>CM053591.1:167652465-167680049 GCA_028646515.1 Pseudochirops corinnae
GTTGGTTGCTTACAGTGTCACATGCACTGAGCTAAGTACTAGGGAGATTAAAAAAAAACCCGTCTCTGCCTCCCAGGAGGTCCCATTCAAGTGACTGTGTGTATACAAGATATAGACAGTATAAGTGGGGAATCTGAGGGTTGGGATGGGGGGGTCAGGTGGGGTGGGAAGAGTTTCTTAAGAAAAAGAGCAGTCAGAAGTGAGCAGAGAGCATTCCCGGAATAGGATCCAGCCAGGGAGAAGGCACAGGGTTGAGAGATGGTGTTGTGGGCAAGGGACAGCCAGTGTTCTTGACCAGGTTTCTTTCACATCTAAATCCTATGTGCTCCTACCCCAATTCTGGAAGAACTGGTCAATATGGTCACCACATTTGCAAGGTAGTGGAATTAGATCATAAACTCCCTGAGGACAAGAACTATCTTTTGCCCCTTTTTTGTATCCTCAGTGCTTAGTTTCTGGAAAATAGACACTTAATTGATATTCATTATTTGTTGAGTGAATGTTGTATACAGCTTGCCCCCAGAAACCTCATGCTAGCCAGTGATTACGTGCCATGCCTTTTTTGGTCACTGGAAGGCAGAATGATTCGAGTAATTTTGCAGTTTCTACTTCTAAGTAGTAACTGGCCCTTATCAAGTAACTGGTGTTGAAACTCTGATAAGTTACCTTTGCAGCCCATTGGAGCTTAGGGAAAGTAGGCAATGAGTACAGATGTGTCCTCACTTTTTGTACAGCTTGCTACATGAATCCTTTCAAATGGTTTAATCTCTTCTAAAATGGAGACCCATATAGTTGAGAATGTTTCATTTTCTGAAACATTCACTGAGTGTTGGGCCATTTACTGGACAGTCGCCGAAAGTCCATGCTGCCGGGACTGTCTTTGTAAGCACAGAAAAAACTGGCTCTTGATCAGTCTTACTGGTAGACTGATTGTCTATAGAGTTGATCAGTTTTTACACATTTAGTAACATCTCTCAACCCTGTGCCTTCTCCCTGGCTGGATCCTGTTCCGGGAATGCTCTCTGCTCACTTCTGACTGCTCTTTTTCCTGTAAGAAACTCTTCCCACCCCACCTGACCCCCCCCATCCCAACCCTCAGATTCCCCACTTATACTGTCTATATCTTGTATGTCTTGTAGATCTGTGTATTTCAGACAAGCCATGTACTTTCCACTTAGCACAGCCTAGAGCAGCCACACAAAATTATATTTACATTTCTTTCTTCCTGGATCAACCCTTTGTGATTGATCCTCTGGAGCATTGCTGGAAGCCTTTTTTGCTACGAGCCGGAAACACCTAATTGTACTAATGAGAAGACACATCCAGTTTTCAAGCCGCGTTGAAAGCCCTTGATTGAAAATTATAGGAGACACGGGCAATATCAGAGCCTTAGAACAGGAAGTGACTTGAGAGATTTGATCTCTGAATTTTATAGATGAGGAAACTGTACTCTCAGAGAGGTCAAGTTCACAGTATTGAAGCTCTGTGACTTCATGGCTCCATGTCCAGTGATTACGGGCCTTGAAATAGTTAAGACAACAGTTATCTAAGACTCTATGAACTGTACTGATTATGTAGAAGGAAATCAACAACATGTGGAACACAGACCTAGGAGAGTCCAGAAATACCCAAGTGTGTGTGGAATAACTTTTATTATTAAGTTTTAGTTGAAAATCACCTTAAATCTGATTAGGTAGTGATCAAATTAATAAGTAGTTGTGGAGAGTAGGGATTTGGAGGTTCCCCCCCCCATACCTCCATAGTGTGTGTGTGTTTAATTTGACTGTGAATCCAATGGTATTAATGCCCATTGGCGCTTTCTTTGTGATTTGGTCTAACAGAATCTCTTCAAACACTTTGAAGTTAAATGGCTTATCCAGAGTCACAAAGGCAGGGTATGAACCTAGCTCTTTCTGACTCTTAAGGCCTGACCCCTTTCTACTCTATTATGCTGCTATCATGTCACATATTTATAATTTTAATTTTTTTAAAAAAGTTATGAATTGCATAGGAAAAATTGTATACTTAGACATCCATATTTTTCTTTTAAGAATTCATTTGAAAAACAGGCATGATAAAATAATGCCATCTTCTGGTAGGTAGAGCAAGTAACAGTGAAATCAATTGACTTAGTTGTCTACTGGTCTTTGACATGCATTGTGGCTCTTGAAAAGTGTAGATCACAGAGAGAAGCTTGAGGGATCCTCTGCACCAACTTCCGCCTTACTGTGAGGCAATACTGTGTGAAATTCCAACCAAAAGAAAATTCTGAGATTGATTTTTGCATCCTTTAATTTTTTAATATTTTATTTTTATCATGATCTTTTCTTTTTATGTCATCTAATTTTCCCCTTGTCTCTTCCTTCCCCTTGCAGAGAACCATCCTTTCTTTTTTTTTTTTTTGGAGGGGGAAAGGCCGGGCAATTGGGTTAAGTGACTTGCCCAAGGTCACAGGGCTAGTAAGTGTTAAGTGTCTAATGTCAAATTTAAACTCAGTCCTCCTGACTCCAGGGCTGGTGTGCTATTCACTGCATCACCTAGCTACCTCGCAGAGAACCATCCTTATTAACAAATATTAAAGGAAAGAAATCTTAGGTAGTTGTAGCAGTTTTATCTAGAGAGATTATCCTGGAGGGAGCTTCTCTGCCACCTCAAATTCATTTTCAGTGGTTCAGGTGGAAGAGAGTGGGAGGGATGGGACTGCTGGCTCTTAAGAGGTCAGATCTGCTAGAATTGTTCAAATTTGCAACAGATCCTACTCTTTCTTACTTCATGGAAAGTTAGTCTCCATTGACTGGGGCTTTGCATGGAAAATAGTGCTTTGATTCTTTTTTTTCTTACATGTAAAAAATTTTAGCATTCTTTTTAAAAAATAATTTTGGAGTTCCAAATTCCTCTTCTCCCTTTCTCCCCTGCCCCTTCCTTGAGAAGGCAAAACCCTTTGAAACAGATTTTACATATACAGTCATATAAAAACATTTGCATGTTAACCATGTGACAAAAAAGAACATTCCCCCCACCCCCCAAAAAAAAAACCAAGAAAAATAAAATTTAAAAAAGTATGGCAACTAGGTGGTGGAATGTATGAAGTCAGGAAGCCTTATCTTCTTGAATTGAAATCTAGACTCATACACTTACTAGCTGTATGACTCTGGGCAAGTCACTTAACCATGCTTGCCTCAGTTTCCTCATCTGTAAAAATGAGCTGGAGAAGGAAATGGCCAACCACTCCAAATGGGATCATGAAGAGCCGGACATGTCTGAAATGACTGAGCAATAACAGTACTAAGCTCTTCAGAATTATTATCTTCCAGCGTTGTTGTGAGGATCCAGTGAGATAATGTGTCAAGTACTTAGCCCAGTGCCTGGCACATAGTAGGAACCATGTAAATGTTACCTGTTAGACAATTATTATGATGATGGTGATCATTAACAGTTTTATCCCTCAGCAAGAAATGTATACACAAATTCTAATACATGTATTATCGTCCCTATTCTGAAATCTAGCTATTTAAAGTCACTAGATGGTCATAATCTAAGCAGGATGAACCTTTCGAGTCAACCCGTAGAATTGTTAACTCACTTGATCTAACCAAAGTAACCCTCTTTGGAGAAGGGTCTAATTTTCTGACTTTTTGAGGTTATCGAACAAAGCCTGTATGTCTCAGGAGCATCTTTTAATTCCACACATGGCAAATGAGTTGCATTGCATATTGGTGCGTTTGATAGTAGTGGCATTGGAGTCAATTCAGGCAAATTTCCTAGAATCTAAGCTTGGCAGATGTGGCACTGGGCCTCGAGTCAGGAAGACTGGATATCAAATATGGCTTTGGACACTTACTTTCTGTGTAACCCTGGGCAAGTCACTTAACTACTAATTGCCTTAGTTTCTTCAGCTGTAAGATGGGGATCACAATAGCACCTACCTCTCGGGTGTTTTGAAGATCAGAAGTGATATTTACAAAGTGTTTAGCACAGTCTCCCAGCACGTGGTAGATGCTTCATAAATGCTTCTTCTCATTGGTCGAGAGAATTTCCTTCCTAGAAGGGAGTTGTCTATATCAGTAAAATGATTGGTCCAGTGCTATCAGTCCTCCTCTGCCCAGGCTTCAGATATTTAAATATTAAGGATTAGGCTAAATCTAAGGGTGTTAATTATACACATGAAAAAAGGAGATCAGTGGTGAAAACTTGGAGTAAAATTGGGGAAATTAGCCCAGTTTTCATATGAAAATCATCTTTGATACATACATGATTTGACATTCACCATATTAAAGGGGAAAATATTGCTTACATGAAAATGTCTCAACTCCTCAGTCTCTAGAGGCAGCACAAATGAGTGAGAATTAGGCAGACTAGAGTTCAAATCTAACCTTAGACACTTATTAGCTGTATGACCCTGGGCAAGTCACTTAACCTCTTTCTGCCTTAATTTCTTCATCTGTAACATGGGGATCATAATAACACCCATCTCCCAGGGTTGTTAAGGATACAATGAGATAATATTTGTAAAGAGCTTAGCACAGTAGGCACATATATATATATATATATATATATATATACACACACATATTGCCTTCCCTTTCTTATAACCCTGAATGGCATTGAGCACAGCCTTTTGTGGAAGACAGAAGAGGAAGCTGTTCTGATGGTCTCTTTTGTTTATCTTTTTAAGAGTATGTGATTTAGAGCATGTGTTCCTTTTTTCAAAGTGTTTTATGTTGGAGTTGTTATAAAACAGTCTAAAACTGACTTAGGCAAGAGTACCTGAGATGGTAGCCCTCATCCTTGGAGGGTTACAGAGCACTGTCCTCTCAGTAAAACAGGGAAGGGAAATAAGGTGGCATGGTCTTCATTTCATTTCACAGATGAGCAGACTGGAGCTCACTGAGGCTAGATGACTTGGAAAACCTCACATTTTTTGGAGATGGGTCTTGAACCCAGGTTTTTGGACTGTGAGTCTTAAGTTTTGTCCTCTCACCTTCTGGTTTAGTAACTGGAGGCTAGACTTGTATTCAGGAAGCTCTAGGCTTCCATCTCACTTCTGGCATTGCTTCCATGATGCAGAAACTTATGAAAGGCATCATTCACTTGTCCTCATGCTGGCCACCTTCTCTTTCCACACCGGCTCCCTTTACAGTCTTACTTTCTCAGAGGAATCTAGCCTGCCTTCAGTTACTTAAACTGACTATCATTCTGTACTACAGATGTAGAAAGTTTACTGCTCATCACATAGATATTCCCCGAAGTACCATGTTCCAAAAGTTTGTTTGCAAATCGTTTGTTTGTAACTAGGAACTCATTTCCCCATAATTACAGTGCTATAAATGATGTTTGCCAGTATGCAAAAATTTCATTCTCCCTAAAATACAGCAGACCTCTGCAATGCACATCTTCTGTTCCTCCTCAGGTCCATGTTGTGAGCATCCAATGAGATAATATTTGTAAAGTGCTTCTTAGCATAAGCACCTAGCACATAGTAGGGACCATGTAAATGTTAGCTATTATAATGATCGTGATCATGATGTCCCTATTCTATGATGATGGTCCCTATTCTAAAATCTATTTAAAATCACTAGATGGTCATGCTTCTCCATTTCCTTAAATGGACCTGCCAACCCGTTGCTCCTCAGGTTTACTCAGTGCCTTGGAGCGGCCCCATGCCCAACATTACCAGCCTTCTTTTCCCATTATTAATACTTGTATTCTCTCAGCATGCTTCATTCATTTGTCCTTCTACTGAACAGAAAGCTGTTTTCCAGAATTAATTCATATTAATTATTATATTAATGTTAAGTAATAGTATATTAAAATAATATATAGTATATTAGTATTATATTAATGTGATATATTAATATTATAATAATAACTAATACCAGCATAGTCATTCATATTAAAGTGGCAGAGGCCCCCAGCTAGAGAACTGTATGACTTCATATTAGCTGGAACCCTGGGGTTCCCCTAGCCTCACTTTCACTTTACAATTAAGCAGTCTTGAGGTGGCTAGGTGGCGCAGTGAACAGAGCACCGGCCTTGGAGTCAGAAGGACCTGAGTTCAAATCAGGCCTTGACACAACACTTACTAGCTGTGTGACCTTGGGCAAGTCACTTAACCCCAACTGCTCTGCCTTTTTCTTCCCTCCAAAAAAAAAAATATTAAGCAATCTTGAAGGGAGATAAGTGTCATGATGTGCTCAAGGCCATACTAGTCAGTAGATGAATTATTATAAAAAACCGATAATTCTCTAGAAGCTCCTGTAGTTAGGAGTAAGTAATGCAGCTAAACACTTTGGCAAGATGACTTATGGGATGAGGATAAGACATGTGATTTCATTGATCTAGGGAACTCCCCAATGAAGTCATTTCTTCCTCCAAAGCAGGTTTCTATTTTCTCTGCAATTTAGGGTCTTAAAAAGTTACCTAGGGCACTATGAGATTAAGTAACTGGTCCAGGGTCACACAACCAGTGTATGTCAGAGGCAGATCTGGAACCCAGGTTTTCTTGACTCTGACATCAGGTTTGTATCCACTAAGTTATGCCACCACCTCTAGTCCTTATATTTAAGAAGTCAAATGAAGTTTAGAGATTACACTTTGTTCTTAGAGAATATTGTCATCATAACTGTTTTCCCTTTGAAGTAAATGTTCTTATTTCTGGGGTTTAAATCGATATTGAAGATACTCTTTTATAAACCTGTAGTCCTGTCTGTCGTCATTTCTTTTCTCATTTACTTTTCATGTTCCTGAAAATAAAACAACCTATTGTAACACTGTAAGATTGTCACACTTCTGTTAAGAAGGGAGGGGGCGGGGCGCCACAGAGCACAAGGATGCATTCATTGAAAAAAAAGTGCCATGTGGCATAATTTCCCATATCAGCTTATGTTGTTGTCTTGCCTATACTGCTATCAGAATGAATCAGAATGAATGTTAATAGGACATTCAATATTGAAGCATCATCTTTATTTTCTTCCCTCTTTTCTTTCTCCTCTTCCTCTCCTTTTTCTCCTCCTACTCTTCCTCCTCATTCTCATTTTCTTCCTCTTCCTCTTTTCAAAATCCTTCAAGGTCCTGTTCAGGTGCCCCCCTTTATGACCTTCTCTGTCCCCTTTTATTCTTCTTCTTTCTTCTATTCTTCTCTGCTCTAGACAGAGGATTACAAGCATAGAAGACTTGGCTTGAGCTTAGTCTGGTCCAGGAGTTTTCTCCACCTTGGGTTAAAACAGCAGACATGTTCCAGGCTTGAGTTGCCATGACTCCCACCCTGCACATACTTCCATACCAGGGAGACTGTTGCTGATATCTCCGTGCAGCCCATCACTAATGCTCCTGCTCCTCCCCATGACTGGGTTCTGGGTAGAAGTCAGAAGCATCAGCTGAATTCACAAAGACTCACATTCATCTTTTCTTAGCATGAACTTATGCCTACTGTGTTCATGCTGGTCTATATCCCTGGAATTCTTTTAGTGATTCTTTGTCTTCTTGAGGTGTTCTTTGGGTGTTTTGCAGTCACGGAGGCTGGCTTATACCTCGTTTAAAACAAATGCATTCTTCATTCTGAAAGATTTCTTGCAAGAATTGAGCATGAGTTTTGTAGCCAGTAGACCTCTGGTGCTAGGGAAGATTAGTGGCTCCATCATTAAGGAGGACAGAAGGCATGCAGATTAGGACTCAGATCATCCTCTCCTTGAAGAGGCTAAAGCAAACGAAAATGAAATCCAATTTGGGTGGGCTGCTGCCTTTCTCAGGGGATTAGATCTAACAGTCTCTAACAAGCTGTAACAGAGTAGCAATTTATCCAAGCAACCAGGAAGCATCATTAGGGAATGTCGCTGAATAGCTATTAGACCAGCTCCCTCCAAGCATATCCAGTTGTTCACAGGAGTGTTCATCAGCTGGGCTGAAAAAGCTTGGCAGTGAGTGCTTCTGAATGACTGTTTATTAGATAGCAGAATTAGCTGATTTCTTTCTTGACCCAGACTGCTTCTTGTAGTGAGTCTTAGAATACAATTCACATTGAGAATTAGAAGAGAAAGGTGTCCGAAGTCTGACTGCTTTAACTTTTTCCCCCCACAGATACTGAATAAATATTAATTGATATTAGTGAAACTAAGAAGCGTTGAGTGTTGGGGCAGCTAGGTGGAGCAGTGAATAGAGCACAGGTCCTGGAGTCAGGAGGACATGAGTTCAAATGTGCCCTCAGACACTTAACACTCACTAGCTGTGTGACCTTGGGCAAGTCACTTAACCCCATTTGCCCTGCCTTCCCCCTTTCCCCACCGCCAAAAGGAAAAAAAAAACCCACCAAAGAATCTTTGAGTATTTCTGGATTATAACAACAGTCTCACCTGCTATTTTCACTGTTTAAAATAGCTTATAGAACATTTAAATCGGGGTAGCTAGGTGGCACAGTGAATGCACACAGGCCCTGTAGTCGGGAGGACCTGAGTTCAAATTTGGCCTCAGACACCTAACACCTTGGGCAAGTCACTTAATTCCAACTCCCTTGCCTTTCTTCCCTCAAAAAAAAAAAAAAGCGGGGGGGGGGGGAAGAACATTTAAATCAATTTTTTCAATCAAGCCGTGGAAATGATAGTCAGTGATCTTGGTAGTATTAATAGGCGCCCTTGGAATCCCTCTATGTTTCTTTAATAGAACATCAGCCAATTTTTAAAGATTCTAGTTAGGGCACTGTGGTATAGGAGACCTGAGTTCTATTCTCCATTGAGTCGCTTATTACTTAGTAGTATGAATGACCTTTTCATTCAGTGATGATAAGAGATGTTATTTGATGCAGCCCTTTTCTTTCCTTACAAGTGTTTCATAGCTAAGGCTAAGTTCATTTGCCCAGGGTCTCTGAACTGGAAATATAAAATCAGGTTTTATAATCCCTACCTCTCTTTTGGAGAGCACTGTGCCTTGCAGTTGCCATCCCTGGCCTCGAATGAGAAGATTGTCACAGCTAGATGATATTCAAAATAATAACGAGTAACATTTATATAAGACATTTTATGTACATGGCACCATGCTGAGCACTGTATTATTATTATTATTATTATTATTATTATTATTATTATTATTATTATTAATCTCATTTGATCCTCACAACAACCCTGAGTGGTAAGGTGCTATTATTATCACCCCCAATTTACAGATGAAGAAACTAAAACAAACAAAGGTTAAGTGACTTGGCTAGGGTCACACAGTTGCAATGCATTTTGACTTTAAAATTACATGAATTTCTATGGACCGAGAAGGTTAAAGTCAAGTTGTCAAAAAAAAAGTTTGCTGATGTATTTAAAATGAACACCCTGGGAATTTTACAAACAAATTGCTCTCACCTTTCTCTAGGGCTCTTCCAATGCCATCTGTCATCATAACAAATTTTACTGTTGTCCTTGCTGAATGAGGAGGTGAAGTGAGATGATCTCACAGGACCCTTCTAGCTATAAATCTATTGTCATCAACCATCTTAAGCCTTTTCTTCAAGCTGGTCTTCAGCTGTCGTTCCTGACCACCCTTAATTTTCTTACCATCAGTCTTGACCTGGTATTCATTCAGTGATCCCCTACTGAGCTCCGTAACATTGGGAGTTTTATTTAATCTTTCCATTATGAACTGCAATCATGCTGGCTCCTCATGTAATTTTAAATGTATCGCATTTACTAGTACTCAGCATGGTGCAGTCTCCTGTGGGATGAGAAAGTTTCAGGTTAAACGGTTTATAATCTCATATTAGGACTTTCTAAAGGACAATGTACCAAGGTGAAAGGATAGTGCCTTTGTTCTGAGATCAGTCACCACCTCTATGGTTCAAGAAACTTTTATTCTCAGTCAGTAATAAGAATAAAAGTAAATTTAGTGTGGAATTTTATCACCAGTCTCAAGGGAGGTGGGGCAGGGAGCCAGATTTCCTAGATTTATCCATCAGCTATGGTAAAAAAAATTTTTTTTAAATGCATTAATTCACTGTTATGTACCCATGTACATATATGTAAAGATCTCCAAGATCTGTTTTGTTTGAGAAAATATTTTAAGTGCTTTTACTGTAAGGGTAGGCTTCCAATCATTCCGAAGACCACTCCAGACCTTTGTCCAGGAAGCTCTGACTGAAAGTATCAGATGTGTGACTGTTGCCTTGTGGTTGCCATGGAAACTGCTGAGGGGGGTCCCTAGCCACTCAGTGTTCTCTTAGGTCTCCTGGACAGCAAGTGACAATCTTTTATGAATCCTGAGAGAGGCATAAATGTTTCTCAGTCGTTCTTTAATTATTTTCAAACAAAATCTATATTATCTTTTGATTTTACAACACCAAAATTTCCCCCTGTAATCTTTCCTTCCCCCCATCCCAGGGGTGGTTGTTGTTGATGGTTCAGTGAAGATGTTGTTTTTGTTGAGTTGTTCAGTTGTGTCTGCTTCTTTGTGACTCTGTTTCAGGTTTTCTTGGCAGAGATTCTGGAGGGGTTTGCCATTTCCTTCTCCATCTCATTTTACAGATGAGGAAACTGAGGCAAACATAGTTAAGTGACTTGGCCAGGGTCACACAGCTAGTAAGTGTCTGAGACCAGATTTGACTTTACGAAAAGAAATCTTCCTCATTCCAAGTCCAGTGTTCTGTTCACTGTGCCACCTAAGTGCCCCAAAAGAGAGCAATTCCATTCATATACGTTCTGCTGCTGTTCAGTCATGTCTGACTCTTCGTGATCCCATGTAGGGTTTTCTTGACAGAGATTCTGGAGTGGTTTACCATTTCCTTATCCAGTTCTTTTTACAGATGAGGAAACTGAGGCAAACGGGGTTAGGTGACTTACCCAGGGTCACACGGCTAGTATTTGAGGCAAAATTCAAATTCAGGAAGATGAATGAATTTTTTTTTAAAGGAACATAATTGAAGAAAAGGGGGAAAAATCAGCTAAAGAGATCAATTACTTTGAAAATAAAAAATCTGAAAATAATACAATGTGCCAAGCATGGTGGTAATGCCTATTCTCTGTGCTGCAGGGAAGGTTGAGGCTAGTGTATCACCTGATTTTGAAGCTGCAGTAGCACAAAAGCCAATAATAGTAACTGAACTAAGCCCTTTACCAGTATGGCAAGCCCCCAGTGGAGGAGGACCACCAGCCCATCTAAAGAGAGATGAATCAGTCCAGTCTGGTTTGGAAAATTGAAGCAGGTCAAAGTTTCTATGAGTAGCCTGTATTCTTTAAACACCTGGGAGACCAAATTTTGAAAAAGGAAATACACACATACATATACTCACACACACGTGTATATACACACAGTGCATATATATGTATAAATATATACATATATACATACATGTGTATACACATACACACATTTACATATTCACGTGTATATATATGCATATGTGTGTGCATGCACGCAATATTGCATGCCTGTGGACCAAGTAGAATTTCTACAAGGATGGTGTCAACATTAAGAAGTCAATTGATATAATCAGTCACTTTAAAACAAAACAAAATCAACAAAAAAATCGGAGACATTTTAAGTTTAGAAGAAGAAACATAAAACTTCACTTGTCGGATTATTTGATTGCTGTGGTTGATATGGAAGAGGAATTATCAGGTAATGGCCACAGTAGGGTCAAGTCCTTCCTCAGACACAGGCTGGTATGTTTCAAGGGGCAGTGATTAGGCCCAGTTCCTACAATCTCTGGGGTTTTGGGGGAGAGTTACTCACAGCTTAGGCTCAGCTCTTTTCTAGCCTGTTCTCCCTTGTTCCCCTTCCACAAAAAGGAGAAAGTTGAAAGCTGTCTAACATATGATGTAGATCAGGCTTATACCACCTTTTCCTCCCCTCTTATCAATTAAATTAATTAATGTTTATTACTCATAGAATCTACAAATGGGCATTGACAGAAACACTTAGATAGGAAGTGGCAACTTTAATATTCTCCTAGAAAGCTGATAACTTAAGCTATGGACATGCCCATTATCTCCTGAGTTCTCAATCTCACAAGGTTGCCTCCAAAGGCAAGCATGTTCCCTTTGGGGTTGAAGCTCAGTCACCAATGCCCAGGGAAGAAACACGAAACAACTAGGTCTTTGAGATTCTGTCTCAAACTCAGCTAACTCGGCATTTGTGCTGGTGCCAGGAGTAGCAACCGTAATTATTTGTGAACTGGTAGACTAGGGAAGGAGAACTCCTGGTCACCCTCAGAGAGTCAAAGGAATCTCTGAATCATGTGCTGATTGGCCTTTTTAAAGGATGCAGCTGGAGCAGGGAGGGCACCATCCAGAGATTGCTAGAGCCTGTCAAGTCTTTTCACCATTGCAACACGTTTCCCTGGAAATGGCCAGGGCAGAGCCCTGGGGACCTGGTGTGGTTGGTACCCTTTCCCATTACACCTTTACCACTTATCTCCCAGGGATCTTGTGAAGAAGGTGCTTCATAAACCTTAGCTATAAAAATGGGAGCTATTTATTATAATTGGAAATGTGATCTCATTGGGTAGGAAATGCCTAATAAGGAAGTAACTTTTTATATTTGTTCTAAATCACACACACACATTACACATATGTATATGTCTGTTTTATGTGTGTGTGTATTTCAGGTGCTTATTCCCCTTCTCTCAACACGTAGACACACACACACACACACACACACACACACACACAGAATTCCAAAAGCCTCGGCATAGTTTTAAGCTACTAACATTTAGTACCCTCTGTATATAAATGTGCTACTCAGTTCACACACCTCTCTCACAGGGAAAGTAGCACCTTCTCCTCTGAAATTACTTCTCATTTTCTCTGTATATATCTTAGTCCCTACCTGGTTATTGGTGTGCTCTTCCCTCTATTAGATGCAGGTTTCCTTAGGTCAAAACTGTTTTGTTTTTTACCTTTCTTTGTCACCATAGTGTTAGCAGTGTAAGTTTAATGAATGATAGAAGCAAAATACCCTATAAGTTGTCCCTCCCCCCGTCTCTGTCTCTTTTTCTTTCTCTCTATCTTTCCATTTTTTTTTTAGGGTACCATCTCTTACATAGCATTATAGCATTACATAGCATAGTACCATTTCTCCCAGGAGTCATTGAACAATACTAAAGGGCAGGGAGGAATATAATTGGAAAATACAAAGGAAAGTACACTCAGAGAATCAAAGAAATATAGCTTATTAGAACTGGAAGGGACTTGAAAGATTATCTCATCTGTTCCCCTTGATTTTTGGAAGAAAACTTGAGTCTAGGAGAGACAAAGAGTTGCCCAGTGATGCACAAGCCTTGTCACTTTACTTAACACTCTCATTTTTACCCTGCCTTCAATACCTCCAAACCTACCCAGTCTTCATCAATGCCCAGTCTTCAAGAATAGTGCAAAGAAGCTATTTCTTGGCTCTTTTGATTTCTTGAAAAATGAAAACCACCACTAGGTGGTGCTGTACTATTTATAATGTACCAGGTATGCTTTTTGAGAAAAAGCAGATCTTGAATAGTTAATTAGGTATTTTGAGGAGTTTTTAAAATAAAAAATATTGTTAAAGTGATTCTAGACATGACATTTTTTATATACTGGATATCCAATAGATATTTATTGGTTTTCTCTTGCTAATTAATGTGAATGATGGAAACCAATTTCCTTCTTGAGGTGAAACATTTCAGATGCTACCCAGGTTTTAGTTTGGAGGTCATTGTTTCAGATGGGAATTGCAATACCTTTTCACTCGTACTAGTAGTAACTCTATATTTTCCATTCGATTGTGTGTATTCTGTTAAATTGTGGTAGTTTATATATGTGTGTGTATGTGTGTGTGTGTGTGTGTGTGTGTGTGTGTGTGTGTATATAAATGCAGATGGATGATTTATATGTATACATATACATATGTATAGATAGCTTAAGCCAAATATATATCCCTCTTCTCCAATCTGGTATTACCTTCAGGTTTTAATTGATAGATAAAATGTTTTTGTAGTGTTTAGAAACGGAAATTGAATCTCTGAGACTAAAAAATAGCATAATAGTAATTGTAATCAAAATGTGTGGATGAGATGGTAATTTAAATATATATCGTACTTTAGAGCTTACGAAACATTTTTCCTACAACTATTTTATGAAGTAGGCGGCACAAATATTAGCCCCATTTCTTAGATGAGGAAACCAAGGCTTAAGGTGTGTATTTTCCCATAGCTCAGCAGTTCTCAGCCTGTGGGCCACGACCCCTTTGGGGGTCGAATGACCATTTCACAGAGGTTGCTTCAGACCATCAGAAAACACATATTTCCGATGGTCTTAGGAACCGAGACACCGCTCCTCTATCTGTCTCCAGGTGGGTCCGCCCACATGCAGATACACCCACATACGAGTATTAAAGGGTCACAGCATTAGGAGGGTTGAGAAGCACTGCCGTAGCTAGTAGAACTCGTACTCCAAGTCCACTGTGTTAATGAAAGAATTCTTTTAAAAAATATGTATTTTTTTTTTCAGAAAATACAGCTTCTCTTTATTATGCAATCAGTATTTGTTCTTTTGTGGTTATCTTTAGAAGCTTTTCTAAATTAATTTTCAACTTTTCTTAAGTGGAGTTATTTGTACTTTTTAATTTTGCATGGAAAGGGAAAGCCTGCTGAGGAACTGAGCTTGAGAGGCTCTGAAAATGGTCAGTTTTAGCTTTTCTGAAAAGGAGAATCGTGAAGGGCTTTTATTTTCATTGATGTTAATGACTCTCATGAGACATCTGGTGTGAGTCCCATTTCTGTAGTGACAAGCCTCCGTTAGTGCCCCTGAAAAAGGTCTAACATGTCAGTAATGTCATCTCTCTATTACCTAAACAAATAAAGGGAACCTCACATGCCCAGGTTGTAAACACTCTGCTAGAAAACATGTATAGGTCTTAAGCTTTTTTTTTTTTTTTTTTGGTCTCTGTGTGCCTGAGGCCTTTAGACAAGGTGGACAAAGAGATGTCCAGCTCCGGTTTTCCTCAGTGACCCCAGAGACCCTGTGTGACATGGTATGAAGTACAAAGAAAGAGCCATACTCTCTTTGCTTTTTTAATGCTGGATTCTAGTTGACTTATATGTAGCCAGACTGGCGACACATTTATTCATTCAATAATTCAACAGATACTTATTAAGCATCCATTATGTGTTATGGATACTAATACAAAACAAATTCCCCTAGGAGTCAAGGTTCTTACATCTTTTGGGAGGGAGAACAGGGGAGAAGGGATAGGACTTAGATAATTAAATATAAAATACATAAAAAGTAATTTCCTGGAATTAGGATGGGGGTGGTGGTGGCACCAGCAACTAGTAGTGGTGGGGAATCCAGATAGGTTCCCTCTAGGAGATGTCATTTGATCTGAGTTGTGGAACAAGCTAGCAATTCTTTGAGGGAGAGATGAAGAAGGAAAGCAGAATGTTATGTGAGTGAAGACCAGTAAGAAGGTCAATTTGGCTGGAGGATAGAGTGTGAGTGGGAGTTTTATGAAATTCTAGGATGTGTAGAAAAATTGACTGGAGCTAAGTTGTGAATGATTCTAAATGGTGAACAGTACTGTATTTCTAGAAGCAGTGGGGTTTATTGTGCAAGGAGTAACATTTTGGCAGCTTTGTGGAGTGAGGAGAGACTAGAGAGGGAGATCTATGAAGAGGTTATTGGAATAGTCCTGTTGGGAAGTCCTGAGGACCAAAACCAAGTGGTACAAGGAGAAGGAAGGGATGGGAGAAGACGATGAGACAGATGTGGTAGAGGCAAGCTCAAGCAGGCTTAGGGTAAATGATCGGACATGGGTGTAAGAGAGATGGAAGAATGGAAGATGGCTCCTGAGGATGATGATGCCTTCAACAACAAAAAGGGCACGTTATGAAAAGGGGGTGGTTTGTGGGGAAACAAAAGGAGTTCTATTTTGGTTTTGCAACCAGGTACCTTGGAGTCTGTTGCTTCCTACCTTCACCTTCACCACCATCATCCTTTTAGGTAGGGTTTAAAGTTTGCAAATCACTTTCCAGATATCTCATTTTCCCCTCATAACAAGCCCAGAAGAAAGGTACTATTATTGTCTGCCTTTTACAGATGAGGAAATTGAGATAGACAGGGCTTAAGTGACTTGTCCAGGTTGGCACAGCTGATAGATGTTTTGAAGCAGGATTTGAAATCGGATCATCTGAGTCCAGGTCCAAGGCTCTAACCAGTTCACTCCCTTGGTGCCTCTCTGAGCCATCACACGAGAAATTTTTAAGACTGAGAGCAGCCATGAAGTAGGATTTTGTTCTGCTGCTTCCCATGGAGCCGATCCTTCAGGGAAATGATCATCCTGATGGCAGTAGTGAATCTTTGCCCACTGCCCTAAGCTTCTGACTTTGGGGATGTAGGAAAAAGAGGGACACCGGTCCTCCTCTTTCCTGCCATTCCATGTTGGCTCCTTAGGAATAAGGGCACTTGACTTTAATCACCAGATACTGGTCCTGAGCAGAAAGATGTTCATAGTTCCCAAAGAAAGTTGAGGAAATTGTTATTGTCAGGTGTATTTAAACAAGAAAGAAAGCAGGAAGGAAGGAAGAAAGGAAAGAAAGGAAAAGAAGGAAGGAAGGAAAAAGAAAGGAAGGAAAGAAGAGAGAAAGGGAGAGAGAGAGAGAGAACACAATTTAATCTTTATCTTTTAGGTTGGAGGAAAATCTTCACCACTTTTGTGGTGTCCTGTTCATTTAGTGCATTTGACTTGATGTTATCCCAATGAAGTATTGTCCTGTTATGTGAATGTCACAGCATCGTAAGGCTATAGCTTTACAACAGCAAAGGACCAGAGAGTTAATCAGTCCCTCCCGCATGTCATTTTAAAGATGAAGAAAACAAGGACCTGGGAAGTTAAATGACTTGCCCCATTCAAACTGAAGTATAAGATCCTTGAAACAGGAACCCTGTCAGTAAGGACAAAGGCAAAATGAGTTTTAATAAAGAAGGAAAAATCTGCTTAAAAGATTTGAAGAATTAAGTCCCAGCAGTTACTCTTATGCTGTATTTACTGTGTTGATGCAATTTAATGAAACCTCTCGAGTATGGACTATGTTCAGGGACCAATAAAAGATGCTTGCACCACAGGGATTGTTTTGCAACTTTAGGCACAGTGCCTTTGTTGTACATGGTAAATTCTTAATAATGTTAACTTTAATTATTAAATTTCAATAAAATAGTAATAAATTTTTGTTGACATTTAATAATTACTTAATAAATTATTAAGACAGACAACATGGTGTGATAGAAATACACCAAATCCAAAGGCAGAGAATCTGGATTCAAATGCTGGCTGTACCCACTGTCTATACCTTTTTGACTTTGAGGAATCCATATAAGTAACCAAAATGTTATTTTGTTCATTTATAAAATTGCAAAGTGTCTTAAAGTTTGTGATCTTATGTTACCCTGATTTATCACTTAATATTGATGAAGTTACTTTAAAATTTTTAATTTAATCATCTTCCTTCTAAAATAAAGAGAAATTCACAAATACAATACAGATGAAATATACATATTCCTAAGTTAGATTTTGATGCCGAATAGTATTTTGTTAGATTTTTCAACATGCGCAAGACTAAAGGCTCTACTTTCAATTAGCCTTAAGAAGCTTGATGTGAAAGTAGGCTGTGAAGGATTAGGGAAATCATGTCATTCCCACAACCCCACTATACTTGACCTCTTATTCTTGGTCTAATCAACTTCTACTTCAATTTTTTTGCTTTTTGTACCCTGCCTTCGGTGACATACAACGACCATTGATCAGAGAACTGAAACAAAGGAGAAATAAGTAACCATCCAGAATAGTGGAGAGATCTTCTGATTTAGAGGGGAGGGAAGGCAACAATTCCTGTGAAAAAAATTTCTGGGGATTTTCATTGACCAAAGGCTCAGCCTGAGCCAACAGTGTAACAAGGGAACTATTCACAAACCAGAAACAGCTGCCTGAAGGGAGACTCATAGAAATTGGAACAGAAGAGGAAGTGAGTTCTAATGTACTTTGCGCTGGTCAGATTTAATCTGAAATACTGTGTTCAGTCCCGAGTGGCACATTTACAGAGGGGCAGGGACAAGCTGTCTGAAAGTGGACATCCAAGTCAAGAAGAGGACTGGACACTGTGATGTATGAGTATCACTGGAAGGAACTAGCTGAGTATTTTTAGCCCAGATGAGAGAAGAGTTGGGGACGGCATGATAGCTGTTTTCAAATATTTCGAAGACTACTCTATGGAAGTAAAACAAGACATGTTCTGGTTAGCCCCAAAGGCAGAAGAGGACCAGCTGGGGGAATTTCCATAGGGGCAAATTTAGGCTTGATATTAGAGGCTGAAGGAAAAAAACAAACCAGACTTCCCAGCCCTTTGAGGCAGAATGGACTGCTGGGAGCACCCAGAGGTAGTGAGTGGATTTTCCCTTAGTTATGTTCTAGGAGATGTTGGGTGATCTCACTTCTCAGGAGTGTTTAGGTGGACATTGAGCTAGACAGTCTAAGTTTTTTTCTCATTCTCGGTTTCTATGTTTCTCCAAAAAGTACAGTCACTTTGTTTTTTATTTTTTATTTATGGTGAGTAGCAACACACTCTTTCTTCTCTCACCTTTTTGACTGTGAGACTAATGACTAAATATTTTCTCTCTCTGTCTTCTTTCACAGTCTCATTAGCAGTCAATTATGAGGGGCTAGCAGTGCACTGACTTTTTTGCCATGAGCTTTGTCCCACAAAGAATCTTCTTTTATTTTTTTGGTAGGGGACACCACGTCCCCCATTGGATCCAGGTTCAAAGTGCAGCAGTCACTCATGGATCCATTGCCCCAGCCAATCAGCTTTTACCTGCTCAGTTTCTGATCTGGATCAACTCATTTCCTCCTTTATGAGCCTGGTTGACCCTTTTCTGGAGGTTGGGTGAAGGGGAAAGACATAGGATTTAGCATAGACCCCAGTCAGCTTTAGCCCGTCAGCAGCTCAGGACTTCTGAACTAGACTAAGCCTTCCTTAGTAGCAGGGATTCTAGAGATGTGATCTCTTATATTGGTGTCTAACCATATTGGTGCCTGATTTAGTGTAACACTCATTTTAGCCTTACCTTAGCTCAGAGCTCTGAAACTCATGCAATTCACCAGCCTCATCCTCCCTCAGTAGCAAGAATTACAGACTGTATTTCATAGAGGTGCCCAATTTAGTGCAACACTCACTTGACTTTAGCTCTACTATAGCTCAAAACTCCGGAGCCCTAGGAGTCCACCACCAGTCTTTGCCTTCTCTAGCAGGGATTATAGGTGTGCCTCATCATGCTTGGTCCCTTTTTAAATTTCAAGATAAAAATATAAAAACTGATGATTGACATAGCTCAGTAGTGAGTGTGTATTACTTACCAGTTAAGTCTATATTGCTACATCATAGAGATTTCCTTTCTTTTTTAATTACCAATTTAGTTTTGTGCCCACCAATATTTATTATGTATTCTATTGTATAATAACAATAATTATCATTATTTTTGTAGCAACAAAAATGCGGAGAGGTAAAGTATAAAGACAACCAGGTTTGGCTCCTGATTCTTAATTATTACTTAGGTGACAATGAGCCAGATCTTCAGCCTCCCTGGGCCCTGCTTCCTCTTCTTCTACCTCTAATTCCATGATCTTTTGGCTCTATTTAGTTTTCAATTGCTCTCACGTCAGTATAGATTCCAGAGCATTTTCCTCATTTTAAAGTACAATATGATGTTCTTAACCCAGATGTAATCAAAAGAAGTATTTATTTACACTTTTTACAGACTCATTACATATAGCAAGAGGGTTTTGTAATGTCACACATCAGTGTATTCATAATAAATGCGTACTTCTGACCTCCTGACACTCTGAAGTGACCGAATGCTTTCGCTTCTGGTTCGGATATTTGATTTCTTGAACAGTCTCCGTGAAAACGACCGACACATGAAAAAATAAATGATTGGGTCCAGGCAAACATTGCACGCCGACAAGAAAAGTGTCATTTCTTTGCAGTAATAGAGAATTATGTGTCCCGAATCATCTAACAGCCTGTCCAAATGGCTAAACGTAAATGGTATTCGACATAAATGATATGGTAGAAAGCATGTAAAAAAGACAGCCACGACAACTCTGATGCTTTGGTTATGCTTTCGTTTTCTGCTTGATTGACTAATAAACTGCTTACTGGATTTTTGTATGTACCTGGATATCGCAATGTAACATCCAATCAGTATCACTAGGATGGCAACAAACAAACAGCTGTTGACATGAACCACTGCCTGGTGCCATTTCACGCCTAGAGGACTTTTAAGTTTTGTGCATTCGTTGATGGTTTCCACTGTCGGTTGACCATTTGTAAGGATTATGTTGGGTAAGGCCAGAAAACCCATGACCACCCAAACACAAGCAGACAAAACCTTTGTAAAAGTGATGCTGTACATCCTAGAATCGCCAAATGGCTTCACCACCTTCAGGTAACGATCGATGCTGATCAGTCCGAGGAAGATGATGGAAGTGTACATGTTTGCATAAAAAAGAACAGACGAATAGCGGCAGAGGAAGACATTGAAGTACCACGGCCCAAATCCTGTGTCGCGAACTATCCGGAAGGGAAACGTCAGGGTCATGATCAGGTCGGCGACCACGATGTTTTTGAGATAGAAAATGAAGCTCGTTTTGTTTCTGATATGGAAGAAAATCCACACCGCGAGGCCATTGAGCAGAAGGCTTGCTACAAATAGGACAAGGTACAGAACTGGTAGGACAATTGTGACAAATTCCTTGTTAGCGGTTGTGTTCCTTACATGCAGATCACTGGAGTTACTTGAAATAGAATTGGCCTGGTTCAGTTCGTCATCTGTAAAAGAACAAATCGTCCCTTAGTGGGGTGGTCATGACCATGCTTTGTTATGTTGTCATGCTTTTTTTACAGTGGCAGCATCTACAGTGTTATCAGGGATGAAAAATACCCACTCATTAGATCACAACCAAGAAGCAAAGTTTTGATTATGAAAGGTTGGCATTTTTGTCTATGCCAGTGTTCATCTGGGGGCAGCTGGGTGGTGCAGTGGATCGAGTGCCAGGCCTGGAGTCAGGAAGACTCATCTTCCTAAGTGCAAGTCCAGCCTCAGATACTTCCTAGCTTTGTGACCCTGGGCAAGTCACTTAACCCTGTTTGTCTTGGTTTCCCCATCTATAAAAAGACCTGGAGAAGGAAATGGCAAACCATTCTAGTATCTCTACCAGTAAAACTCCAAATGGAGTCAGGAAGAGTTGAACATAACTGAAACAACCGAACAACAGGTGTTTATTTGTGTGTGTATGGTGTGTGTGTGTCTGTGTGTGTGTATGTGTGTATGCATGCATGAGCAGACATGTGAACACACTGGTGGTCCATCTAGCTTGTATCTCTTAGGTTTTATAGTAGACAGAGCACTGGACCTGATGTCTGAAAGACCTAACTTCCAATCAAGCCCAATATACTTACTAGTAGTATGACCTGTTTAACCTCTGTTTGCCTTAGTTTCCTTATCTGTAAAATGGGAGTTATGGTAGCATCTACTGGGATTTCATGATTGTTGTGCAGATCAAGTGAGATGATATTTGTATTATGCTCTGTAACCCTTGAAATTCTATACAAATTCACCTTACTTTCATATTTCATATCATTAAAAATCTAATTATATTATTAATTATTATAAAAATAATATATTTTATATTTAACTGATTAGACACGTAGAGGTTGGGAGGCAATTGAACTGGTAAAAGTCCTGCAGTCTATTGCTCTGAGCCTTTTAGAAAACCTAGTTCTAGACAGTAATGGAGCACCGGTCTCCAGAAGCACTAATTTCTTTAATAATAATACTACTACTCTTGCTACTGAGGGACTAGGTTTTAATGTCACTGAGCAATGACTAGCTTAGTGCTATTGCATCACTCATATACATGTTAGAACCTGGCAGAGCTTCAGGTTTTTTTTTATGGGTATATAAAATTAATATTGTCATTTCTATTTATACATTTGAGTGGTTTTTTGCATGTATATACATCTGTGTCATGTGATGCACGAAGCATTTAATGAGTGCCTACTTTGTGCATTATTGTCTTCAGAAGTAAAGCATAAGCAGATAGTCCTTTAAAATTTAGGAAATATGTTTTGGAATCCCCCTCCTTACTTTTCCTTTTCCCTTTCCCTTTCCCGTTCCCATCCCCTTTCTCTCCCTTTCCTCTCTCTCCCTCTTCCTTCTGCTTTTTTCTTCTTACTCCTTCCAATAATGATTTGATTTCTTCTTGACCAAGCTCTTATTCAGTGAATAATTTTTCACACATGGGCTGGAAGAAATGGTTACTAACAGTCAGCTTCTCTGTGTTGTATTGAGTCAAGTCTATACATTCACTCAAAAGAGATGTAGCAAAGAAGTTGGTTTTTTTTAAAAATTGCAAATTAGGGATCCCTAATTTTTGCCTGAGTTGAAAATCTAGACTTTTCCCACATCATCTTGTTTCCATCCCTTTATATTTTTTCCCTCTCACTCCATGCTACGAATTGTTTTTTTTATAACTAGTTTCCCTAGCTTGAGTGCCCTTAACACAGACTAGTAATTTCTCTCTAGACTACCCTGTTCTAAGACCATAGTATTAATTAGCCTTTATGAGTTTGAAATGCCTGATTCAGCTCCCATATGTATTATTATTCCCAGTTGTGAATGTTCTCTACAATTGCCTCCTAACCCACCCTTGCTTAATGAAGTGTCCAAGCAAGGTCTGTAACCTAAGATAAGCCTATGGTCCCCTCCTCCCTCTGGTCCCTTTTCTCTGGCTTCTTTCTTACCATTAAAAATACCTTTGTAAAATGTCTGTTTTTACTGGACTGAAGCATTATAGTAGGCTGTCAGGAAGATGGGCTTTGGAGGAAGTATGAATTAGATTGTGAATTTAGTTTATCCTGGCTTTCTATTTGTAAACATCACTTGTTTACGGCCACTGAAGCCCGGCTCTCATCCTGACCAATACATTCCAACAAGTCCTATGTCTCTGGTAGGCTTTGAGATTGTGCCTGTGTTGGACAATATACCTGCTGTTTGTCCATTGACTCTGTTCAAAGAGAATCAACACCTGGGGGGTGTCTTTAATGTCTATAGAAACTCTCCGCTATCACCTACTCTGTACCTTATCCAGGGTCATACAGCCAGTATGTGTCATAGATAGGACTTGAACCCTCCTTGTCTCCAAGGTGAATTCTCTATATCCTGCTTCATGAGAGCTCTCATTATTTTTTCTTTAGAGTTAGTCTACCAACTATCTCACTTTCTTGATATTGTGGATATACCTTATGTGATGGAATATTCTCAGAACAATGCATGCAACATTCCAAAAGCTTTTATGAAATGCCTGCTATTGTGGTAAGGGATACGGAGACAAAAAGACCAAATACCACCTGCCTTCAGGGAATTTAGAGTCTATTAAGAAGATACAATACTTAAATATAATAGTGATAATAATAGGAATAGTAGTGATGCAATATAATTAGCACCTCCCTTAGGGGAGATGGTGCCTGAACTGAGCCTTGGAAGAAAGCTGAGTCTTCTCAGAGACTGAATTGATGTAGGAGTCCATTCCAGCCCTGCAGAAAAACCTGAACAAAAACAGGCTGATCTTGGATGGGATGGTGCTAGATTGTTCATTGAATAGAAAACTGCACACGGAGCTGAGTTTGAATTTTACCTCAGTCATTTATTAGCTGTGTGACCTTGAACACTTGCCCTGAGCCTTGAACCTCTATCTCATTTTCAAAATGAGAAAATTGAATTCTGTGGCCTCTTAAGTTTCCTAGCTGCCCAAAAATCTATGAATCAAGAGAAAAAATAATGTACTAAATAATAATTGCTGACATTTGTATAACATTTTTATATCAAGGAGGCATTTTACACAAAACACAATGGTCTAACTCCCTTATAGCGAAGATCCAAGTAGAGAAGGGTCAAGAAATTCATTTGAGAGGAGAGCTCCCCAATCTTGGAACAGAGTTCCTGAGTTCCGAGGAAATTAGATCACCACTGTGGGTGGTCAGACAGGTGGGAGGAAGAGGAAGAGGAAGAAAACAGAAACATTTTTCAAAGCACTTTTTAAAAATTCTTGTTCTTAAGATATCTTAACCTTGTCACAAAGAACCAGCTATTAAATGTGAAGAAAAATTATGGCCACATAATGCATTTAAATTGACTCCATTGTAACTAATGTGATAAAAATATATTTATAATTAATATAAATTAATATGAAAAAAAATAATAGACGTGCCTGACTAGAAAACGAATGCTGGTAGTGCTGGTGGGTGGTGGTTCTTGAATCATGTTGTGGTTTTGAGACAAGTCGGTGTTCAACTTGATTATGTCTTTCTTGGTGTTTCCTCCCACTGTCCTGGCAATCAACTTTTGTGTGCAATGTTAACCATTGATGCAAAGGGAGGGCTCCTGATTAATGCAGAAGGGATAGGCCTAGACCTGATTATTTGCTTATATAGCCATTCCAAAATCTACAGCTCATTTTTAGTCAAATTAGTTGACTTAATTTTAAATATAACATGATAAGAAAAAAAATCAAGGTTCCAGAGAAAGGCACAGGAAGGAGGCTTTCTAGAGATTTCTTTGGTATGTTCTCAGGGATCGGTCCTCCAATTCTTCATCCTTTTCAGCTCTCATCCTTCATTTTTTAAATCTTCCCTATTTCTCCAAAAACTTGTCGCCCCAGCAACTCACATTTCCCTTACTCAAGTTCTCCTTGTTGCTAGTTAGCTGCGTGACTGAATCACTCAAACACAAGTAACTGAATGGAACCTTTTTTTTTTTTTTTACTACCCCAGATTGTGACATGCAGTATTGTTTCCCCCATCTTGCCCAGGTAGAAAATCTTATGATGACACCAGCCTTGGTGATTCAGTTAAGGAAATATCAGCTGTTGTTTCTCATCTCTTGGCAAGTTAAACTGGCAAGCTACTTGAAGGTTCCTTTATATCCATTGTGTGCATCCCTCCCTGTGTTTTGTGGAGTGTTCAATAACTGTTCACTGATTAATGTTAGTTTTATTTATTTGATTCTTGGTATGGTTTCATAAACTCAGTGTGGTCAAGAACTCCCACTTCCCAGTGTGGAATCTCTCTCCACTGTTACAGATCAATAGCTCATCTATAACTTAATCTTAGAAAGTTACCTGGGAGATTAAGAGTTGTATAACCAGTTTATGGCAGAGGTGATATTTGAACTTGCTTTCTTGGTTGATGGAGTTTTACGGGTTTGGAGAAAGAGACAGAGAGGGAGAGAGAATGGACTTTTTGTTTTTTCATTCTTTCTCTTCTATCCCTGTCTAGTCTTTGCGTCCCACAAATGTTTTTGGAAGCTTCACTCGTGGAAAGGATTTCGTTGGACTTTCTTCACTCACTGCCATGCTCTGAGCTACACTGGTTTTGATTCGAAGATAATGCTGAGGAATTGAAGATTTGTAGTAGGAAGCAGTTGTTGGTACAGATCTTGGGGGGAGAGGGGATGGGAGGCAGGAAAAGAAGGATTCCTTTTCTTAAGCCATGTAGTTGAAATTGGATCTTGTAGTTGGAAAAAGACCATATGGCATCATCATATCTGTATCTGAAAGCTACGCATCCTCTTTGATAATCCCCCAACCCCATCAGTGATGAATTATTGCTCATCAGGAGGTGGGGCTTTTTGGCTCAAAATGTGGAAGTATCAACAATGTGGCTCCTTAGTAGCTGATAGGGTGAAACCTAAAGCTGAAGTAATGCAAATTATAGGGTGTTAACTCATTCTGGCTTAGGAGCCTAAGCATTTTCTAAATAGTTACCTAGGGTGATAGAGTGACATTGTCTTTTGGCTTCTTGGGAACCTCAGTGAACCTTGGGTTAGAAAATTAAATCTGGAAAATAATACAGAGTTGGTGGCGATTTTAGTAATGCTTCTTACACATATGATTACACATTTTTCATGCTAAGCAATATTTTGGAGCTGATCTCTCATGAGAAAAAAATACTGTAAAATAAAATGAGACAAGTCAAACATCTAAATAGTGCCAACATATGTGTTTGGTATTTTGATTCAGGAAAATTCAGGTGTGCTTCTGGTGATTTAAAAGTTATTGTCTTTGGTTATTATTTAAAAAAAAAAAGGTGTCCAACGGTAGAAACAAGACACTTGTGAACCACGTGAGACTTGTACTTTCAGGTTTCTGGTTTTTACCTGGTAATTTCCCATGCAGCAGGTTCAGCCCCATTCTTTAGCTGAGATAGATTTTTAAGCCAAAATGCTTGTCAGGACACACACACATAAGACGGAGTCTTGGGTTCAGCATAGGCTGTGTCAGTCTGAACTCCTAGGAAAAAATGAAGGTGAAAAATAAAAAATTAAATAAATGTTTCAATGGAAAGGCATTTCAGTTTCTCTCCCCTCTCTTTCTCCTTCCCTCCCTCCCTTTCTCCTCCCTCCTCCCTGCCTTTCTCCTCCTCTCTCTCTCTCTGTCTCTCTCTCTCTCTCTCTCATTCCCTTTTTATGAAAATTTATTTTGATAGTCTCTTAGGCGTAATCACTCATGTGAATATGAAGAATGGAATTCCCATGTTACTCTCCTAAATTTCTCTTCTCGTTGAGTATTGTCTGTTCTTGTCTACCCTGGCCTGCCATAGAGTGCCTATGAATTCCTGCAAACCAGGGCAGATTTCTAACAATGCCTTGGGCCATTTTACTACTGATTTTTGTGGTTTTGTGTCTGCCTTGCAATCCTGTACTGAATTTAGGTCACCTCCTCATTCTTGTCTCATAGGAGCAAGAGCAGCAGAGTAGGAGTGACCATGGTAGAACCAGCTGTTGACACTGTCCTTAGACAAAACTCTTTCCTCATGACATTCCATTGATGTTGGTATATTATTATTCCCATTCACAGATTCAGAAAATGGGTCCTGGGAGGTGAAAAGAATTGTCCAGAAATACGGGCATGATAGTGAGATGTGTGCTGGCATTTTCACTTACTTATTTCTTCTCAAATGTGAAATTCTACTTAACTTTGCCTCGCGCTTGGCGCAGTCCTTCTCCATGGTAAAAATGGTGCATGAATAGCAGGTTTGGTGTTCTCCCCACCCCAGACAGTCTTTGGAATGAGAGTTCTAGGAGACCTTAGAAATTACCAGTCAGTACCTCTAGTGAGGTAAATGAAGCCCAAAGAAATTGAGTCTTGTTCAAGGTTGTGCAGATCACAAGTAGCAAATGGGGTATTTGAACCCAATTCCCTTGACTCCAGACCACTATTGGCGTATAGGAGAACTTGGGATTGTGGAAAATAAATAGTAAATCCTCACATATGACTGAAAAACAACTCCACAACACCTGACATTAGTTAGCATTGGTGCCTAGCATACAGTGAGTGTGTAGTTAGTAAATGATCGTTGTTGGCAAAATTCCACTTAAGAGCTTCATTGTAACTAGAGGTCTGGTTTGGTCAGACCTAGAATAGCATGGTCCTTTACAAGAATGAAATTGGTCACTGCCCAGAAACATCATGGACAGGACTGAGGACAGACTAATATCCAGGTCCAGAATCATCTCAGTTGGAGGCTTATATCT
>CM053591.1:167680549-167709001 GCA_028646515.1 Pseudochirops corinnae
AATATACAATGTAATATAGGTTTATAATCCATGCAAATATACAACATTTGTATATGATATGTATTTAATATAATGTGTATATACATTTTTTAATTTTACTTTTTTCTTTCTGAAGGTAAGAAGGGGGAAATGAGTGACCTCTACAACTTCACCAATGGAACTGGAAATTACAGTCTCTGTACCAGAAATTACAAAATCACCCAAGTTCTTTTCCCCCTTCTCTACACAGTCTTGTTTGTTGTTGGGATCATCATGAACAGTCTGGCGATGGGAATTTTCTTCCAAATCCCCAGTAAATCTAACTTCATCATTTTCCTCAAGAACACTGTCATTTCTGATCTTCTCATGATACTGACTTTCCCCTTCAAAATCCTCAGCGATGCAAAGCTGGGAGCGGGACCACTGAGGGCATTCGTGTGCCAAGTCACCTCCGTCATTTTCTACTTCACAATGTACATCAGCATCTCCTTCCTTGGCTTGATCACCATTGACCGTTACCAAAAAACTACCAGACCATTTAAGACATCCAACCTCAGCAACCTGCTTGGCGCCAAGATTCTTTCTGCTGTGATTTGGATATTCATGTTCCTCCTGTCCTTGCCAAACATGATCTTAACCAACAAGAAACCAGAGCACTCAAATGTGAAGAAATGTGCTTTCTTCAAGTCAGAGTTTGGTCTGGTGTGGCATGAAATTGTCAACTACATCTGCCAAGTCATTTTCTGGATCAATCTGCTCATTATAATTGTATGCTACACACTCATCACGAAAGAGCTCTATCGATCCTATGTAAGAACGAGGGGGGTGGGCAAAGCACCTAAGAAAAAGGTAAACATCAAAGTGTTTATTGTCATTGCAGTGTTTTTCATTTGTTTTGTGCCTTTTCATTTTGCCAGAATTCCCTACACCCTCAGCCAAACGAGAGATGTTTTTGATTGCACTGCAGAGAATACCTTATTTTACGTGAAAGAGAGTACACTGTGGTTGACTTCCTTGAATGCATGCTTAGATCCATTCATCTATTTTTACCTCTGCAAATCATTTAGGAATTCCTTGATGGGCATGCTGAGACACAGAAAAGTTCCTACCATGTTCTCACCCCAGGAAATCAGAAACAAAGGGCAGGACAATAGCACCCCATCGGAAGAGATCCCATTATAGAGAAAGGAGGCACTGAAAAAACATTTCCATTACTCTAACTTTGTTGAAGAAAAGCACTGTATAAATAAAAGTATTATAGCTTACTGAGAAGCAGGTGAGTTGATGGCCAAATCCATTGAAACATAGAAGTTTTTAGAAAAGCCAACAAAATACTTTATTAACCTTCAGTTATGACCTTTCAGTATTCTAAGCTATCGCTAATACGTAGGGAAGTAAACTAAGGGAAAAGTATGTAACAAACTACCATATAATAGTCATAGCGCAGAGTAGAAAGAGATGTTTTGCCCTAATTATATAGTGAATTAGGTACCGTACACTATCTGTTTTGATTTTTTATTGATAAGGTTCCCTTATTAATGGAAAAGGAATGGTCCGCCTTCAGAACAATAATTACTACTTAACAAAACTTACATACGCTAAGATACTAATTCCTAACTCAGTAACTGACCTAAATATTTAAGGAGTTTTGTTGTTGCAAATGGGCAACAAAGGTCATGTACATATCCTGACAGTGAATTTTATTTTATCTTTTAAATCAGCATTAAGTAAATAAACTTCTCAATTTCTAAAGAATGTGTCCTTCACTTAAGGGAAGCAGAAACATTTGAGAAGAAAAACAGGTGTTTCTAGTAGATTGACATTCAGTCATTAAAGCAATTCAGGAAAATACAAAGTACTCTGAAGCTGGAAATAGATTTCAGCTTGTGATTCTGACTGTATTTATGGGGTTAAACACTGTTAATGATGCTTAGGGTAATTGGCTCATTTCCAGAAACATGTTTGATTTCATGGATAGATATTTCTCAGTCTAATATTCCTTCAGCTTCTATGCTGAAGCATCACCCAGCTGTTATAAAGAATGTAATTGCTAAATGGTAATTGTCATCATTGTTAGCTCCTTATTTACATATTTTTATGTAAAATAACTCAAAGGTAGAGCAGGCTTAACTGAAAATGATAGAACAGCAGTTAAAATTAAACATGAATCTGGTCTACAATTTTTCCATTTCATCTAAATACATATGTGTTCCTCTAAACTAAAGTGTTCCTCCCCAAGACCTCATCAAGGCACGGGGGTGATGTGGAAGAATCAAAGGCTAACCCAAACGGGTACAACCTCGGGCAAGTTTCACAACAAAATGGAAAGGCTTTTTTTTTTTTAAACGAGCCTGGCAACTACTGTCTGTGCTGCAAGGACTAACCCAGCTGAGCTCAGAGAAGATCAAAAATTGTGATGTGTTTTTTTTGAGGGCAGTAATTAATAGAGAGGAGGAAGGACTCCTAGGGGAGACTGCAGAGGTGGAAGGGATGCCCATCCCACTGAAACCTCAGATCTTTGAATATGTCTCTCTATTTGCCTTAGCAAATGTTTCACCATAATGTCCAATCCTTAAGGACTATTCAAAACTATAAATATGAATGGGTAACAATTCATATGACTTCTGAAAGTGATAATGTCAAAAAATTCAGCTTGATAAGCATTTGCTTATTAAGTACCATAAGTAAGTGATAATCAAATCAGTTCACTAGATAACCCACAGTGGGTTATCTCATACATTTTCTAAAGATGGAAAAATATGAACTGTTGAACATTTTGCCTAGCACCAATATGGTACTGCTTAGGTCAGGGGTGGAGAATCTGAGGGCTAGAGGCCACCTGTGGCCTTCTAGGTCCTTGAGTGTGGCCCTTTGCCTGAATTCCAACTTCATGGAACAAATCCCCTTAATAAAAAGATTTGTTTTATAAAACTTGGACTCAGTCAAAGGGTTGCACTTGACCTAGAGGATCACATGTGGCCTCGAGGCTGCAAGTTCCCCAAACCCAGCTCAGGTTTTACCACTTTACTATAGAGCATTTGTCACCTCTTATACTTCACAGATGCCCATAAGATTTCAATTTTGAAATCCAAATTAGAATTTCATATGAATAATAGTCCAGGAGAAAACAGCCTAATATTTTAATTTTTAGTGAAACCAAATCATTACATTTCATAGTAAATCAAAATGTCTTAAGTGTAAATGCACCATGAAGAAATAATTTTGAATGACTTTTCTTATGAAAGAAAAAAAAAGCTTTAATTAAAGGTAAAGGAATATAGATCTGTGGAGTTTTCTAGATACTTGTTACTATTATCAATTATTGATATCAATAATTAAACCGAGAATATTGTTTCACTGAATAAAAGAAGGAAAAGGGAAGATACAGTGGAAAACCTAGGTGATGCCAAAATAAAAGATATTAACAAAAAATACATGTTTACTAAAAATGGTCAAAAGGGAATTCAGGTGATTTTTTTTTAAGAACTGAAATTTTATTTATAAACCAGGTATGTAACACGACTGATTTACATTAAACTGTTAACTACTTCTCACTGGTATCTTCTTCTTTGAAAAAAATAATATTTATGAGCAACAGCTCTCAGAGTTCCAAAGGTGAAACTCATGGATAATGATGATTCAAGCCAAATCCTCAAATAAGGCCTCTGACAGAATAAGCAAGAAGGGTTGGGTTTCCCATCTTCCAAAACATTTATTAAGGCTGTGTCCTTTCTTTTCGGTTCATAGCAAGACGAACCCATATATTTAAAGATAAATATAAACAATAATTTATAATTTAAATCCATGGGAAAATCTGACTTGATAGAAGTCAGAGATATCCTTGAACCTCCCAAGGTGAAAATTTTACTGGGTAGATTAGAAGCCCACCCCACCCCCCCACCAGGAGACCAGACAGCGGTTTGTTTGACTGACAGCTAAACCACACTAACATACAAGCTGACCCCTGGGGGCCATACACTGACTTAGAAAAACATGAATTAACATGATCTTGGTTGAACTATTTATTTCATTAAACATTTCCCAATTACACTTTGATTGGCTGGCATTCTAGGATTTTATGGGCCACATGGGCTTGTGAGTTTGACATCTCTGGTTAGCAGTTTCATTTTTGAATGTCTAAATAGAGATTTCTCTTTATTGGTTTTAAGGATTAATCCTGCTGCCCCTTAAAAAGGGGTGGGGGGAAGCAACTCTGATCGTATCTTCAGCTACTATTTTTGCTGACCTTGAACTAGACAGAAGAGGTTTAAAGTTGGGGTCCACAGATTCTCTCCAACATCCCCCATCCCAAAACCCTGGCAGTTCACGGGTAGATTTCAAAGGGGTCTCTGAACTTGACTGGGGAAGAAGTCCACCATTATCCAGAAAAACAAAAAAGGACCTCACATTTAACATTAGGAAGTAGCACCCTTTTCTTTGGTAATTCCCCACTTCTGTTAAAGCCCAGCATCCTCGTGGTCATCCAGACTCATAACCTCAGAGCAGTGTTTGCTTCTTCTTTCTACCTCCCCCCTCCACCAACCTCCCCTATCAAATCTGTGGCAAAGACTATCTATTCCTTATCTTCATTCAGGCACCAGCCTCCTTCAGACACCATTTCCCTTCTATGCTTCCAAACTCACCTCCCTCCAATCCACCCTTTACAGAATTGTCAAAATCACGCCTAAAGGCACTTCTCAGACCACTCCTCCTCTCAGCCCTTCAGTGGATATTTACTGGCTGGAGGATATTTCTTAGCCAGGCCTTTGAAGCCATAATCTGACCATGATTGAATTAAAGTCATTCAACAACCTAATGAATGGGGATGTATGGTGGGGTTGGGGTGGCTTTTGATGTTCATTCCTTTACATGCTTAAGATTTTTAAAACTACCGTCTTCAGAACAAAATGTAATTTTATTCTACATTTCATAATTTCTTCTGCCCTATTTCATGTGACTTATTCATATCTATGTTCTGGTCCATATGTGCTACTAGCAGCTCCATGAACCTGATCCTCCATCTTGCATATCTATGCATTCCCACCAACTATTCCCTACTACTCAAACACATTCCCCTCTTCAACTCAATCTCTCGAAATTGTTCCTGTCCATTTGGCAAGCCTTAAGGTCAGGCCTCCTACAAGAAGTCTTTCCTTATTACCCCAGTTGGTCGTGCCCTCTCCCTCTACAAATGCCCTTAAACTGAAATATTTGTCCCATTGCCATAACATAATCTTCTTCCCCAAACCCCCCAGAAGATAGCTTCTTGGAAGCAGAAATTGTTTTGACTTTTATGTTTCTGTAATTTACCTAGTGCCCTGCACACAGCAGGTGATTAATGAAGGTGCACTGAAATGGATCAATGACTTAGGCTCATCTAAGTTTTGATGGCATTTCCTTCATCTCTAATGAACTATTAGGGCAGTGGTTCTCAACCTGTGGGTTGTGACCCCTTTGGGGTCGAATGACCCTTTCACAGGGGTCGCCTAAGACCATCAGAAAACACATATTTCCAATGGTCTTAGGAAACTTCTCTATTCATCTCCAGGCAAGTCTGCCCACATGCAGACACGTCCACATATGACTATTAAAGGGTCCCAGCATTAGGAAGGTTGAGAATCACTGTATTAGGGCATAGAGGTTAGGCCCAGTAAACTGTCCAGAAATGGAGAGAAGATATACTGGTATTTGAAAATTTCCAATACGAATCATCAAAATGTAGAAAACTGCGAGATAACTATATTCCCATACATACATAAAACAATTGATCAAAAAGTATCTATTAAACACAACAGGCACTGCAGTAAAATCTCTGCCCTCAAGGAGCTACATTAAAATAATCTCTGTGTGTGTGTGTGTGCACATGTGTGTAATTAATTCAACTGGTGATTTTCAAAGTTCTACTTATCTGTGATTCTTTCTGATTTTCTATTTTCTTCTGTATAGTCTTTAAAAAAAGATGTTTCAATTACTCTTTGTCTACTTCTCTATTCTATCCTATCCACACTCTATCTCCCATTTGCTCCTCCCCCCCAAAAAAAAGTGGAGGGAAAAAGAACCCCCCAACCACCGTTTTATATATCATTGTATATCTAGACATATCATTGCACATACATACATATAGACATACAGACATACACACATACAGACACACATACATACATACATATATACATATATACATACATACATACATACATAGTCAAACTAAACAAATTCCCACATTGGTCACATTTAGAATAAACATGTCATATTCTGCATCTTGAGGCACTGAATGAAGGTGAATAGCTTATCTGTCCTGTGGAATCACAACTGGTCACTACAGGCACTACAATTTTTAAGGATCTCTGCCAGAAAGATACTAGGTCATTATTAACTTGGTTATAATAAAAGTAAAGAAACCACTTTACTGTCCAACTGGCTCAGAAATACTTTGAGTGGGGTGGCTAGGTGGTGCAGTGAATAGAATCCAGACTCAGACACTTAAGACTCACTAGCCGTGTGACCTTGGGCAAGTCACTTACCCCCAACTGCCCTGCCCTCCCCTCTCCAAAAAGCAAAAAAAAAGAAAAATACTTTGAGCACGTGTCTTCACTTTAAAAGTAATTTCCCCAAAAGGTCTTTATTTAAAACTATTGTAGATAACTACCCTTAATCTAGTTCCTCTTTTGAGAGCCCATTTCCCACCCTATGGCATTTTGAAATGTTACTGAAATGTGATTTCTCCGTTTTTTTCCAAATTATGAAAGCCTTTTCAACAGGATTTCCTGTAAGAACAGCGAACAGAATTATAGTCATTCAACAACCTAATGAATTGGGATGTATGGTGGGGTGGGTGGCTTATGATGCTCATTCCTTTACATGCTTAAGATTTTTAAAACTATCGCCTTCAGAACAAAAAGTAATTTTATTCTGTATTTCATAAGAAATGAACAAAAAACTTGGAAGTCCGGCTGTAACCCTATTTTTAAACTGAAAACATTTTTTACCCAATCACTTGAGGCAAAGATTGTCAAACATAATAGAACACTTCAAAGGTCATCCACATCTACTAGGTGACTGCTGCCACCTCCCTCACTTATATGCCCCATCCTGCTGAACACAGAGATCAGTAAGATTTAAGTAATTTGTGAAATACCAAAATCTCACTCTGAAAATTCTTGGAGGGTCCCTGAAACAATGCCGCGTCAAACCCAGATGCGCTTCCTGTACTAACTGGTGCCGGTTCGTCATGGTCCGATCACAGTCCCTTTCCTTTGCCTTTTCAAGCTGCCGCTATATGTGCTTTCAAGAAACCCAAAATGAAATAGATTAACGAGTTCCACACTTCCCCTAAGAGACCCTTTGACTTCCTTTTCCCTTTTACTTTGCATAGCAATTTGCTTTTTTCCCCACAAGAGCTCCCTAATGGGTCTTCCTGCGCTCAGGATAGAGTCTCAGCTAGCTTTCTGGAGCTTCATGGGATGTGAAGGACAAATTCTACAGAACTAAGGTTGCCAAAGGCTGAGAGAAGCCCTAGAATCTTATACACCTTATACACATTAGCGTATATTATATATCATTCATATTAATGAATGCAGAGCATAGGATCAGAGGAACCTGGCAGAGAGCTTTCAGTTCTGAACACAACGACATGTCAATAAGCATTTGTTAAATGCCT
The DNA here is from genome assembly GCA_028646515.1 of Pseudochirops corinnae. Lineage (NCBI taxonomy): Eukaryota > Metazoa > Chordata > Mammalia > Diprotodontia > Pseudocheiridae > Pseudochirops > Pseudochirops corinnae. Next base: position 167,688,189 of record CM053591.1, read on the forward strand.
GCTATATGCTAGACGCTGTGTGAAAGTCCTGTTGTTTGTACTTCACTCTCTAAGAGGACCATGACATCAGGGAAGTGATGCTTTGACACGCAAGTGAACTGAATGTATGTGAGGGAGGGCTGTACAAAGTCACCAGCCCCATTTCCTCCTCCAGAGCCATCTGGGTCCAGTGGCCAGATATAGATCAGGACAACTGGAGATGGTCTGCGCTTGGGACACCAAGAAGGAAATTTGAATTTGATTGAGGTAAGGAAACTCCATGTGCATAAATCAGTTCAGGTCAAGGTGGATGGAAAGTAACCTGAATGGGAAGGCATTAGCAATTGGGGTTGAGAAAGGCTACTACAGAGAGGTGGACTGGAATGGAGTCTTGAAACTAGGCCATGGAATTTAAGGAGCAGAGGTGAGAGGGCAGAGGATTCTAAACATGAGTGATAGCCAAGGCAGAATAATGGAAGCGGGAGATGGAGCATCATGGAGCAAGACAGTGAGTGTAGAGGATCAAAAAAATAGTATTTGGAGGAAGTTTGGAAATGGAAGAATTCTGAATGCCAGGGGATTTTATATTTTATCATGCAGCCAACAGAGTTTGTGGAGCAGGGTGGTGATATGGTCACTGGCGTGGGGAGAGATGAAGCAGGGAGTTAAAAACAGTACTGAAACCAGTCTAGGTGAGATTAAGGACCAGTTAAAATGCTACTGGAAGGCTGAAGATAAGAAAGAAGGGAGAGGGCAGTGAAGAACCATCTACTAAAGAGTCTAGGGCAGCTAGGCAGCACAGTGGATAGTGCTGGGCTTGGAGTCAAGAAGACAAATCTGGCCTCAGACAACTACTAGCTGTGTGACCCTAGACAAGTCACTTCACCCTGTTTGCCTCAGTTTCCTCATCTATAAAAGGAGCTGGAAAAGGAAAAGGTAAACCACTCCAATGTCTTTGCCAAGAAAACCCCAAACGGGGTCACAAAGAGTAGGACATGACTGGAATGTTTAATAACGTTAACTCCTAGACACAATGGAATCAAGGGTGCATGCAGAGAGGTCAGCTTTGACAAAAAAAAAGGGACACCTCTTAATCTGAGATCCAGGTGAAGGAGGAAAACATGTGAGATGGGGGAAGGGGTAACAGGGAAGCGGGAGCTATTGGCCAATGATCTCAGTTGTTATTACTGCTGACTTAAGTAAGTGGTGAAGTCCTCAGCTGAGAAAGTGAGGAGGTAGGGGATGCCATGGGAGGGCTGGGGGGAGAACCGATGCCATAAAAATTCAGAAAGTGAATCAGTTAGGGAGGAATGACGTAACTGCCTTGTTGCAGAGAAGGTTCACTTGAGATTATATAACTTAAATTTGTAGTGGGCCCAGTCAGGGAGATAGTTATTCCCTCCATCTCTGTTCATGCAAAGAACTGGTCATGAATGAAGGAATGAAGAAATCATATAAGAATTAGGATGAGTCTGGGAGAGTTCATAAAGAACTCAGGCTTGCGATGCTACATTTCAATGACTGTTCAGAGCCTCTCCTTTGTTGGTCCCAAATATGTGAGTCTGTCGTTGAATAATTTCAGTCCTGTCCAACTCCTCATGACCCCATCTGAGATTCCTGGAAAAGATACTGGAGTGGCTTGCCATTTCCTTCTCGAGCTCATTACATGGATGAGGAAACTGAGGCAAACATTGGGTGAAGCAAGTGTTTGAGGCTGGATCTGAATTCCAGGCCCAGTGCTTTATCTACTGTGCCCCTCAACTGAGAGTCAGAGATGAACAAACTATTGCTAATATAAATGATTCCACGACAGCAAAATGACTTCAAAATTAGTAATTTCTTGAGATGCTAGGGGCACATGGGAAATATGCATAATTCTTCTTTAAATAATCCAAAATTTTGTTTGTTTAAAAAAAACTAAAAAGACCCAGTGACAAGGCCACACATGGGTACAAATGAGGAAGGAAACCCAGTATAAGAAAGCAGACTAAGTAATTTTGTTGCACACTTCATTCCTCTCCCTGAAGAAACAGCTGCAGCCTTCTGATAATATAAAGCCAAAGAACATTCTTTCAAGAAAAGGTGATTACTTTTTTGAAAAACTTATTTTGCGATTATGAATGTTTACAAAGTATGTAATATGTTTTATGTAAAAATGTTGTAAAATTAACATTCTACAATCCACAGAGTGGCAAGAATCCACAGAGACAGGCGGTACAAATGTAGCTCTGTTAGACAAACCGGAATGGATAGCTATCTCTTCACCAGGGTATTTGGGATAGTACAGAGTTACTCTTTATGAATGGACTACACGGATGAATGTAGGAAGGAGTTATAAAACTACAATTTAGGTATGAATACTAGAAGAACTAAACAGTTTGTTCTGTTAACTTAACATTTGTTGCCTGACTAGGTAACAAGATTTTCTTTTCCTAGAAAGAATTTGTGTTTTGAAGGAGAAGGTGCGTGAGGTCACTAGCTCCATTTTAATGTAAACACTCAGCAAAGGGCAGTGAGTCTGGACTGGATATGTGACTTTCGAAATTACCAACTTCTCTTCCATTTTGTTGCTGTTTTCACAGCTGACACAGGGAACCATGAATGCCACATTCCTTCAACTCGCCAATGGATCCCTCAACTTCACTGACCGTTGCCCCAGAGACAACCGGATTACTCATTTGATCTTCCCAGCTCTGTACACCACTGTGTTCTTTGCTGGGATGTTACTGAATAGCTTGGCTTTATGGGTTTTCTTTAGGATTCCCAGCTCATCCACTTTCATAGTCTACCTTAAAAATACCTTGGTGGCAGATTTAATAATGACTCTGACACTCCCTTTCAAAATTCTCTCGGATGCAAACCTTGGACCCTGGCAAATTCGAGCTTTCGTTTGTCGTGTCTCAGCAGTGATCTTTTACGAGACCATGTACATTGGCATCATCTTACTTGGACTCATTGCTTTTGATCGCTTCCTCAAGATCATCCGGCCCTTTGGAAAATTCTGCGTGCAGAAGCCCGGTTTTGCCCAAATCCTGTCTATACTGGTCTGGCTCTCCTTGTTCTTCCTCTCCTTGCCGAATATGATCTTATCTAACAAGGAAGCCACGCCACAATCTGTAAAAAAATGTGCTTCCCTCAAGGGCCCCTGGGGCCTTACATGGCACAAAGCAGTCAATTATGTGTGCCAATTTATCTTCTGGACTGTTTTTTCTCTAATGCTTCTGTTTTATGTGGTGATTGCCAAGAAGGTATACGAGTCTTTCAGAAAATCAAAGAGCAAAGATGCCAAAAGCAACAAAAATCTGGAAGGCAAAGTCTTCATCGTCGTGGCCGTATTCTTTGTATGCTTTGCCCCTTTTCATTTTGCAAGGGTCCCCTACACTCAGAGCCAGACCAACAATAGCAAGACCAACTGTGCGGTTCAGAACCAGCTGTTTCTGGCTAAGGAAGCCACTCTCTTCTTGGCCACTACCAACATCTGCATGGACCCCTTGATCTACATATTCTTATGTAGGAAATTCACAGAAAGGCTGCCCTGTGTGAGGAAAATGAAAAGGACAAGCCAAGAAAATCATACCAGTCAAACTGATAACATAACATTAAGCTGACAGGACTTGTGAGTAACTCCCATTAAGCGCCTGGGCTTGGAAGAAATGTAGCATGGTGGTTTTGCTTACTCTGATTGGGGAAATGGAATTTAAGGGTGAAAACAAAGTGTTGGGGCAGGGTGAGGGGGATGATATGACTGGAATGTACAGTGTTCTGCTATTACTCGATTTTCATGCATGTTGCACAGAAAGGATACAGTTGACTTTAACTTTTGAATGCTACATATGAAGAAAGGGCTGATTCAAATGAAAGAATTGCTCATTAGACTTGAGAGGGGAAAAAAAAAAGTTACTCCATCTGAGAAAGGGTTGATTTATATGAGAAGATTGAGCTCCCTTAAGGGAACATTTGACCACTAAAGGTGACTTCCAACTTAAAATAAAACAATAGCTTTAAATACTGGGGGAAGGTCTAGTTTGTTGGGATTTATACCGCTAGAATGATCGTCATGTTCTGTCTAAAACTTTGAAATTCCCTTGGTGTTCTACTTCTCCTTGGTGGCACTTTTGATGAAACCATACGTTCCAGGCAAATGTCTTTATTTGTTATCTGTGGTGAGTTCTACATCCCCCTGCATCTGTCTGAGTCCAGTGGCATAATCACTTCTCGAAAAGCTTCCTACTCTAGCTGTTTACCAAACATACACTGTTCCCATAACTGAATATCTGCCTCAATTTCTCCAGTTGTTAAGGGTCTCTTCCCCCAATTCCTCTGCTGACATACAGTACCTGGAAGCCTTGGGCAAATCACTTAACCACTTTGGATCTAGTTACTTCATCTATAAAATAGTGGAGCTGGTGTTGGTGACTTCTGAGATGTCTTGACTCTCTAGACCAGTGGTTCTCAACCTTCCTAATGCTGCGACCCTTTAATACAGTTCTTCATGTTGTGGTGACCCCCAACCATGAAATTATTTTCATTGCTACTTCATAACTGTAATTTTGCTACTGTTATGAATCATAAACTAAATATCTTATATGCAGGATGTATTTTCATTGTTACAAATTGAATATAACTCACAGGTTGAGAACCACTGCACTAGACCTATGATCATATGATCCAACCTATATATCATATATAAATGTATGTATGTATATATGTATCTGTGCACATGTTATTTTTCTGCTTTTAGACTGCAGTCTCCTCAAGGACAGGAACAGTTGCTTTGTCATCTTTCTGTCCCCACCCTTCAGTACTATTTGTGAATGGAAATAAAATTTTGGAAGAGAAGAGATCAAATCCTTTATTATTTTTGTAACCCACAAAATGAGACAATTCTAGAGCATGGAATGTGAGATTAGATTAAACTTTAGAGATCATCAGGTGCAACCCTGTCATTACATAGATAAGGAAACTGAGGCCCAGTGAGGTTAAGGGACTTTATCCAAGCTTACATAGTCAGTAAGGAGAAGAAGATTCAGCACTTGAACTCAAGTCCCTTTGATTAAAGATTCAGAGCTCTTTCCACTACTCCAAGTTGACTTTCAGGGGTTTATTATCTATTTGCTTTTTAAAAAGCAGACAACCCAAATGGGCTTGGTTAGCTATTTTTGCTGTTCTTGTTTTTTTGGGGGGGGGCGGGGCGTTGGGGAGGGCAATTGGAGTTAAGTGACTTGCCTAAGGTCACACAGCTAGTAAGTGTTAAGTGTCTGAGGCCGCTGACTTCTTGATAATGGCATACGGATCAAGAGGAGGAAATAGGTGCTCTATTCCCAAGCTCCATATCTCAAATGAATTACTTAACAAACTAACTTCTACTTGTTAGGATGCCTAGCTCACTCAGAGCTCAGTTCAGATTTTATCTCCTATGGGAAGCCATTCCTGACCTTTCCCTCCACCCCCACAACCCAATTGTTAGCATTCTTTCCTTCTTCAAATGACCATACAAGTTACTGTTTTTACTGTTCAGTCCTATCCAATTTTTTGCCATCTCATCTGAGGTTTTCTTGGCAAAGATACCTGGAGTGGTTTGCCATTTCCTTCTCCAGATCGTGAAGAAACAGAGGCAAACAGGTGACTTGCCCAGGGTCACACAGCTAGTAAGAGTCTGAGGCCAGATTTGAACTCAGGAAGATGAGTCTTCCTGACTCCAGGTCTTTACATGTTGTCTCCTTTGCACCCCTTCTCCCCCAGAGACTGTAAACTCCTTACGATCAGAGACTGTCTTTCAATTTTTTTCTTTGTATCTCCATAACTTAATGTAATACTGTGTATATAGTATGTGCTTAATAAACATTTGATGAGTTTTATTGGAATGGATTAGTGTCTGAAGGGAAGGAAATGATCAATAAGTTAGGAAATCTCTCTCTCCCTCTCCCCTTCTTCCTCCCATCACACACACACACACACACACACACACACACACACACACACACAATCCAGAAGCACAAGGAAACTTTCTTTTCACTAGTAAAATATTCTGGAGAATCCAAAGGCAAAACCAATGGCCTGTGATAACTGTTAATATGGTGGTATTCTACTGTCTTTGCAGTCTGAGGCAATAACATAGAGCTAATATGTTAACCAATCAGGTGCTAAAAATAATTTCGAGAATTGTGGAAAAACTGTCTTTGTCTTACGGTGTAAAAAAGTGCAATCTAAAATAAATTGTCACTGTGATATCTGCTCTTGCCTTAGACACAAGTTTTACTAATTTGGGGGAATCTAACACTATTTAGCTGGGAAGGAGACAGAGACCAAAGAAGCTCCACACAGCTGGGTGGTTTAATGAACTGAACCCTGGTCTAGGAGTCAGGAGAGGCTTTAATTCAAAAAGCAGGCTACTATAACCAGTCATTCCAGGCAAGTTGCTTCACGGTTCCGAGCTTCAACATCCCCATCCACAAAATGGGTAAGACATGGCATGCCTCACAGGATCGTGGCTAAGAATCAAATAAAATGTTGCTAAAGTACATTGTAAATCTTAAGGTGTTACACAATAATTAACTATAATTATTGTAATAATAGTATGAAGCACATGTTATTGTTGTTGTGGAGTTGTTTTAGTTATGTCTGACTCTTTGTGATCCTGTTTGGGGTTTTCTTGGCCAAGATACTGGAGCAGTTTCTTGTTTCCTTCTCTAGCTCATTTTACAGATGAGAAAACTGAGGCAAACAGGGTTAAGTGACTTGCCCAGGGTCACACAGCTAGCAAGTGTCTGGGATCCCATGTGAACTCAAGCATGTACCATGGCACCACCTATGCATGGCACACAGGGGTCACTTAATTTTTTATTGATTGATTGATTACTGTTATTATCTTGAATTTCTTTTAATACGTAACTTAAGGATTGTGTAGAGGTCATCTATGAATGGTCTTGTGGGCAGCATGATTAAAAGACACCTTTATTGGAGATCTGCATTAAACGTCCCAATTCCATTAAATCAATTTTAAAAATTTAGAAACTGAAATCACTCAACTTCCCCCAACCTTCTTCATTTTTACCTGTTCTCTGTCACAAGCCCACAGAAAGCATGCTGGTCTAGCTGTCCACAGCAATTCAATCAAGGTAACTGGGATGAGGCATGACATTATGAAGCCTACATTCCCTGTATTTCCCAAGTGTATTACACATCTAGTGATATGCTTCAAATATTACCATAAATAATTAGATCTGAACCACACTTGTCCAAATAAATGAGCTACCTGGTGTGATGCAACATTATTATCTCATCGGCTTCCATCCTCATTTCTTGTGTCGAACTGAGTTGTCTAACTATTTCTCTCTTTACCCATGTGCAGAAGTGAGTCCCCCCTGTGCAACTTTAATGTACCCACAAAAAACTGGGGAGAAAATTAATATATGTAGAGGGTGCTGAGGTGGCACAGTGAATAGAGCACCAGCCCTAGAGTCAGGAGGACCTGAGTTCAAATCTGCTCTCAGACAGTTAACACAAAAAATTAGCCATGTGACCTTGGGCAAGTCATTTAACCCCAATTGCCCTCCAAAAAAGGCAAAAAAAAAAAAAAAAGAAAAGCAAATTAATATACATATAAACATATAAAAGATTCCACTTCATGCAGGTTCAATCATATTTAAAATAAAATTGACATCAGAGTATTTTTAAATCAGATTAGGGGAAAAATAGTTAAATGACTATAGACAGAAGATGAACAGTCAAAAGATAAATTATGGAAATGGAGTCGTGAATACTTGGCTGGATGCCTTGTTAAATTATAATCTGGGGGGGTAGCTAGATGGCGCAGTGAATAGAGTACCGGCCCTGGAGTCAGGAGGACCCGAGTTCAAATGTGACCTCAGACACCTGACACACTTACTAGCCGTGTGACCTTGGACAAGTCACTTAACCCCAGCTGCCCTCCAAAAAGCAAAAAAGTAAATAAATAAAAAATTATAAACTGGAAGATACTTCATGACCTAAGGAGTCCTTCTTTAATGTCAAAGCCTGCCCTGAGATCATCTCCCATTAATCTTGTATATTCCATTTGTACACAGCTGTTTGCCTGTTGTCTCCCTGATTAGACTGTGTGCTCCTTGAAAGCAGGGATGGTCTCCTGCTGTTCTTTGTACATAGTAGGGACTGAATAGACAGCTGCATGTTACACTTGAGGATACCTAGAACATGATTTAATGCCATGGAAAAAGTTATTTATTTTTCAAAGTACAGTATAATGATTCCAAAGGATACATGATGAAAAATGCTATCTACTTACAGAGCGGGCACTGATGAATTCTGAAGGCACACTGAAGCATGCTACTTTTCCTTTCTGATGTTTTTTATCTGTGTTTTCTTTGGCAACCTGACTAATACAGAAATATGTTTTGCATGACTTCACATGTATAATCACTATCAAATTGCCTTCTCAAGGAGAGGGGAGGGATGGGAAGAAGCGAGAGAATTCAGAACTCAATATTTGAAAAAAAACTCCTTTATACATAATTAGTAAATATCAAAATAAATAAAAATGTCAAAAAGGGAAAAGGGTACTATAAATAGGCTTAAAATTAGGGATCAATCACCTTTGTTAGTTCCTTCCTGTCTCTAGGAGAAAATACAAACTCATAAATGAAAATATTAAATTTAGTAACAATATTAAAATATTAAACTTAATAATATTTAATTAAATAAATTTAACGATATTAAAGTATTCAATATTTAAAGTCCACTGACCTTGGGTTCCCCCTCAACTTTTCAGATTTATTTTCGATGTCTATGCTTCACACATTCAACACTGAAGCCAAACTGATCTATTGGTTATTTCCTCAATTACGCATTCTATCTCAAGCCCCTGGGATTTGTATGGGCTGCCTGGAATTCACCTCTTGAAATTCATGGCTTCCTGGGAGAGTCTATCCAGTTGTCATTTCCTCCGGAAATTTATTCCTGATTTAGAAGTTCTTAACCTGGAATCTGAGAACTTTGTTTCTATTTTGATAACTGCACTTCAATAATAATTTGTTTCATCTGTAATTCTATGTAGTAGTTAATTTTTATGCATCGAAAAACGTGATTCTGATGAGTGGCTTCACCACACTAACAAAGGTTCTCTTCCTCCTCAAATTACTTTTTCTTATATCACCTAATAGAACACAAGTATCATGAGGGTACAGCTGATTTCATCTCTGTCTTTGTGTTCCCAGTTGGCAGAGTGCATCTAAACATAGGATTGATCACTTTTATGAACTGAATTTGTTTCCCCAGCCATGTACCCAGAATACTGCAAACTCAGACAATTTCCCCAAGTTATGTGTTTTTTTTTTCAGTGACTCAGCCAACACTGGTTTTGGGCTGCCCATCTGTAAAACAATATACTGGCCCTGGTCCTGAATTGATTTAAAGAAGTAAAGAAAAAAAAAACTCCTAAAAAATAGATGTTGTCCTTCAGTAGCATAAAGAGAAACCTCACCCATCTGCTCTGTACCTAGAACAGCAACAGGAAAATTCCTACAATGGAAAAACTCACCAAAATCAGATGTTCTGAGCATCAGGGGTATGCTCTGGGACAGTCAATTACCAAGGTTTTTTGGAGACTGTCAAAAGTGTAAGGAACAAAGCATACACAGAGAAAAGCTTGTATTTTTTTTTGGGGGGGGGGCCTTCATATCTAGTTTAGAAATAAAGGAAGCATTCCATGGTATGTAATGAATTTTAAGGAAACCTTAATTGGGAAATATTTTTAAAGAGATAAAGAAAAGGAGAAAAAAATCAGCAACACTGATCAATTGATTGAAAAAGTCTCACAACATCTGCACAGGTACCTTGTCCACACACACATCCCTCTGAAAATCAATGTGTATGGGAGCGGAGTGTTGTCTATTTCTTCAGGAGAAGGAAAAGAGATATAAGGGGAATTTTAGGCTATGTGAAAACAAAAAATTTAATAAAATTTAATTTTTTAAAAAACATAAAAATGCATTGTAGAAGTCTCTATCATACTTATTATTAGCTTGCTAATTTTTTGCCTGCTGAACTTGTCAATTTTAACATATACTCATCAAGGACTTGACAGGTAAAAAAAATATTCATTTTAACATATATTTCATGTTTGAAGTTTTTCCTTCTTTGAAGAAGTATCTGCTAAATGCCAATCAGAGAATTGAGCTCAACTGCATTCTAAATCATTTATAAAGCCCTCAAGAGAGAGTCAGACCCAACACAAGGTTGTGATTTTGTTTTGTTTTGTTTTTCCAAGTTTGTCTTTTCTAATATTCTACTGAGAGGTTTAGAATTATACTTGTACTCAATCAAGCATCATACCCTCAGGTACTAGACACATGCTCGAGGCATCCATAGATGTTTAGGGTCCAAATGATTGACTATGCCCTGTCTTGTGGAATTACGGGAAATTCCTGGCAGTAAGTTAATATATAGACCCAGACTTCATAATTACCTGAAGAGGCTTATACAAATTGATGCTAAGTGAGAAGAGCAGAACCAGGAAAAGATTGTACACAATCACAGACACATCGTACGTATGATGACCAACCTTGATAAACTGGACTATCCTCAACAATGCACAGCTAAAGACAACTCTACAAGCCTCAAGATGGAAGGAGATATCTACATTCAGAGAAAGATGTAGAAAGACTATAGTTTAAAGGGAGATTGAAGCAAAACATGCTATCGTTCTTTTCCATGTTTGGTTTGTTTTTGTTTTTGTTTTTCCTCAGTGATAACTCATTGGTTACAACCCTTCTATATAACCAAACTATTTTCCAGTGTGAAAGTATTTGTAGATCCTATACATGATTGCATGCCACCATGGCGGTGGGGGGGAGGAGGGAAGGGAGAAAATTTGAAACTCAAGGGATTGTGGAACTGAATCTTGTAAACTAAAAGTAAATAAAATAAATTTAAATATATATATATGTATATGTATATATATATAGACCCAGTTCCTCAATGAAGCTTTAAACTAAAATTAATGCTTATATCAGTTGAAATACAAACAATTTCTCATGCAATGAAACCAGAAAAGAGGAAGACTGTAGTTATGGCTTTAGGCAGCAGTCCTTCAAATGAAAGTTTTGATACATCCATGCTTCGCATTCTAGAATATAAATGCTATATCATCTTCCTTGTTACATTCCCTGAGCTTATGAAATGAGGATGATTGTGATGATAACATTTCTACTGCTCTAGTATCTTTGCCAAGAAACTCCAAAAGGGGGTCACAAAGAGCTGAACATGACTGAAATGACAGTGAACAGCCAGGCATGGTGGGGCACATCTGTATTCCCTAATAGTGGGGAAACTCAAGCTGGTAAATCACTTAAATTTGAGAGCAGTAAGGGTAAAGCTCATGAGATGTCTACGCTAAGCCTGGCACCAATATGGTGAGCTACTGGAAAGGGCAAGTTACCAGACTGCCTAAGGAGGGGATAAATTGGACTAGGTCATAAATGGAGTAAGTCAGAGTTTATGTGCTGATCAGCAGTTAGGTTAGGACCATGAGAGGTCATTGTATGTCCAGCCTAGCCAAGAAAAAAACAAAACCAAAGCACACCAAACCAAACCAAAGAGAGCAATAAACAAGAAACATTTAAAAAATGGGATGGGATGGCTCTGGTCAGTTCAGCTCTGGCTCTAAGCAAATAGATCTTTACTTCAGAGAGCATAATAAATTCTTTTTACCTTCTGTAAAAAAAGAATCCTGGGTCAAACCACCAACATGGAAAAAAAAAAGGCTGTAGATTCAGTATCAAATACATTGTAAAGTAAGTTTTATACAGGATCTTAAGAACAGAAACTAAACTTGCTGGCTTTGCTACCACTTAGTAACTTGCAAACATGCTCTATATTTCATAGGCATAATAATAAAACAAAAATTACATGGTTGGGTGTAACCCTTGAGTAACTGATCTTAGCTCTTGTCAGAAAAGAAGTGCGTTGACCTTTTATAGAAGACTATGTGTGCTTTTTTTTGTATAAAAAAAAGGCTTCCATCCTCTTAATAGAGAGATCCAGAAAGAATGAAGGCTGAAAAAAGAACAAAATTAATAAGAAAAATACGGAGAGGAAGAGGAGAGAATGAAGAAGGACAAGCCAAAGTTATTTTAAGCCTGAGTTATTTCAAACTGGTTTGGAAAAACAAAATCTTTTTCACTCGGTCTGTGAACTCTTACCACGCCTAGAATGAAACTCAAACAAAAGATGTAGCTACGAGATCACCACCTTTATTTAGAGAGCTCGATTTGCAGCCACAAAAATAATACCCCCAAAAAGATACCTCTCCAATTATAGAAGCATTTTCTAAAAGAATCTCAACTTGGTGCAGGAGAAGGAAGGAGGCTATATCATTACAAATTTATTTTTTAAAGTACCATCTCACTAAGTATAAAATTATTTGCTTGGATAGCTGACATTTCTGCAGCCCACTTTCCCTCTGGAACATATTGCTTTGCCTACCGGGCTGTGGTTAGGAACTAAAGGTCCAACCCAGATCTCTCTTGATTCAAAGTCAAACACTCTTTCTGCTATATCAACCTAGGTCTGTGTATCAATAAGCACCTACTGTATGCCTAGCACTGTTCATAGAACTGAAATAATTCTAGCCCTCATAGAATTTACATTCTATAATGGGAGAAAACAAGGTCAGAATATGTACCATGGCTGTGCATGCACTGGAAAGTGAGTGTAATATTATCTGAGGAGAAGGGGATCACATAGGGTCTCATGGAGAAGTCGGTGCTTAAGTAGCACTCTGAGGGATTTAAGAGGCGGGAGTAATGAGGGAATGCCTTCTAAGTATGGGGAGGGTTGGAAGAGGGAGGAGTCAATACAAAAGAATATATTCCAAGGCCACATTTTATTGGCAGTCTTTAATTCCAATTGGTTAAAGTCTAGGCCCTTAACCTTTTTTATGGATCCCTTTGGTAGTCTGATAAAGCCTATAGATCCCTTTTCAGAAAAAAAAAAAGTTTTTAGATATATAGAATAAAATGCATGGGCTCATAATAGAAACTGAAATATAGGTATCAAAAAACATACAAAAGATATAATCAGAACTTTGTATTTAATAAGAGTAGCACATGGAAAAATGTTTTCATCTTCAGAGTACTCTCTAGTATAGCGGTTCTCAACCCGTGGGTCGCAACTCCTTTGGGTCACAGGGGTCACCTAAGACCATGGAAAACACATATTTCCGATTGTCTTAGGAACTGAGACACGGCTCCTCCATCCGTCTCCAAGTGGGCCCACCCACATGCAGATACATCCACATATGAATATTAAAGGGTCGCAGCATTAGGAAGGTTGAGAACCACTGCTCTAGTACATTCAATGTTTGTTCATCAGCCCTCATGACGTCCATTTCGTTTTCCTAAACATCACCAGCAAGCAGACTGATCCATAGAGATCAGCAATCTTAAAGGTGTCAGGTATCACATCATCATCAGAGCCAAGACATCACTGGTAGCCCCACACATTCCCGAAAATGTCCTTGACAATAAACTAAGTGGCCCAGGCCCACTGAACTGAACCAATTAAAGATGGCAAAAAGGTCAGAAAGTGGGTACTGGGCACTTCTCCAGTTGCTTTACAAGTGGTAAAAAATGCCAGAAGAAAGAGATGATCCAGATATGTTATAAATAATTACTGAAAGGCAGGGAGGTATAGCGGAAAGTGTGCTGGCTTTGCAGTCAAAGGGGTGTAGGTTTAAATCCTGACTTGCCACCTGTTTGGACCATCTCCTGGAGGCTGCTCTTCTCCAAAATGTGGGAACTGAACTAGCAGACCTAAGAGGCCCCTTCCATCTCTAAGCCAATGTTACTATTATCCTGTCTTTAAAAGCCTTGTCTTTGTTGTAGTAACACGCCTGAGGTCTATGTAGATAAGACAAACAGTGCTCTACTGTCATGGTGCAGTTAGGTCTATGCGGCTCTTCAAGCCTGTGGTACAGAGTCAACATACTGGGGAAAGTTTTGTGTTTTTTTTCCCCCACTTCCTATTAATACAGTTTCATTTTCTCTTTAAGGAAATAGATTCTTCTGACTTTTAAAAGATATGGATGTTTTTTAAAGTCACAATCCTTTTAACTAATAAACACAATTGAGCTAAACAAATCTACACATTTGCCATGTCTTCTGCACTGTGGGCCCATCAGCACCCCCACCCCCATCACACTTCCATATCCAATCTCTGGAGTCAGGCCAACTTCCTCCTTCACTGATAGGGAACCCAGAGGTAAATCAACTTGCCCAAGGACACCCAGCTCATAAGTACTACCCTTTCTTTAATACACCTCTTCCTAGCAAAAACAGAAACACCAAAAACCTTGGATCTCCACCTATGTTAATAAGGGAGACGTCTTCGTACTTCAAAAGGAGCAGGACCAAAGCAAGATTTTAAGCTATGCCTGCTGTGTTGAACCCAGAATGGAATCCTCCCCAGGGCCACTAGCCCCTGTCTTGGAAACTCAACTTGGCAACCTTCTGGCTGCTTTATAATTCTGGACTCTTCACCACCTAGCTCCAACCTCACGTCACACAACATTCCTGCCAGACTGGCTACTGGCTGTTCCTGGGACTCAACATTCCTTCTCTCTTTCATTAACTGAAGCAGGTTCCTGCCTCTCATAATCTTTATCTTCCCTTAAGGCTCTGCTCAGAAATCAGCAATTCCATAAAACCACCCCTGAATACTCACCAACCTGTAGCATTCTTTCCTATCAAACTACCTTCTACTAGTCATCTTTAAATGTGTTGTATCCATCTCCCTTATCCCCAGTGAAAGTCCTGGGGAGTAGCACCACCTTATTTTGTCTTTGCCTCCTCAACACCTTCCCAATCTGATCAGTGCACACAGTAGACACTTAATAAGTGGTTATGGAACTGAACTGGATTCTGTACTCACCAGAGACTAAATTGAACACAAGAAAATCAAATTATAATGGAACGTATTCAAAGAAATTTAGAAATTTCCGGAGCACAACCCATTGTCCAGGAGGCTGACAGATATTAAAAACAAATTTGGAGTTGGTAATGAATGGCCAATCCTGACTCTTTTTAAAAGCTTCCCTGCATTTAACAGCACTGTGCAGCCAGATACTTATTAAAATGAAATCATCTGAGTTCTTATGACTTGGAAGAACTGCTCTAACATCACCAGGGGAGGGAAAAAAAGCAGGTTCTCTCTTTCAATAATAATAATAAAGTTATAGGCTGGTTTGGAGCTGTTCTTTTCATCAAAGCTGTATGATTCTTTCGTGACTCAACATGCACTGCTGTCTTTTTTTTTTAATAACGTTGGGGAAGATCGGCTTTAACAAGCTTCAACTTGACAACTAGCAAGGTGAGATTAATACATTAAGGCTTTCTTAGATTAACTTTTTCCTTACTTGGCTTCAGTGGCAATGAAAGCTAATAAAGTTTTATGCTACACAAAGCATAATTTTGTTCAGTTTAATCAAATGTATTTATTTACCAGATTGCTAAAGTAACAAAATTCAGTTTGATAGTACATATCCCGTCAGACAGGGTCTTGGTTGATTTGGCTGAACTGTTTTCTTTTTTTTAAATGCTTTGTGTTTATACACATACACATACACACACGTATACATAAATACATAAATATATATATTATTCATTGGGTAGGGAAGCAGGAATATGTTCAGAAATTAAGTTACTTTAGATACAAAAGTCATCAATTTTTAAAAAGAAAAAGAAATTTAATTTTACCTCCAATCTTCTCAACTCCCTTCCCCCAGCCCCCACCTCACACATTCACTAGGTATTAATTATTATAATTTGAGTGCTGGAAGGAACTTTCTATCTCCTTAGATGAGGAATGAAAGACCTATATAAGTAATACAGCACGGGGTTTTGACTATTTTAGCAACCTGGTAAACAACACATCTTTGCAAAGTGAAACAATTTTATGATGTGTGTAACATAAAAGGATCATTTCTAACCTCTATAAGAGGCAGTCCCTCTGCCTTCTACCAAAGCATTATCTCAACAGACATAATTAACTCTTGAAAATCCACAAATGGAAATGTATTCCTTTGGCTTAAGATTTTGTCCACTATCAAAATGCAAAAGAATGTGAAGGAGTTTATCAAAGCCTTATTGGAAGAGCAGGTTTTGATTATGTCAGACATGGACACATTATAAAGACCCAAAGCATAATGGAGGAAATAAAGGTGAGTCTGGGGGCCCACTAAGACAACTTCCCAGTTTTGCCGGGGGATATCAAGAAGTACTTGGCATCACATTTCTCTTCTATATGGCAACAGCAAGGTTTCAGGAGATCTGTGAAGATAATGAATCAGACCACACAATGTGAATCTACAAAATGCAAAAGCAAAAAACCACACTAGAGAAATGGATCTGCCCCATCTTACATATCTGAATAAAATTTCTACTTAGGACCTGGGGTTAAGGTATTATTAATTTTTCCCCTTTCACATCCTTTTTCTAGGTTACTATTATTACATGTGTATTGCAGAAATGCAGGTCAGAACCTTCTTCCCTTTCGAGTTTTTCTCTTTTTTTTTCAAATATCTTTTTTTTTATTTTAATTTTTTGCTTTTTGGAGGGCAAGTGGGATTAAGTGACTTGCCCACGGTCACTTGGCTAGTAAGTGTTAAGTGTCTGCTGTCTGAGGCCACATTTGAACTCAGGTCCTCCTGACTGCAAGGCCTGTGCTCTATTCACTGCACCACCTAGCTGCCCTCATTTCAGGTTTTTCTTCTCTAAAAATATTGCCCTAAAGAATAACTTCCTACTCCTTTGCTGGGGGGTATGTGAGTGTGAGTGTGAGTGTGAGTGTGTATGTATTAGATCAATGGCTACTGAACACTGCATTCTGATTTACATATATGTAATATATATTTTGAATATATAGAAAATAAATATTGAAAACAATTATTTTGAAAATATGTATTTATATATCTTGAAAACAAATATTTTGAATATATATGTGTATATATGTATATGTACATATATGTGTGTATTGATACACACATACATACACACAAACATATAAACATATATATAGTTTCTCTGCCCCTCCCTATTCCTTTCTCTTTTAAAAAAAAATGCATTACACTGGATGCTCTCTGAATACAAGAGGAAGAATACAAAGAGTTTAGGTGATAGAAAAATAAAAGATGTTAATAAATTTTATTTTTAAAATACTAGTCTTTTTTCTCTTAATTTCTCCTTATACCCTACTATTACGTTGTGTCCAAGGAATTCTAGGTTCCACAGAGCTCACAGAATGTCCTTTTATAAATTTTGTTGATGCAATACACTAATTAATAATAATAAAGATAATAATAAAACTTGGGGAAAGTTCCTTGTGTAGGAATGTGAGGGAATGATGTTTCAGAAAGCAAACTGCTCCAAGCAGGTGCCAAAGGAAACTTGTCTTCCATAATTTTCTGAGAACTATGACACAGAGAAAGTTTGTGATCTAATGTGTCATGCAGGACAGATCAAGCTAGATTCAAAGAAACAACATTTCAGCATGAAATTGAATACATTAGTAGCACCTGCTCTTTAGTAATCTCTGAAATTCTTCTAGAAAAAAATTATAGGGAGACCTGAGAAAAGAAAGAATAAACCTTTAGGAAAAATACCACTGAAAATGAAATAAGCCAGGGAAAAACAGAATTGGAATACTTAGTTTTGAATAACTGGCTTTTTGTCATTGTTCGTGGGGGTAAAAAAGATCATTTAAAAATGAATCTGCATTTGGTCTGTTACCAATTATCTTTTTCCTTTTCTTAGAATAATAAAAGCACCTAAAAATTCTTCATTATTGGTCCTGGGTATGAAGTTAGCTTGCCAGGAATCCCTATTGATTATTTGGGCTTTTCTTTTTGAAACCTTATTTTCTTTCTTATATAACAAAAACTTCTGTTGTATGATCAAATAGTCGGCTTTGAAAGATCACTCTATGGGAGCTTCAGAAGGAACAGGAAAATTTGATGAGGTTGTGTTTGAGTGGAGTACTTATAATGCTTTGCAAACATCAGTAGCTGACAAAAATTATTTAGTACATCCTTTGGCAATCGTATGCAGAAACCTTAAAAGTGCTGCTTTAGTGATAGGAATCCCCAAAAAAGTTACCAAAGAGACAGGACAAGTCTCAGCAGTCCTTGAAATGCGGCCATTACTCCTTACAACAGCTTTCTGGCATTCTGGGCACTGATCCAACAGGCTCCCTCCAGGTGAATCACTGTCTAATCCTTCCCTTCACTAGTATTCCTTCAGGTTCAGGAAATGAGGTTCTCAGTCTGCCAACCTCACCTACACTCACTGACTTACAGGTGAGTCAATTCTATTCACAACCAAGGGAGTTGCTCCAGTTCTTCCTGGTCTGGGGAATTTGAAAGGGTGTCCCAGAGGACCAGTGAAAGAAGAGCGCCTACCTTATCTGAAGGAAAAAAAAAAATGATTCTTTTTCATTTTTTATCAAAAGAACAATTTTTCTGCTTTTACTAGTTTCCAGACTTATTCTCGAGATTCAAGCCTGATGATTTGGAGAGACTCAACTGGCCAATGGAAAGAGAAGACAATGACAGGTAAATGATTGGGAGTTTGGGGGGAAATTGACTTGCACAGGGTGTCTAAGGTACTGGTTAAGACTTTAATTAGGTCTGTGAGTAAATCCGGGTGGAAAAGTGGGAGCTGGGATGTCAGCAGAATAAAATAAGGAAAAGCTCAGTGCAAGGTACAGAACTACAGGCAGGAATCACCATTCGTCGGGTTTTTACCATTTCCAAGGGAGCTAAAAAAGCAGAGCAACTTACAATGTAAACTGCACCATCCATCCACTTTCAAAAGAAAAGAATGAGGCTTGGTACTGGGTCCTTTTGACTGACTCTTGACCAGATGAATAAAACCTCAAGTTTGTTTTCACAACTGTTTGCAATGGAAAGCCAAAATTAAATGTATCTCATATTATCCAAATTGGTAATTTATTTGAAAAGGAAAAAAGAAAAAAAAGACTAAAACTTTTTCATCTTCATGTGTTTAAAAAAAGCCATCTCATTCTTTTCATCATACCATAAAAGAACAGGGTAATCCTCATTCAGATTCTTCAGAAATCATGTTAAAACATGTCAGGAAAGAGTCACTGAGAAAATTACATAGCTACGACAAAGAGCTTAGCAACCGTACTATGTTGTATTATTTTTTCTTAAGTTGAAAACTTGTCATTTCATTGGGTAGTTGAAAAAGCTGGCTAAAAATAAGAAAAACACAAAAAAAGCAAAATGTTAAGTATTTTTATATACACGCGTGTATTATATGTGTGTATATGTATATACATACACACGTATATGAAAAAACGTGTGTCTATCAGACAAAAGGAGAGGCTCTCTCAAGTTACAAAGGGAAGGTCAAAGTTACCAGTCAGACCACATATTGACCTTTTTGAAGGTATTTCTAAGCCAGTATTCTTCTTAGTGTTGTCTCCGTTCATATTTTTCAAACTTACTAAATACTACTTATATGTAATTTTTTAAGCTGACTTTCATTTTCACTTAGAGGGAGGGAGCAGAGCATACTGGGAAGATCTCTTAAGTTGACATCAGAAGATGTAGGTTCAAAGCTATGCTCTCACACTACCAGTGTGTTCTTACACTCCTCCAGATCTCAGTTTCCTTGTCTATAAGATGAAAGGCTAGGTAGACGTAGGTCCCTTCCAGTTTCGAATCTATAGATTCTAATCATAGAGAAGTAAAATCCTTTAAACTGTTCATTTTATGAATAGACACTATCTCTACTACCACCATCCAAAATGGTTGAATCAATAGTTAAATTTTAAATAGTTGAAATCAATAATTGATAAATCAATAGTTGAAATTAAGTAAAAGCATGGTATTTAAGGTATAGATAGTCCATTGTACTTTCAGAACAAATCCACACACTTCAATACAAGGTTCTGGGATGTGATCAGTATGGACCAGTTCAGAACACCACCTCTTCAAGACTGAGTAGAAAGATAGTCTTCATGAATAGCTGTGCCCAGCCTGGTGCTCAGACAACCACCCATCACCAGGCCCACACCTGAAGCCTTCCTAACTTGATAAGATCTGCCAGAGCTCACCCTTACATGGTATTACCTTCCAGGGCAGAGGCAATAGAATGGCCCATTCATGCCGCCTTTGCAAGAAGAATGTGACCTACATATCAGGGTGAAATAATCTATATGAAAAGAGGGCAGTTTCTATTGTGTGTTCTGTTTTGATAAGGAATTTCAGAAGTCAAAAGGATCCAATTTCAATGGGAACAAATGTTCACTCACTTCTAGACTACTTTTTTCAAAAAAGAAGTTAGCTGACTCTTCTGGGAGGTTACATTATCCTCAAGGGTTTACTAGCCATGTCTTTCAAACCCTAAAAAGTACAGGTGGAGAGGCAAAATAAATTTTATCTTGAGGCTCAGAACATCATCGCTTTTGTGTTTTCACAGTGTCCCAGTCTGAGGTGTAGGAGAAAAAAAAGGCAGTTTGGCTACTTTTCTATGGTAATAAAAACAAGTAACAGTGACAGAGAACCTCATATAAACAGCACATTTGAGTCTTGTGATGATTCAAGCTGATGAGCGCTACAGATGAAGTATTAACCCACTAGGAGGAGGAAACGGGGACTCAGGTAGATAGAGGACTTTGCCACAGTCACACAATTAGTAAGTATAGGTGGCAGAATTTGAACCTAGGCTCCAAGGAGTCAGGTTCTAAGAAGGTATACTCTGAGGGGAAAAAAGAGATCTGGCAGCCATAAAATGAGATTAGGCATAGTAGTAGTAGTA
>CM053591.1:167709501-167779692 GCA_028646515.1 Pseudochirops corinnae
TCTATTATATTAAAACCTCGTGAATGTGATTTTGTGTAGACTTGTCGATTTTAACCCTCCCCTTCAGAAGAAATATTTTGAATTTATGTTTTTAAATTACATGTATTTGGAATTGAACTATCTTCTTGTCTTTTCCTTATCACTCCGTATTATTGAGAAGTTAGAAGTTAAGTTCATGGTGACTGAACTGTTGATTTATTTTTATTTTTTTTATTGGCCCATCAGACTTTATTGCCTCAGATTACATTCCTGAGAACTTCATAGCGGAAGCCATATGGGTTTTTTAATATATTAAAATACATTGCATTTTTAATTTAATAGTATTTTAATTTTTGTAATTACATGTAAAGATAGTCTTCAGCATTCATTTTTATAAGATTTTGAGTTTCACATTTTTCTCTCTGAATTGTTGATTTAAAAAAAAAAATACAATATGGTAGTTTGAAAGAAAGACTTTTACATAGAGTCCTTTCCTATCTAATGATGATCACAGGGTGCAGAATCCCTGCTTTAGAGTAAAGTTCTTTGAACTGGGATCATTTTAATATTTTTCCTCCTCAAATCCTGAGGGTTTTTTGAGGCATATTTTCTTCAATACCATTGATCAGTTTTTAATTTGAAAGCAGGCAAATGATGGAATAATGAAAGAATGGAACATGTTTAACTTGGAAACTCAAGATTATTCTGGAGAATTCTTTGTTTGCCTTATCATGGAGCAAAATGCTTTCCAGATATGGTTTTCTGGATTATGTCTTTCATTTTCTTTTCTTCTCTAGACTTGTGATTTCATCCCTCTAACTCAAAGTGGGCTATACCGCCCCTTGGTGCTAGAATGATCCAGGGGAATAGTAGGAATCTCGGGTACAATTGGACACTTAATCTGAGACTTCTTTCCTAGTTTGTAATATTTACGGGGGGGGGGGGGGTGCTGGGTAATTATTTCTAATGGGGCAGTAGGCCAAGTAAGTTTGGGAACCTCTTCAAGAAATTGATGTTGAGAAATCACCACCTGCCAATGCTAATTACCAGCTGCTCAATGATTTATAGTTAGCTGGGGCCACTAGCAGGTTAAGTGCCCCAGGTTCTCACAACTAGTATGTATCAGAGTCAGGATTGGAACCCAGGTCAACTTGACTGCCTGAAGCCTGCCATGCTTTTCTCTTTTATGCTCTTTTATATATATATGTGCTTTTTATTTTATGTTTTATATTTTTACATGCTCTTATTTTGTATGCTCATATTTTATATGCTATTTTATTCTCTTTTATACTCTGCTATGCTCCCTCTCAACATGTCTATTATAGAGAACTTTAAAAGGGGGGGAAAGGAAAAAGAAATCATTTGGATGTGTAATCCAGTATCTTAGAATTAAAATACAAATGAATTTCTTCTTTTGCATGAAAAACAAATCAAGCTCACCTTTTTAAATAGGTTTATGTTTATGGATAAACTTCCTCCACCTTGTGCTACTCCCTCCATTGTGTACTGTTCTCATAATTCCTAGTTACCTAAGAGGCGACCCCTAGTCTTCAAAGGCAGTGGCAATGAAGTATAATTACTCTAGCACAGTGGTTCTCAACCTTCCTAATGCCGTGACCCTTTAATACAGTTCCTCATGTTGTGGTGACTCCCAACCATAAAATTATTTTTGTTGCTACTTCATAACTGTAATTTTGCTATTGTTATGAATCGTATGATATGCAGGATGTATTTTCATTGTTACAAAATGAACATAACCCACAGGTTGAGAACAGCTGCTCTAGCATGTCTAATGAGACTGGGTCATTGTTAATCAGTCTGTCAACAAGCAGCAGTGTCTATCCAAGGTAAGAAAGAAACTCCTCATTAGTATGTTCAAAAGGAGATGAATATTTAGACCACAACTCTCAAAGACCCTCTCCAAAGTCATGGAGGGGACTTGCAAGCTACACAGTGAGGAAATCATGCAACCTTTAAATCATGGAGGTTGGGCCTGTAATTTTATTGGTATAGAGACCTTCCTGGGGAGGAAACTACATCTACCAGTACAGGTCAGCATCTTCTTCACCTTAGCTGTCTTGAGCAGCAGTCCTCAAGTGTTCTTGTTCTCAGGACCCCTTTACAGTCTTAAGTATCACTGAAGACCCCAAAGAGCTTTTGTTACTGTGATTTATAGCCATTTGAATTCATTGTATTAGAGATTAAGGCTATTAATTTTTAAATATTTTTGGTTCTCTTAAATATAACAAGAGTAATAAACACTATATCTTAACCTAAATAACAGATTTTTCTTTAAAAAAAAAAAAAGGAAACTGCTTTCTGAAGCAAAAAATTTAGTGAGAAGGGTTTTGTAGATCTTAAGATAACTTGATTCCCATATCTACTTCTGCATTCAATCTGTTGCAAGATATTGTTTTGGTTGAAGAAAATCATAGTTGGAAAAGGGAGAAGTATTTTAACAGACACATAACATCTTAGTATTGTTGTAAAAATGACGCCCAACCTCATGGACCCCTTGAAAGGGTTTCAGAGACTCCCTATAGGTTCACTTGGACCACATTTTGAAAGCTGTCTGTCTAGAGCACTGAGGGCATCAGGGTCAGTCAACTGGTATGGCTAGAGCTGAAACTTGAACCAGTAGTGTAGAGGTCAGCCTCTATCCACTAGGTCTGGTGCTGATAGCCTTGAAGCATCTATCTGTGTATCAAGTAGTAACATATTGGAAAGTCATAAGTTGAAGTATTTCCTAATCTTATCATGGTAAGATTTTATCTTTGTCCACTGCAAGAGGTTGACATTTTGTAATACAGAGAAGTTTTTTTGTTGTTGTAAGAGAGAATTCTAAATCATTTTTATGTGATTTCAAGCCTAGTTTAGATTTCTAAAACTAATCCAGTTATGAAAGTCAAATAACAATTCTAAACATCAACTATATGCCAGGGATTGTTCTAAGAATTTGGAAATACAAAGATCAGTTCCTTACTGAAAAAGATGAATGTGGATAGAGAGAGTACAGCCAGCCCTATGCTGCCTCATCTTGGGAATGTTACTCACGTTTGTATGCAACCCTGATGGCAGAGCTTTGAACAATTCAACTTACTTAACAGTGATTCCAATCAGAAGTAAATAGATTTTATGTTTTTAAAAAGTATATTCAAAATATTATTATAAAACTCCTTTAATATTTTTATGTATTAATCTCAGTCATTTTTCTGATGTTAAAATAAGCTCTTAACCTTTTTAAAAGAGGCCTTGAAGGTTTTCTCTAGAACACGATATGAGCTTGTATCATAATTCACTTCTTTGTGTATGCATGTTTACATCACTGTTTATCAGCAGTACACATAATAATATATAGATACATTTGAAAATATATATTTATATGTTTTACATCATGAAAACTATTCGAAGACACATTTTAAATTTGGCAACATACATATTGCCAATATATATATATATGCTTGCCATATATATACTTTTAAATAGAAAGTTACTCACTCTGGAAGAGGGCTCTGAAGGATCTGAATTTATTCAGTCACTGGATGTTAATCCTGCTTGGAGAGAAGCATCTGGTCTTTAGCTCTGTATTTCTTCCTTCCTTTTTTTTTTTTTTTAAAGATGACAAAGCTTGTTCAGGATGCGGATGGTTTCATCAGTCAAATCGTGGGTATTCTAGAGAGAATGAGAAGACTTCTTAGTCTCTCATATTACCTTTAAAACCAATAGTGCACAAGCCACGCTAAGGCTTTGACCGTCCACTGGACTGTTTGTCC
This sequence comes from Pseudochirops corinnae, assembly GCA_028646515.1. Taxonomy (NCBI): domain Eukaryota; kingdom Metazoa; phylum Chordata; class Mammalia; order Diprotodontia; family Pseudocheiridae; genus Pseudochirops; species Pseudochirops corinnae. The sequence goes on from CM053591.1 coordinate 167,713,254, forward strand.
CACTTCTGCTTTTATTTCCTGGGGAGAGGAGGGGTTTGGCGGGTGAATGGGGTGGGAGGGAAGGGAGGGAGGGAGTTGAGAGGTCATCATTGAAAAAGCCATTTGAATTCTACAAGCCTTTTACAGAGACACTTTGTCTGCATGATTCTTCTTGTATTTAAACTCTACTGACAGCATTTTTTTTTCAGTTTGAAGATAAATAAAGCCCACTTCTTCTAGTTTGTGGCCTTGACTCTTTCAGATGATTATTTAACTGAAAGTGATAAAATTATGTTCAAACACTGTGTGATGCATTACCTTGGAGAACATAATGACATTACCTCTGCATTAGGAGGGCTCGGGAGGGATGTTAAGTCTTTTACCTTTGGTTTGGGGCCTGCCTGCTAATGTCATTACCCTGAAGCAGTGTTTCATGAGCTCTCTTATACACAGAACCGTTTCCCCACATTATAGCATATCGGAAGGCCCAATCACATTAGGAAAGAAAGCCTTTTCTATCATTACTGAGCTTACTGTATAAAGAATCTTTCTTTAGTTTTCTGGAATAGAATTTAATCATTAACATAGCTTATTGTTAGTTCTTTCTATTTCTAAGTAGCTTAATTTGGGGGGGTGAGAATTTTTTGGGGGGGTCCAAGTTGGGGTGAGAATGGGGGGATAGAGCCAGAAGGGACCTCAGAGGCCTTGTAGATCAAACCACTTATTTTCTAAATGAAGAAACAAAGGCCCAGGGAATATGTGACTTATCCAGTGTCATACAAGCAATGAGCCTCTATCATTTTAGGATGTTTCATATTTATTAAATGCTTATTAGTAGATTAATAGGAATTAAATATTTTCTTAAGTCTTTTTTTAAAGGAGATGGGATAATTTGAAGAATACAATGCCGTTTCTTAATATAATAAAAACCTAACTGATTTGAGTTATTCCCCAGTGTTGAAAGCAGAAAAGAGTTGGAGTAATCCTCCCCCTATTCCTCCTTTCACCAAAGTTGGAGTAAACCAGTGGCTTTGTATTAGAAATTTATTCTTTTTAAATTTGTGTCCGTGTATATGTTGAACATGCTTCTGTAAAAACCCTTAGGATATTCTGTTAATATTAGGCAACTGCTATTTATTCTCATGCCTTTTGGAGTCACTTGAGATAAGAAAGAATTCGGACCATATTAAGTCCATATCTTTAGTTACATAATGACTCAGTTTTGTGGTTATTCTCTAGAGAAATACATTTTGCACAAACATACAGGCACACAAAAAACCACCCTGCAAAGCAGTAGCCTCCTAGCTCTTTCCCACCGATAGGCACTGCTAAGTATTACACACAAGACACCTTCATGCCATTTGGGTTTTCAGCTCTGGATTGGATATTTTTGGAAAAGATATGATAGACACTGCTCTACCATGATCTGCAAAGTTCCCCCAAATGTTGGGGATGAGAAATAAATTGTACTGGCAGCAAGCATGATTTCCTGGATTTGGAGTCAGAAGGACCATTCCTGGCTCTGACTTCCTGAGCCTCTTTTTCTACACCTATAAAATGAAAAGGTTGGAGAAGATGCTCTTTTGGGTACTATCCAGCTCTGAATCTGAGATCCTATAGGCTGATGCTTCCATCCAGATGGATACTTTCTAGCTGTGAATCCAAGGCACTTGCATACAGATAAAACTTTATTTCCAAGGATGCATCTAAGTAGACAACTCTTGGGAAGTAAATCCCCCTCTCAAATAAAATGAGATTAAGTGTACCTTAAAGAGTAATCACAAGGTCTAATTAATGCTTATAAAGTGCTTTAAGATATCCAGATGAAAGACAGCACTTGAAAGAAAATCATTATAACTTCAACAAGCTCAGTTTACCAAAATGAAGTTGAGGTCTCCAAAGAGAACTGAGATCCTTGGTCTAAGTAATTAGTTAGACTTTCTATATTTTTCTTTATTTTATTTTATTTTTAATAGTAATTTTATTTTTCCCAATTACATGTAAAGACAATTTTAAACATTCATTTTTTAAAAAAATGTTGAGTTCCACATTTTTCTCCCCCCTTCCCTCCTCTCTCCTGCCTAAAATGGTAAGCAATTTGATAAAGGTTATATATGTGTAATCATGTAAAACATATTTCCATATTATAGACTTTCTATGTTGAGAATTTGGTTGGGGGGTTGGAGTCAAGATGGCGGTATAGAAACAAGATGGCGATGTAGAGAATTTGGTTGGTTGGAGGACATTTACAAATTCTTAACTCAAATGCGTAAATATAGTTATCTGAGAAAAACGGCAACAAACAGGGCTGTATATATGTTGTCTATATTAGGATTTAGTTAATTTAGTCTTTCTGACAGTCACAAATCAACAACTTGTTACTATGGAATTCTCAAAATGCCTATGGAATTCTTAAAAAAATTATGCTGATTAAAAAAAAATACCCCATCATATTTGAGAATGCTCTTACTAACGAGTCTCTACAATGCAATGAACTCCGCATTGTCACTATTTTGGGAGGGAGGGAAGGAGAGAGAGTGAGAGAGATTCTGGCTCAATCAGTGTCTCGTCTCTGGTTAGAATTGAATCCTGCATGGCTACAGGATTTCAGTTCCAAGTCTGCTTCTGAAAATAACTCTACTGAGCCAAAGAAAGGAACAGAGTCTTTCCCCTGTGTCTAGGGCACCAAATACTTTCTAATAAACAGAATAACTTTTTAGCCACATAGAAAAGAATTAATTTCAATTTGACCAGTGAAGTAAAATGGATTAGAATACGGATGCCAGCCTCTGCCTCTGACCTTTGGGGAAAAGTCACCTCATTTGAGATTGATTGCTGCTACCTAACCTAGGAATTTAGTTACTGAAAGAAGACAGTACCAGAGACTTGATAACTGATACGTAAAAACCTGCCAGTTTTCTAGTGATGTAGTATTTCCTGAGAAGAATCATGGGTGGCCTCAGTGGTCAGAGTGCTAGTCTAAGTTAAGAAATTGGAGACTGCCTTCAACCAACTGTGTGCTTGTGTGTCATTGGCCCTTCTTAGAGAGAGTTGAGCGTCTTGAAGTCCCCAAAGCCTGTGACACAGGAGCTCTGTGGTCATAGGCAACTGACTTAACTGAGTTTGCAACTCAGAATAATATGGATGATAATATATATAAATATCTACCTAAGGGCAGCTAGGTGATGCAGTCAATAGAGCATTGGAGTCAAGAAGTTCAAATGTGACTTCATACACTTACTAGTTGTATGACCCTGGGCGAGTCACTTAACCCTGTTTACCTCCGTTTCTTCAGTTGAGCTGGAGAAGGAAATGGCAAATTGCTTCAGTATCTTTACCAAGAAAATCCCAAATGGGATCACTGCGAGTTAGACATGACTGAAATGATTCAACAACAAAACAGCAGCAGTATCTCTCTCTTACATTAAGGATCATTTTGAGGTTCAAAGGAGGAAATACAAATAAATCACCCCAGGGCACTACATGTAAATGTTAGTTACTATGATGAAGCCATCAGTAACCTTCCCAGGAGACTGCGACCTCGGCCAAATTGGATCATAGCCCTTTGCCATGGTGACCTTTCTCCATCACTAATACTTAATCCATTCTTCCCATTCCGCAGTTCTTAATGTATATGTCTTATGTGTATGTGCTTGGTGGACAAGATACACGTATTTCCTCGCATTATTTCATTTTTCATATCAAGTACCTAGCATAGTGCTTTGCATGTAGTTAGTAGAGAACCAGAGTCTGAATCAAATAGAAGTGAATTTATAGTTCCCTTATTCTGTGGAAATTAACCAAGCACCAATAATTTGGTAGTTTCAGTGGAAAAATCTGTATTAAATGATTTGTTCCTAAGATAGTGCTAAAATACAATCTGTCTTTACTCTGTAGGGCCAGAAAAGTGGCTCAGGTAGAAACAAATCCAAACTTCTCCAAAGCAAGGATTTTGGAACTTGGTAAAAATTTGTAAAATTTTTGTTGTAAAAAATTGTAAAAATTTTGTCATGGAGATTCTCATCTCTTTCATCAGAAGCCTAAATGGGATCATTAAACCTCAGTCTTGTATTTCTGGGTCATTTTGCCTGCAGGTGAAAGGGTTGCTCTAAATAATCTCTTGATGCTTATCATAAGTAAATGGTCCACCATATTTTCTCCCATTGTAAAGACCTAATTTCAAAGACTATATTCTCAAATATAAAAGATGGTATGAAAAATTAACTATACAGGTTTTATTAAATTCCTATACTTTGTGGGTATTTTGAGTAATAGTTGGAATTATCCAGTTAATTAAAAAGCTAAGCATTAAATTGACATTAAAAACAATAGCAATAACAAAAGGAAAAAATTATAGATATGGTGGTGAAGGGGGCATGGAGTGGAAGCTCTGGTTCACTCTCGGTCTCTAGTCCACTTCAGTCTTCTGCAAAATGTACTTATATAACCTGCATTGATGTGTTGTGGGTCTCAGTGATCAGCCATATGACACATTTCAGTCACTAACAAAGACATTTTTGTTAAATACTAATGTAAACAAAGTAATACCATAATACCCCACCCCACCCCACCCCCACCCCCCGCCATAAACCAATCACTTTACACGACGGTAGGATGAGAAGACCTGTTTTGCATTTGCAGGAAAGGAAAACGTGTGGCCAAGATGACTGTGAAGGGCTTGGGGTGATATAAATGGGAGAGGACTGTCCCTCCTCCGGAAGTACAGAGTTGCTGTTGTCATTGATCCCCTCTAAGTGACACTCTTGACTTGTCCCTTCCAGTCATTACCCTCCATTCCAGACATTTGCAAATAGCTGGTCCTTCACTCTAGCCGTTTATCAGAGATGGCTGTTAGAATGGTCTCCTGATGCTTTTTACAGCTTCCACTGCCTCATTCCAATTCTTTCAGCTGCTTCCAGCCTGCTTTGGTTATCTTCCCCAGCAGGGCGTTTCCCTCTTTACGATTGTTTCATTCTGTTCTATCAAATTTTTTATTTTCTTTTTGTTGTTTTCTTATGAACTTGACAAACATCACAGACCTGAGCAATTTCCATATAAGAACATCAGAAGGAATGTATTTGAAACTGTGAATCAGTATTTCATCCAAATTATTTTCAAGTTTACACCCTGATTAATGCGAGTAATAAAGTAGTTATTATTCAAATTTGGGCTGAATATTTCCATCTTACCATATTTTACATAATTATAACTTTGAATAGGGTGAATTCACATTTATGTGACCACTTCGGGGGACTCACTATTCAGCAACCCCATGGTTCCATTTGTCCCTGGTTATCTTCCATTTTAAAAAATAGATTGTTCAGGGTTTTTTTTTCATCACTATGACTACTCCCATTCCCTCTTAGAAATCACACACACACACACACACACACACACACACACACACACACACACACCTATTTTGTGGCTAATAAGTATAATTGAATGTAATAAAGCCACCCATTATCCATTTCCGAAAATGTCCATCACAGTAATAACTAATGTTTAAATCTCATTTGATCCTCACAGCTCTGGAATGTAGGTACTAATATGATCACTATTTTAAAGGAAACTGGGCCTGAAAGAGGCCTGTTGACTTGCCAAGGGGTTATACAGGTGGTGCATGTCTGGGGCAGAATTAGACTGACTGCTATCTAAGAGTCCTTTCATCATGCCCCTTGACCGACTGCCTTTATTTTCACCTTTAGTCCATTTCTACCCCACTGCCTACCAAGGAGTGGTAAGCACAGTTCATCACCAGACTTCTAAAGTCATTGAAATGATCTTCAGTCTTTCCTAGTTGTGAAAAGTTATTTCTCCTCTTTCCCACTTTCCTCCCCAATATTTCCCCTTAGGGTCTTGACTATTTGTTCTTCCTGATTAATTTCGTTATTTTTGAATAGTTCTTTAAAGTAACCCTTCCCTAGGGGATATCTTCAACAGTCTCTCTGTCTCTCTCTCTCTCTCTCTGTGTCTCTGCCTCTCTGTCTCTCTCTTCTTTCATCTCTCCTCCTGCTCTCCCTTCCTCTCCATCGTTTCTCAAGTCTGCTGTCAGTTAACTTAAAGTCAGAGGTCTGTTCTAATTGTTAGGATTTATCAGACTTAGGCTAAGGTAATCACTTCACCTGGAAAATGATTGAGATACACTCTGATCACGTCACCTTCTCCCAGCAGTTTGTTCTATGCAAAGTATCACCTACTATAGTGGGAAGGGAATTCTGAGCGATGTTACAGGTACTGTATTATAGCTTGGTAATTTTTAACGGGGAGGTATGTTTGAGATAGTAGAAAAGATTTAAATAAAGCTCATTTGAAAGCAGAAAAAAGTCTTCCTTGGAGATATCTTTTTTTTTTAAATATATTTGTGCTGGAGATTTAATAAATATTTCACATTTAAAAACAAATTTCCTTGTGTTTTTTAGAGGTAAAATGGAGTGAATGATAGCTCTGTGTGTTTTGGTTTCATATTTGAATTATTTATCATAGTACCTTAAAGAGTGATGGGAAATGGAATAGTTTCCTTCATGAGAAAGAAAGATTATTAAAACACACTTTTATCCATTTTCCATTAGTGCTAAGAGGAAAACGAGTACATTTTTTCTCATTTCAAGTAGTTTTCTTTTTTTTTAAATCTGTTTTCTGTGAGTTCAGAAACCATTTGGGAAGGTACCCCGAAATCTGTTATCTCTTGTTGGGGCACTCACTGAAGAATGGAAGGTTTTTACCACCTGGATCATCTTATCACTGCCTTTGGCTCCACAAAGAGAAAGCCCATTGTGGGAAGAGTAGACGCATTCAGTTTGATCTCAGACGTCACAACTAGAAGTAATTTGTAGATGATTAAAAACTTGACATAAAAGATTTGACATAAGGAACTTTGTTTCCCCCTTAAATAAAAGCTGGTGTAAATATGGACTGGACTATATGGTTCCTAAGGAACCTTCCAACTATGATTTCATGTAGTGCTCTAAAGAAGGGAGGAAGTACTGGAGAATTACTTATGAGTGAGCTAATCTCGACTCTACTTTTTCCAGTACCAGGAGTAAGACCATGATTTTATTTCCAACGGTTTGAACAGTATTAGGTATGAAGTTTGGGTTATGAATTTAACTAATTAGTTAATCATTCATAGCACTGCAGCTATGAAAATGTCTTTAGGTTGTCAAAAATAATTGATCAGGAAGAGGCCTTCAGAGAAAATGTATTTGTATCTGTGCTTTCTTCATATAAACTGATCATTTAGATTCTAAGAAGTCATTTTTGTGTCTCAGTAAAATAGAAGCTGCAGGAATTCTGAGAAGAGTAGATTTGCATTATTGAATTATTAAATTCAGATTAAGAGTCCTGCTTGTGCCTTCCCATCTTAAGGGAGCGGTTCGTGGTGGAAGTCTTTAAATGTAGCGTTCCTTGTTTTTCTCGTTTTGATGGCATGCCCTGATTTGGGGTATAAATGGAGCTTTGTCCATTTTCTTCATGTGAAGCAATTTCTTTTTCTCTTTTCTTCGGAGGCTAAGAAAATTAGCTCAAGAATCAAGGAATTTGCTTTTTGGTAAAAAACAATCCCAGGGGGGCAGCTAGGTGGCGCAGTGAATAGAGCACCGACCCTGGAGTCAGGAGGACCTGAGTTCAAATGTGCCCTTAGACACATAACACAAAAACTAGCCATGTGACCTTGGGCAAGTCACTTAACCCCAATTGCCCTCCAAAAAAAAGCAAAACAAAAAGATTTTAAAAAACCAACAATCCCAGGTATCATGAAATCATAGAATTTTCTTTTAAAAATAAAGATATCCACGCCAGCCTCAGACACTTAACACTTACTAGTTGTGTGACCTTGTGCAAGTCACTTAACCCCAATTGCCTGCCTCCCTCCTCCAGAAAAAGCAAAAAATAAAAAAAATCAACAAATAATGAAGATATCCATCCATTCTTAAAAAGAAGAAAAAAGTCCCTCCTCATTATTTGCCAAGGTGGCGGACTAAGAGTGCCGAACATTGTTAAGCTGTCAGATCATGTTGATGTCTTGATGTCTTTTCCTGCTTCCTCTTTGTTTTTTCTAAGGATGATTTCCGGGCTAGAAATGTTAGGGAAGGCACATTTGGAAACGGAGGTGATAAAATACATATATATGACATATGTGTGTATGTGTGTGTAAATTTGAAAATTGTTGAATGAATAGCAATTTTCTAATAGATAAGAAGTGAAAAGTCATAATTAAAATTAATATTTAGACTCTCTCGACCTTTGGCTGTTATTTTATTTGTTAGTAGGCTTGTAACTGTTTTTTATTATGATGTGATCAGTTATTTGCAACTCTCCTGGTGGGGGGAGGATATGGTAACAAAAGCAATGTATATGGTCCTTGATTAGGGAATGACCAAATAAATCGTGTGGTACACTGGATGGGACACCAGGCTTAGAGTCAAAAAGACTCATTCTTCCCGAGTTCAAATCTGGCTTCAGACGCTGAGTAGCTCTGTCACTCTGGGAAAATCACTTAATCCTGTTTGCCTCAGTTTCCTCATTTGTTAAAACAAAAAAAACCAAACAAACTGGGAAAAGAAATGGCAAGCCACTCCGGTATCTTGGCCAAGAAAACCCGACATGGGGTCATGAAGAGTTGGACTTGACTGAAAAATAATTCTACAACAATAAATCATAATCATGAATGTAATGGAATATTAGGGAGCTCATTGGTTTGGGTATAAGAATAGGTTCTTAAAATTCTAGATAATCTATTTTATCTTTGTAGAGTGTGGGGTTGCTTCAATAGTACCACATGCCATTTTGTCTTAGAGAGAAAGGCATCATGGTCTGTCTGGTGGAGGGAGCCCTGAACTGAAGTCAGCCTCAGAGGACCTCAGCTTGAATCCCAGTTCCTGTGCTTGGTAGCTGTGGACTCTGAAAAAGTAATTTCACTTATCCAGGACTCTTTCTAATACTATTGGCCTTATTATGTTAATGTAAGAGAAGGGCTTTATAAACTGGGAAACATTTTATTGTACATTGTGTAGTATCTTACAAGTGTCCTTTTGTTAAATTAAAAAAAAAACCAGTCCAACTTCTCAGTAAATATCTGAGCCATAGCAGGGGTGGGGCCACTTGGTTGAAATAGAGAGGTTGCTTCAGCAGATGGAAATAACTGATTTAGCAAAAAGTAAGTGAATTAAATAAAATGCAACAGGTGGGCTACACGTTGGGTGAACTCATGAGCTTGGCCTCACTCTGCTTCCTTTCTAGATCTTCCCTGGCCCTGGTCTTCTTGTCCAGGGTTCTTGGTCTCCATTTTTAGGGAGATATTTCTAAATCTCTCCATCTCCTGGGTACCCAGAAGTCTTCCCCACCTCACAAATGAATTTGCCTTAGAAAGCAGCGACAGTCCTTTCTTACTGTTTGTCCTGGGTACATTTGGCGGTGCTTGACAGAATTACTAGTTAAAAAGGTTCTCTGTATTTATTTAAGAATACAGTCTTAGTTATTGCTCTACAAAGGAAAACAAGAGCTCTCATAATTACTATTTACCTTATGAAATTAGTACTGAGCAGTGTCTATTAGTTTATGTGGAGATAGTGCCATTTTGTGACCGAATATAATTTCCATCATCAGAACGTAGCTTGTACAGGACACCTGGACACACATCGTTAAATGTCTAAATCCAAGAAAGTCAGTGTGCCTGACAACACGGCTGTTGAGAATGGAAGCTGGCATGAGTGAGCAGGGATTGGTGGGAGAAATGCAGCATCACAGATTTCCATAATGGCAGCCTGGAGATGCTGCCCTTAGCGCGTGCAATGTTGTGGCTTCAGTCCTCCCCCACCCCTAACACAAAGTTTCCCAACACGTTCTCTCATTCACAGGATGAATCTTCAAGCCACGAATGTAACCAGCGGACCATTCTGCTGTACGGGGTTGGGAAAGAGCGGGACGAGGCAAGACATCAGCTAAAGAAGATTACCAGAGATATCCTGAAAATCCTCAACAAGAAGAGCACACCGGAATGTGGGGGTAAGATGGCCTTAGTCTGAGCTACAGTGTCCTGAACACAGCCTTGGCCAGTTCTTATCCCAGGCACTATCAAACAAGGAGATCAAGGTGGAGAGGTAAAGCTTGTCTTCTTAGCAAGTGCAAGGGGTACAGACTCAAGCCAACTAGACAAGCCCTGCCTGCCCGTAGGGAGCTTACATTCTAAATTAAAATTAAAGAGGTGTTTTCTCCAGAGTTATTGTGCTTTTAAAATTTTTTTAAAAAATAGATTTTGGGGCAGTAAGGTGATGCAGTGCATAGAACACTGGCCATGGAGCCGGGAAGACCTGAGTTCAAATCCAGCCTCAGACACTTAACACTTACTAGCTGTGTCACCTTGGGCAAGTCACTTAACCCCAACTGCCCTGCCTTCCCCCTCCAAAAAGGAAAAAAAAAAAGACGTTAATTGCTCTTTTATTTTTACATTGCCTACATTTCCATATCCTTCTCTCCTTCTAGAGGGCTCTCCTTTGTAAGAAAGAATTAAAATGAACAAAAAGAAATAGAGGTAAAAGTGGGAAAAGTGGAAGACATACAAAGGAAATCAGCAAAAATCATTCAACACATAAAAAAGAAATCTGACGTCATATGCCGAGTTCCAGGGCCCTTAGCACTTAAAGGCGGCCCTGGGCCTGCAGGATCTTGCCCATTTTCAGATGTTCTTGTCTTTGTTTTTCTAGCAGAGTTTAGTCGTGTGTGTGTGTGTGCGTGTGTGTGTGTGTGTATACACATATAGAGTGTATATCTGTATACACACATATATGGTCGGGTTAGGGTTATACACATGTGTGTATATCTGCATCAATATATATGCAAAGGCACGTGTAGGTATATGTGTACCTATATATGTATAAGCATGCATGTATATATATGCATGTATGTTTGTGTGCACACATTTCCGGGTGCCACTGGAATTCTTGGTCTTTACTAGGACCGCTGGCAACAATTTCTTTCCTTGTGTAATTCAGAATAGGGGAGTTTTTGTGCTGGTTTGTTTGTTTTTAAAGAACCGTGACTACCTGTTTTAGTTACATTATTTATTTACTTTCTCATTAAGCTACCAGGGTGATTTTGCCGATGTTGTGTTTTAGAACAAGAATACTGTGCCTTACACAATACAGATGCTTTTCTGATTGGTTCTAGTGCCCCAGAGATCCGCAGTCGGGCTTGTACTGAGTTAGTGAGGTGGATGGAGCTGTACAAACGGCACAAACCAGGGAGACAGACCCATAGGGTGGATGAGAGATTCATGTCTTGGTATTATTATGCCAATTTTACCGTTGAGGAAACTGAATCAAACGGAGGTTAAGTGACTTACCCAAGGCTACATAGCTAGTATGTGTCTGAGGCCAGATTTGAATTCAGGTCTTCCTGATTCCAGACCCAGCTCTCTATCCACTGAGCTACCTAGCTGCCTCCAAGGCTAACAGAGGTTAAATGACTTGACCAGAATCACACAGCTAGTAAGAGTCTGAGGCCAGATTTGAATTGGTCTTCCTAACTCCAGGTCCAGTACACCACCTAGATATCTTGAATATTTCAAGGGGCATCACATAGAGATTTAATTTTGATACAGTTGACCTCCCAATGGTAGAGCCAAGAGCAGTTGTGAGTATGATTTGCATCCCTCCCCCCCCCCTGCAAAAATTAGCTTTGTATGTATTTATTTATCTTTTTATGTGTTGCCATCTGCACTGAGTAGAATATAAATTTCTCGAGGGCAAAGAGTGTTTGATTTTTTTTTGTGTGTGTGTGTGTGTATCTCCAGTGGCTAGCCTCCTACCCAGCACAGTGTAGGTAATTAATTGCTTGTTAATATAAATTTAGCAACAGGTGAAAGTTTAGGTCAATATAGACTTGTTGGGTGGAAGAGAAAAAACCTCCTCATAAATAGAGCTCTCCTAAATGGAATGAGAGAACGGACTGATCAGAGAGGTCAGGGATCCCCCTTCAATAGAGGTCTTTACGTGGAAGCCAAATGACTCTATGTTCCACTTGTTCAGCTGGGAATTCTGGTTTAAGTGGGGATTGGATTAATTGCCCAGTGGCTCTGTGGTTCAGCACAAGTATAATTTACCTTCTCATGACCACAATTCCCAGTTTGAGTTTTCTCAATGAAATTCAAACATCATGAACTAGTAGCATTTTAGGGCTTATTCATTTCTCACATGCACTCATGGCCAAAATATGGTTTTGTTATAAATAGGAACCCAGACAGTGATGTCATTAAGAAGACAGCAAAACAGAGAGCGTATATAGATGCTATGAAACCTAGGAAAGCAATACTTATCCTACACATTGGGCTTCAGAGGAATGGAGTTCAAAACATCTCTAGGATACCCAATGACCTTCACCGTTTCAATCCATAAAGGATAATTTTTAAGAACCTCTCCACCAGGTTAAAACAGAACCTGTCCATCAGAGACTCTTATCAAATCATATTTGACTTGAGATTTGATATGTGATATTAACATAGCCACCCTTTGTTTCTCTCTCACCCATCATCTAGTGTCTATGGTTCTGCCTCACACCTTTGGGAGGAATATTTGGCACAAGGATGGATAAATTGTGATCTGGATTGCCGTTCTTATTACATATCTTCACAGCCAAACCCACCCCTCTTCTGACCTCCTCAGTTTCTGGCCAGAGCACTTCCCATTACATTCCCCCAGGTTCCACCCTCTCTGTCATGTCCAGCTCTTTACTGTCCCTTACCCTGCACATCCAGTCTGCTGCTAAATTTTGTGACTTCCAACCTCTGCAATATCTCATAGGGACGTTGTCCCTTAGTTGCTGAATATACTAGCTATTGGTTCTACACCCCCATCTTTTACATGTGTTCTCTTCTACTCACACAGCCACCATCCTAGTTCAGACCCTCATGATTTTGTGCTTAGACTACATCAGTAACCTTCCCATTGGCGCTCTAGTCTCTTCTCTGCTCAGCTGCCAAAATGATGGTCCTAAGGGCCATATCTACCCATACCACTCCCCTATTCAGTAAAGTCCAATGACTCCTCTTGATATGAGACAGTCATCTATTAAGACATTTAAATGTTTGCTTACCAGTCACTGGGCAAAGTACCAGAGATACAAAAAGAGGGCAAAAGACAGTCTCTGCCCTCAGGGAGCTTACTCTCTAATGGGAAAGATACCAAACACTTTTGTATAAATGAGCTGTATACAGAATAAATAGGAAATAATAGAGAGAAGGCACTAGAATTAAGAGGGGTGAGGGAAGGCTTCCTGGTGAACATGGGGTTTTAGTTGGGGCTTACAGGAAGCCAGGAAATCCAGCAAGCCAAGAGGAGGAGGGAGAATGTTCTAGGCATGGGAGGCAGCCAGAGAAGATACCCAGAACTGAGAGATGGAGTGTCTTGTTTGTGGAACAGCCAGGGGCCCATTGTCACTGGGTGGAAGAGTATGTACTGGGGACTAAGTTATGGAGGGCTTTGAATGTTCAACGGAGCATTTTGCATTTGCTCCTGGAAGCAATAAGGAGCCACTGGAATTTACTGAGTAGAAGAGTGACATGTGCTTTAGGAAAATCACTGTAGTAAGTGAATGCAGGGTTGATTGGAGGGAAGAGAGTCTTGAGGCAAGCAGACCCACCAGCAGGATATTAATAATCAAATAACTATCAAGTATTCGGGGTGTGAGGTATTGGGGGCTTGCACTGCAGTGATGGCAGTTTTTAAAAAATTATTTATTTCCTTTTAGTTTACAGCATTTAGTTCCACACTCCCTTGAGTTTCCAATTTTCTCCCCTTTCCTCTCCTTCCCCCTCTCCCCTACCAGGGCAGCATGCAATCCGATACAGAATCTACAGATACCTTCACATTAAACATTAGTCAGGTTGTAAAGAAGGATCATGGCCAATGGAGTGAACAATGAGAAAGAGGAAACAAAAAAAAGTAAAACAAAATAAAAAGAGAGAGAGCAAGTAGTTGGCTTCAGTCTGCATTCAGACTCTCTAGTTCTTTCTCTGGATATGGATATCTCTTTCCACATCCTTTCTTTTGGAATTGTCTTATAACCTTGCATTGCTGAGAGGAGCCCAGTCTATCAAAGTTAGCCGAGTGATGTCAGTTTTAAAAGAGAGAAGGGGGAATATTTGAGAGCTGTTGCAAAGGTGCATCAGTAGTTGTTGGCAGCGGATTGGATATGGGGAGTGAGATAGTGAGGAATGCAGGATGACTCCCAGACTGTGAGCCTGAGAGACTGGAAGAGTGGTGGTGCCTTCTACAGCAGTAGGGAAAGTAGGGGGAGGGAGGATTTAGGGGAAAAGATGAGTTCCATTTTGAAGATACTGAGTTGAAGGTGTCTACTAGTCATCCATCCAGTGTGATATGCCTGAAAGGCAGTTGGAGAAGAGACATTGGAGGTCGCAGAGAGGTTATGGCATGAAAGGTAGATTTAAGAATCATCAGCATAGAGATGGTAATTAAATCCATGACAGCTGATGAGATCACCAGGTAAAGTAGGATAGAAGAAGTGAAGAGGACCCAGGACAGATGCCTGAGGGCTGGCTACCTATGGTTAGTGGGTATAATCTTGATGAGGATCCAATGAATAAGACTCAGAAGACTCAGTCATAATATTATTTCATCTTTATCTCATCCTTTTAAATTTTTTAAAGTCCTTTTTAAAGTTTTATAAGGCATATAAATTATTAGTATAGCATTGTATACACACATTCAATTTATATATACATATATATAAACATAATTGATAAAATATATATAGTGGTGGTGTGTGCTCAAAAAATGTACAGTGAATATAAGCTTCTTGAGGGCAAGGACTACTTTGCTTGGGTGTTTGTGTCTCCTGTCATCTAGCACGGTGCCTGGGAGAAAGTGAAAAAATTGTTAAAAAACACTTGTCAGTTGACTTGGGGGGGGGGCACAGGGAGGGAGGAGGTACTAATGCTCAATTATTACAAGCTTTCTGTGAGAGAATAATGACTCCCAGGCTCCTCCTCACAAACTTCTCCTCCCCACTCTCGTATTCTCCATCTTTTCCAGAGTTCTTCTCAGTCCTGATTTTGTATTGAGAAGCCTCCCTCACCCCCTTCTCTGTACATACCCTCTCCGTCCCTTCCTCCTTCTCTCTCCCTTTTCTCACCCTCCCACTCCTCTCCCTTGCTGCTTTATCCATGGTAAACTTTGGCCTGAGCATTGAGCAGTAGGAGGCTGGGACTGGGAGTATGGAGGTGGAGGCAAAGCAAAGACTGCTCTTTATTCTCAGCCCATTGGCCAATGCCCTCCACATTCACAGCTTCTCCCATCAGGCTTCCTCTACTACTATAGTCCCCTATCCTACCCCCTGCATGGCCTCCTTCTGTATCTTCCATCCTGCCTTCCTTCCCCTCACCCAAACTCCCGCCAGACTCAATTTTCTTTTCTTTTTTTTTTTTTTGGAGGACAGTTGGGGTTAAGTGACTTGCCCAAAGTCACACAGCTAGTAAGTGTGTCAGGTGTCTGAGGTCAAATTTGAACTCAGGTCCTCCTAACTTCAGGGCTGGTGCTCTATTCACTGTGCCACCTAGCCACCCCGAGACTCAATTTTCTTTCACATAAAGCTAGTGTTTAGAAACCTAGTATTTAGAAACCTAACCTGGCTCCTCATGTCTTCTGGGAAAATTTCAAACTCCTCCTTTGCTGACTCACCATTTCCCTTCCCCAGTAGAGTCTTTCCTTATACCCCTTTCTGTCTCTGAGCTCCCTCAGTGGCTGACTAGATCCTTTCCATTCTTAGAATTGCTTTAAGTTTTGAGAAGGGGCATCCATTTTTGCTCATCTGGTAGAGTAGGATATTCTCAATGTCTGAGCATCAAGAAACTCTGAGGATATTGTAGCTTTTCTCACAACTATCTAAATAAATATATTTTTTTCAAATTTTCTAATTTCATGGTAATTTTCTAATTTTATAGTAACTTGGTTCATTTGAGATGAAAAGTCAAAAAAAATCAAAATATTCCACCATAATTTTGCCAAAATTACTTGGCTAGTTAGAGAGAAGACTTATTTTTGTAATAAAATGATTGATCAGCCTTTATCTCCCTAGCCCCTTTCTCTTCCACAGAACAGAAATGAAATTAGTTTAATTAGGGCCAAAAATTAGGTTAGCTGTAGCTTTTATCTGCCACTGAGCATTGTCAGAAACTGTAAGAAGCTACCCACGAACATTTTAAATGGCTTTCCTTATAGTTTAGAAATTGAGAAAGCAAAAATTTCCCTTACATTTAATGTTACAAGGATTTTTACTAAATTATCCCTGACTGTATTTGGCTTTTGAATTTCAGACATTCAGTGAAACCCAAACAGTTTCATTTGCTAGGGCCCATAAGCAATTTACAACTTCATATCATAAAAATAAGCATTTTGAGAAATAAGAATATGTGTCAAATTTTTCAAAAAATTCTTTTCCTCTTTTTATTTTTCAGAACTCTTTGAGATAGCTTTCTGGGTGGGATAAGGATAAGACATACAGGGAAAAATGTAGGCAATAGCTCTCAGTAAAAACAAATTTTTTAAGAACATATTTTACAACCTTGAGAATTCTTTTCCCCAGCCTTCATTCAGCCTTTAGGGTGATCTGATTCCTTAGTCAGATGGCCTGGGTTCAGATCACGTGTTTGATGTTTTCTGCCTGTCTGACCCTGGTAAGGGCAGTCAATAAAGCATTTATTAAATGCCTACCATGTTCCAAGCATTATGCTAAGTGTTAGAGATACAAAAAAAAAAAAAGTTAAAAAGTAGCTCACAATCTGAAGGAAATGCCATGAAAACATGTACAAACTAGATATATATATACAGGATATATTCTGGTTAATCTCACAAGGAAGGCACTAGCTTTAAGGAAGAATCGGGAAAGTCTCATAAACGGTGGGATGGGATTTTAACTGGAACATGAAGGGAGCCAGGGAAACCAGGAGGTGGCGTTAAGGAGGGAAACTATTCCTAGCATAGGGCATGGTCTTTGAAAAGGTGTAGAATCCAGAGATGGAGTGTCTTGTTTGCGGAACAGCAAGAAGGCCTGTGTCCCCATTTTGAAGCATCTCTAGTATTATTCTGTATAGTAGTAAGGTATGAGAAAACTGCAAAGGTAGTAAGGGCCATATTATAAAGTGCTTTGAATGAAAAGCAGAGGATTTTATATCTGATCCCAGAGGCCCCTTCCAGCTCTAAATCTGTGATACACCTTTGCTGAAGGGCTAGCCAGGACTGGGGAACCTGCAGCCTTCTAGGTCCTTGGGTATAGCCTTTTACTGAGTCCAAGTTTTATAGAACAAATCCTTTTATTAAGGGGATTGTTCTATGAAGTTCGGATTCAGTCAAAGGGCTGCACTTGAGGACCTAGAGGATCACATTGGCCTCAAGGCTGCAGGTCCCCACCCTTGGAGGTGGCAAGACAGTAACAGACAATAATTGGTCCTAGTGCTGGGACCTATCATGATGTATGGAGGAAAAGGACTAATGTTTCTAAATAAAGCCATTACTTAGACCATTGAAAATGTATATATTTTAGGATTCACTCTAACCAACTACCTTCCCAGTATCTGATACTATTCTTATATTTTTTAAATTAATAAATCCCTAGAATAAAATTCTTCCTTAATTAATTAATGAAATGAAAACCCCCTTATATGGTCATAGAATGCTAGCTTTGGCATTAGAAAGGACTTTAAAAGCCTATTAGTTCAATCTCCTCGTTCAAACTGAGGCTTAGAGAACTTCTCAATTTGTTGAATATTTCTAATTACAGAATCCATATTTTAGGAAAGTCTTTAAAATTCCAGTCTAGGTGTCCCTTTACATTTTTAGTTTTGTCCTTTTATCGTGTTCCCCCAATTTCTCGTACTGTAGAACATTGATTCTCAAAGTGTGATTTTTTTTTTTAAGGAACCCCTGGGGCTCCCCAGGACCCTTTTCATGGGTATACGAGGTCATAATGCTAAGATGTTTCATTTCTAAGATGATAAATAAGCAAAAAGTTCTTTGGAGAAGTCCTTCCTCAGTAGTTTTTAATAGGATAAAGAGGTCCCGAAACCAAAAAGTTTGAGAACTGTTGCTATCGAAAATGCTTTCAATTTTAGATTTCTCTCCCCCTCCCCCATGTCTCTACACCATTTATACTTTGATGTGATCTGGTTTCATGCTCTACTGTTCCTCATAAAGCAATGAAGCACAGAAGTTGTTTCTTTTCTATAGTTGAAGCTTCAAGGGAGAATACAAGTCAGACATTGCACTATTGCAAATTTAGTTTATAGATATATTCAAAGATATTGATAGTCTATTCTAGTACTGCTATTTAGCCTTTATTAAATTCAAAATGACCAAACTACCATTTTATTTTATTTATTAAGTTGAGGATGAAGGACAAAAAACCAGGAAAAGCAAACAAGAGACCTTTCCGACGCTGGAGACCGTATTCACAAAACTACAACTACTCTCGTATTTTGACCAACATCAAGTCACATCTCAGGTACTCCCTACCAATGAGTTCAATTTGATGCTGTTTCCACTACCTTAGCACATAGGTTGTGTGCGACTTGTCTTTTCTAGTTCTGCTAGACAACTTTCAGATTGGTTTAGATAAGATATATAGTCTTTAGTCTGGTATATTTATCAGTCCATGCTTTCATTTCTATTTCTTTGAAATATCCTTCTTTGGAAAAATGCGTATGTATTGTTTTTATCATGAAAAGTCTTTACCTCCTGATTATATTGTAGAAACATTTAAGGGATAATTAAACTAATCACATAGATTCTGTTATCGCATTGCAACCAGTGAGTAATAGATAGTTACAAACTAAACAAAATCCTCAATCAGTTGTGTAAATGACCTGCCTCATTGTTGACATAGGATACCCAACTCGCAGTGTTCAAAGACATTGACTTTCTTCCTCCCAGTTTTGGTCTACCAAGTGAAATTTGATACCAGTTTTGAAAACAAAGTAGGGTTTGAGTTTATAATATTTTGGTCTGTTCGGGAGTTAATTGCTGTGTTCTCTTAACTGATATCCTATATGAGCGTACTTTTCTTCCATCTTATTCAGAATACTTTTTTTTTCAACAAAAACTAATAGTACATTTTTCCTTTACCAGATCTCTAGTAATGTACTAGAACAGATAACCAGCTTTGCTTCAGGAACATCTTACCATCTTCCCTTGGCGCACCACATTCAACTTATCTTTGATCTTATGGAGCCAGCCTTGAACATCAATGGGCTTATTGACTTTGCAATACAGGTACCAAAGGAATCAGCAATAACAGTATTAACAAAAAACTTGCAAGGCATTTCCCACAGATTTTCATACTAGTTTGGGAGAGAAAAAAGCCTACTAAACTTAGGTAATTTCCAAACGTTTCTATTTATTGTCAGCTAGATGGCATAGAGGATAGCAGACTAGTTCTGGAATCAGGAAGACAGCCTCGGACGTTAGCTGCGTGACCCTACACAAGTTACTGAACCTCTGTTCTTGCTTCAGTTTCTTCTTTTGTAAAATCCCTCAGGGTCATTTTGAGGATAAAATGAGCTATTTCTAAAGTGTTTTGCAAGCCCTATATAAATGTTAGCTATTATAAGTTATTATTATTAATATCATTATTCTTAACAGTAGTCTAATAATAGCTCTCCTTTATGTACTGATTTAAGGTTAACAATGGGTTTTACATTCAATTACTTTATTTGATGTAGTACTTCATAGTTTCAAAAACATTTGCATGTCCTCTAACCCCAGTATGACCAATAAGTAAGTGTTCAGTAAGATCATAATATTCACCAAGCATTCGTTCTAAGCTTCTGGCACAGTTCCCTACAGATAGTAGGCACTCAACAGATGTTTTTTGAATTGGATTCTTAGCAACTATTATTATCACAGGTTTTGAAAAGAAAGAAATAAGACTCTGGGAAGATAAATGATTTGTCCCCAAGGTTAGCTAATAGTAGTCTTGATCCCAGGACTTTGGACTCCAAACCCTGTGCTTTTCCCATGACAGTAGTAAATGCATAGTGATTGTTCATTAGATATATCTTCACTTATTTGATTTTTAAAAGTTATATGTGATAGTGCAAGAATATTCCACATTCATCTTTTTTAAGTTGAGAAATGGTTCTCTTTTAGTAATGGACATGGTATTTTATCTGATTCATGACGGAGCATTTTCTACATTAAAACAGAACCATTATTTAAAATTAGCCCAGTGTGTTTGTAGAACACTCATTAAAAATTTATGCTAGTAGAGAGCTGTTCACAGGACTGGTTTCCCTTGCAATTTCTAGTAAAGTATTAAGTTTCAAGAGGAAGTCAGATCTATATTCTAAAGAGTATTGTGATTATCTTAATATAGGAGGGCAGGTCTACAAAGTTACTCTCAAGTTGCAATGACTATTTTAGTCATAGATACTTCCTGGTGTTATGCAATACAATGTCTAGACAAAAGAAAGACCTTAACAGAGAAGATTTTAAAAACAACAAAACAGTCTCCCTATTTTTCTGCTACCCATTCTTCAGATTTTTTCTTTCTTTTCTTTCTTTTTTTTGTCTTCGGGTATGGGATTGCTATATGCATGTGAATACTTTGGGGAAGCTGGAGAAGAGGTGGTAAGGGCATTAGGAATAATTGGTGTAGACTGTTTGCATTTGTTTTTTAAATGCTGCATTAGCATGTGTCCCCTTGTGTTTCAGCTGCTCAATGAGTTGAGTGTGGTCGAGGCAGAATTGCTTCTGAAGTCCTCCAGCTTGGCAGGAAGTTATACAACAGGCTTGTGTGTGTGCATTGTGGCTGTGCTGAGGCGCTACCATGCCTGCCTCATCCTGAATCCAGACCAGACTGCCCAAGTGTTTGAAGGGTTCGTAGTCCTGAAAGGCCATATCTCTATTTAGGATGTGCAATTGGTGGGGAAAAATGGTGATGACCTTGCAAAAAAGAGCTTAAAGGGTAATGTGTGTGGGCTTCAGGTACAGGTATACAGATAATCCTAGCTGAAGAGCCTTTTAGTTAGTCGAGTTAGAGTACCAGCTGTATCGTCCTTACTACAACAATAAAATGTCAATTTTCTCAGTTTTTCAAAAGAAGTATATTCTAATGTGAAAATCATCTGAACTGGGTGTGTTCTTCTTCCTTCTCCCCCAATAAAATTTTTTCATCTATTGTTATTTTTAGTTCCAAATTTTCTCTCTCCCTTCACTCCCCCCTACTCCCACATTGAGAAGGTAAGAAATCTAATACGCATTATACATATGAAGCCATGAAAAACATAGTGGTTACTTTTCAGTAGTAGAAGCTATAGGTACTAACAACCAGTTACCATATAAAATACCTTCCCACAAGAACACTGGGGCATCCGTATTGTGAGTAGTAAAACCTCCAGGGTTTTGGACAAGGATAACTAAAAAAGTACATTCTCCAAATTGCTTTCTATAGTGCCATCAAAGAAAATTCCCACTGATTTCAAAGATAATGATGGACTCAGTCTACCAAAGGCTATTATTTGGCTACTTCCTTCCCTCTGTTTATCATGAAGAATTGAAAATTGCCTAATTGGACATATAAGAATTTTAATGTCATTTTTATGTGTTTTAGTTATCAGAACACAAGTTGTATAGCCAGTATTGGGCACCAGGTTGAGACATTTTAGTACCATTCCCTCCAAAAACAGAAGAAAAGAAAATAAGGCATTGAACATTGACTTCATTATTTTATGAAGAGGGGCCAAGGACAGGCATTTATTTGCTCCTGAAACTTTGTTCCTCCATTTCTTTTTTCTATGTTGATTTTGAGTCAGACCTTGGTAAGAGTTGGTCTGGGAGTAATGAATCTTCTTCCTAACTTTGGACTCATTGATTAGAGTCAACAAAGTTTTCTTAGTAAACGTAATTGTATTTTTTCCAGTCCATGAAGAGGAAGAGAAATTCTAGTTGACAGGGGTGAGGAGGAGTAAGGGAAAAACAGGAGAATTGGATAGTGTTTCATATGACTGATTATTAGGGCAGTTGGGGGCAAACATTTCTATGCTACCATTTAACTTAGAACCTCTGCAGTTCTATTTGAATGAGCTTGCCACTTGTGAAGCAAGTTATATCCTCCTTCCTAACAAAAGATATCATCTCAGTAGAATGATGAGAAGGGGAATGAGCTCACAGCAAGTAAAAGCTAAAGATATATTGAAGAAGACGGACAATAATTACTGAAACAAGGCTCTATAGAAGGCAAGATGGAATGGAATTTGGCCCACAGGGAGTAGAATCAATGAAAAATGGAGATACCTTTTCTTGAAGATACCATTTCTTCTGTGACCAGGCCAAAGAAGGAAAGAATGAGTGATGATACTGAGAAATTAGGAGGAAGGAAAGATGGCCTCCATCTTCTCATTCAAGTAGGAAGCCAACAGTGTGGGGTCATGAGAATAATCATTCTTTATTAGCACGATATTGCCTTTGCTATAGATAGAATATAAAAGTGGTTGGATTCTAGACTGCAAGTTTGACCAAGTTTTTAGGTCTTAATGTTCTAGTAGGCTTTTTCTATGAATAAAAAGCGACTTTTATCACTTAGTCTCAAACAGCTACAGCAGTCATAGAAAGTCACCACCATAAATTGTAATGACGAGAGGGCTGTTTAGTTGTTATGTGATGTATTCCTGGCAATTCATTATTTTTAAGAACATTAAGGAGGAAGTTTCAAAAACTTCTTGGGAACTCACCACATTACTTAATGGTAAACCACTCTTTTAAGTGAAAGTAAAAGCTGCAAGGAACTTTTATGAAATTTAAAGCTCAGCCTGTATAGCTAACCAGAAATGCAAATCTCAATTCTGAATAGAGCTTGCCGATTCTGTTACGCTCTCCTTGTTTCATATACATTCACTTAAAAGGATGCTCCAGATATTTCCTTATTTCTCCCCAAATTTATTTTTTCTATAGATTTTAATGTCTTGATAGTTTGCCTCTCTAGTAGTAGACTAGGAAACAATTTTTATAATTCCTCCCAGTATATCAAGCTCTTTGGTAAAATTACCAATTTGAACTGTCTGATTTTTAAATTTTTTTTTAAATTTTTTTTCCCTTTCTCCCCTACAACTCTTCTAGATTGTGTGGTGTTGTAAAGCATGTGGTCAACCCATCAGAATGTTCCTCCCCGGAAAGATGCATCTTAGCCTACCTCTATGATCTCTATGTGTCATGTAGCCACCTAAGAAGTAAATTTGGAGACCTCTTCAGGTGGGTGTATGAAAACAACATTAAAATGTCCCCAAGAACTGGGTTGGAAGTCTTTAAAAATATATATGCCTATGTAGTTTTGTCTTTCTCAGTTATGGAAATGTTATTTCGGTGAAAGCTATCAATGATGGAGCAGTAGCAATCATAGAGAAAGGTGGGCAAAAAAAAATTCAGTAGAGAAGTCAGTTTTTTTTAGCCACTTATAAACATGGCCTTAATCAACCACAGCACATGACATTGTGATGCTTATTTCTGTTTGTTTTATTGAAGATATGCCTGCTCTGTTTTCCTTTGGTAACTTTTTATATGGTAAACATAGAAGTCTTTCATAATGACTGCTATCAAATATCTACTCAAAGTTAGTGGGATCCACTAATTTTACATTCAGCATTTCCTAGCATTATTAAAGACAATCCAGAATTATTTTTCCTTCTGATAGAGTGAGAATGTATAATTATGATGACAACGTATAACATTCTCAATTAAATAATATAAAATAAGATAATACAATATAATATAATAAGTATGGCAATTTTAAAAAGTTTAACAGTGTCTTTTAAAAATATAAACCACCATATTAAAAAATCATCCAACTTTGACTCTTAAACTTTAAGAAAGAATAATTCATCGATAACCATTATCAATAGCATTAAGAATTATTCATGTTTGGGGCAACTACGTGGCACAGTGAATAGAGCACTGGCCTGGAGTCAGGAGGACCTGAGTTCAAATCTCACCTCAAACACTTAACACAAAAAACTAGCCATGTGACCTTGGGCAAGTCACTTAACCCCAATTGCTCTACCTTTTCCCCCTCCAAAAAGCAAAAAAAAAAAAAATTAAGAATTATTCATGTTGAATACTGGTAGGGTTCACTTCAAATAGGCAATACTAAAATTTACCTGGGTGCCCTTATAGTTTAACAGAAAAATAATCAATTCCAGGAGTTACCTCCTATAAGTTAAGCATCATTTTTGAATTCTAGCTGGTCACTGCCTTGGTGCTACCCTTAGATGTAGTTTCAGACACATAGTTGTTTGTGATTTTTCCTTAAGGTTCATATATTTCTCGTTTTTAATTGACTTTTCTTTTTGTATCATGAAATTGCCATTTAAAAAATTTTATTCTAATTGACTCATGGGAAATAAACCCTGGAAAGTTTTTTTTTTTTTTCCTTAATATTCTAAGCCAGGGCCTTGAGGCCACAGGTTCTCCACCCCTGAAAACTCTTGTGGAACTTTTAAACATATGGTATCCTGGGTTTCCTTTTTTTCAACACTCTATTCTTGAGTAGGTGATATGTGGGGATCACTTCCTAATCATTTCATTTTGAAAAAATTTGTTTCAATCTTTGTTTAGCAATACTGGGGCCATAGTCATCAAACACAGAAGAAACTTCGGCTTAGGATTCCAGCCTTCTTAGGATATGCTTGTCTTATTTTGTGGTTAAGGCTACCTGCTTTGTGGTTCACCTTCCTGAATACTTTTCACAGATTCTGTCTTCTTCAAATGCCCTAACCACTGAGTTCCTCAGCCTACTTACCTTCCATGAACTATGTCTCTACTCAGTGTCAGGCACACATGAAGATGGTTATACTATTGAACTTGCCATCAGGAACAAATGTACCACATTTATGTGTTAGAATTCTGAAATATCGTTATCTGACCATAATCTTATTGGCTTTTATCCTTTACATAACCTTACTCTTCAACCACACTGTGATTTCCAAACCCTTAACATCTCTCTTCTCCCTCAGGCCATCTCCCGTGCACTAGCCACTCTCTCTCATGACCCTTTGGTGAACCAATTCAGTTATACACAGTCTTCCTCTCTAGAGTTCCTATCCCTCTTATCATGTCTTTGATTACATCTAGGCAGTCCTCAGGCTTGGATCACTCCCCCAATTTGTTACCTTCACTGCTCAATGAAAGTGGAAAAAAACCACGTAGGTCCACCCCACATTTATTTTTGGACTGATTGCTTAGCAGTAGTGAGGGCCCAGTTGAGGCTGTGTAACACAAATTTGGAGCCTTATAATCTAGCCCCTCCCTACTTTTCCAGTCTTGTTACACCTAACTCCTCAACAGATATTCTTCAACCTAGTGATACTGGACTCTTGACTGCTCCAGGACTGTCAGTCACTTCTCAGCTCTCGGCATTTTCTCTGGCTGTTCCCCATGCCTGGAATGCTCTCCCTTCTCTCCAACTACTAACCTCCCAGGCTTCCTTTAAGTCCCAACTAAAATCTCACCTTCTTTGGGAAGCCTTCCCTACCACCTTTTGGCTACAGTGCCTTTCCTCTTTAACTATTTCCTATTTATCCCGTGTATAGCTTGCTTTGTGTATATTTGTCTGTTGTCTTTCCATTCATTGTCCCTACTTCTTTAGGGCAGGGATTGACTATCTTTTGCCTCTTTTTGTATCCACAGTTCTTAGCATAGTGCCTGGCATATAGTAGGAGTTTATTAATTGATTAATTGAGAGAAAGCCTAGATGAATGGCTTGTTGGAATAGGATTCATGCATGCTGCCTAAGTCTAATTCAGGAATTTTTAGCCTGAGGTTCAGAGCCTTTAGCAGGGCCCATAAAGTTGGTGTAGGGAAAATATATCAATATTTTCACTAACCTCTGAATGAAATTTGCTATTTCCTTCAGTTATTGAAAAACAGTATTCTGAGAAGGGATACATAGGTTTCACTCAGCTGCTAAAGAGGATGATGGTGGTGCATGATGCAGAAAAAGATTAAGAACCCTTGGGTTTGGGATCTACCAACTTTATTCCTATTAACTATCATGATATGAACTCATTCTTTATTAAAAAAGGGATGTGGAATGTACAAAACTGATAGCTTTGCTATTTCCATGAAGTCTCTCTCCATCCTCGTCTCCAGAATCCAATAACCTTTCTATATTTGTATTGATTGGTTTGTATTAATTAGGATTTTTTTTAGCCTATACAATTATAGCCTTATATTAATCAATATATATATTAGACTTCTGAGACAAACCCATTAAATTCTTTCTCTGTACATCAAATTAATCACATACCACTTTATAAAAATTTCCGAGTCTATTAAAGAGATTATACAGATGAACTCTTGCCTGGAAATACTTGTAAGAATTCAGAATTGCCAATATTAATCAGTAGTTAGGTGGTTCAGTCCATAGAGTGCTTGACCTGGAAAAAGATTAAGGCTTGCTTGGAAAGAGCTTAAAGTAGGGGGGGAAATTAAATAATAAAAAAAGCCATTTATGTTGAAAGATCCACAGATAAGGAAGGAAGGAAAGTAGGAAGGAAGGAAGGGAGGAAGGAAGGAAGGAAGGGAGGAAAAAAGAAAGGGGGTTGGGAGGAAAGGAGAAATCACAGTAACCATGGAATGAGTATAAAGATGTTAAATAGACTTCATTTTAGGCTTCTTAGCTACTTTGTTAGAATAAATTAAAAAGTTGGACTGGAGGAGGTAAAAGGAACATTTGTAACACCAAGAATATTTTTACTGTGTAAGTATTCAATGTCATCTCCCATCTCGTATAATTTGCAGTGGAGAAAATCAGAGAGATTTAGGAAAGCCAGAACATTTGAAGAATGATTTCTTTTTTGGAGGGTAAAGGAGGGGGGGGAAGAAAAAAACCAAATAATGAGTCAAAGCAGAAGCTGCAAATGGAAAAGAATAGTAATGAAGGAAGGACGATGTTACAGAGGGAGAGCATATGGTATGTAGTAAAGAGATTGACAGCTAATAATGGCATTGGAGATTTAGACAGAATTTTTTTAAGAGTGAGAAGTAAAAGACAATAAAAAGTTGGTCGGAGGATGTGAAGAAAATAGTTTGAGCAGCAGGTGACACTGAAGAATGAAAAGGAAAAAGAAGATGGATATTTTGGCCAATCTAATCTCATATTCAGCGTATAAAACCTTGGACTTAGCTACTATTGCAAAGAAGCATAAATAAATCCCTGGTGACCAGCTTAATTTTTTCATGAAACATAATTGAAAATTACTTTTTTTTCTTCAGTTGTCACTATTTTGAGTCACAGTTTAAAGTATTTTGTGAAAAGGGGCCATTCTTGGGTAATTGTATGGCACTGCCATCTAGTGGATTACTTGTCTGTTAATTTCATCCTTTCGGTTCTGTGAGTCCAGTAAATCAGACTAAATTCTGTGGCTTCTGTCTCATGGGGCATGATTCTTATCCATGGGATGAATGGGTGCAAAACATATCCCCTTTGCTAAAAATCAACAAGCAGCTTTATCTTATGTAACACCAGACAGTGTGTCATAACTGAAGATTGAGAAGACAGATATCCCTGGGAAATTGAGTCTTTAGTCTTTTCTGTTGGAAAATTCATGTGAATTCAGAGGTTGGCTCACTGACTCACGTGTGAGCTGTGGTGCTCTCAAAATATCTTCAGAGATTGGGGATGCCTCTTTAACAGACTTAAAGGGTCAGTTACAGTTTTAAATCAAAATGTTCACTACAGACACCCCCCTGTCAGATGGGGACATTTTTGCTGACTAAATCATAGGATGTTGGGATCCAGGTGTATCTGTTCCACCCTATAAATAGCAGTATTTCTGAATGGTAGTCAAAGTGATGGAGAAAGAGAGAAGAGGAAAGGGGAGAGAGGGAAGGAAGAAAAAGAGGGGGAGAAAGCAAGAGCAAGCTTGTGAAATCGAGTTCAGATCCTGCCACTAGCATATATTAGCTCTGCGATTCTGTAGAAATTTGTTGTTCAGCTGTTTTTCAGTCATGTCCAACTCTCCATGACCCCATTTGAGGTTTTCTTGGCAAAGATACTGGAGTGGTTTTACCATTTCCTTCTCCAGCTTATTTTACAGATGAGCAAACTGAGGCAAACAGGGTTAAGTGACTTGCCCAAGTTCATGCAGCTAGTGAGTGTCTGAGGCTAGATTTGAACTCAGGAAGAGGAGTCTCCCTGACTCAAGGCCTGATACTCTGTGCACTATGGCATCACCTAGCTGCTCCCATTAGTGGCAGGCAGCTCTCTAGGATCCTAAGCTAGAATCTAGGAGCTCCCTGCATTGATGAAATCACAGGTCCTATGTAACAGCCAAACCTTGGATATAAAGGGACCGTAGAGCTTGTAGAGTCCAGTCTCCTTCATTTTACAGGTGAAAAGCTAAAATTAGGTGACATTTCCAAAGTCAATAATAGCCAAGATTCTAACCTAGCGTTTCTGAATCAAAACCCACTGTATTACACTGCCTCCCTTGCAACAACAACAACAATCACAATAATGAAAAACATTGTAGTGTATTGGTACCACAGAGACCTGAGTTCGAGTCTCCCCCTCAAATGTACTGTCACTGAACTAAGTTACTTAACCCCTTATTACTCTAAACCAGAGGTGTCAAAGAGTCATCCCACAACACACTGAGTGTGGCCTGAAACTGCTTACAATGTAATTGGAAAATATTTGACAAAAATGAATAAAAAATGCAAACCACATGGAGCATTATATTTTTAAACTAAACCAACGTGGGACCCGCAGGGATCTTTACATACAGATTTGTGGACCCTGTTTCTGTCTGAGTTTGGCAACATTGCTTGAAGGGCTAAGACTATACATTTCAGAGAAGGTACTGACCTACGTTGGTGAAAGGTCTTTCTTCGCCTGGGAATTCCATATGATACCAATGAAATCACGGGTCTGACCAATATTAAAAATGATAATGAATAAAGGCATTTCTGTTCATAGCCATTATATAATCTTGTTAACAGAATATAGGTGAGGGACTCCTATAAAGTAACGTGCAGTTTTTGAAAGTTCTGTTACTTAATGGACCCTTCCATGAAACAACCTTTTAACTTTGCTTGGATTTATTCATTTTTCACAACTTCTCTGTTTGCTTTTTAATCCTCAGTAGTGCCTGTTCAAAAGTAAAGCAGACCATCTACAGCAATGTGCAGCCTTCCAACTCCAATTTATTGTGGGACCCTGAGTTCATGTTGGATTTTATCGAGAATCCCTCTGCTCATAACGTCAACTATTCCATGCTGGGCAAGATACTCAGTGACAACGCGGCCAACCGCTATAGCTTTGTGTGTAATGCACTCATGAATGTATGTATGGGGCATCAGGACGCAGAGAGGTAAGGTGCTTTCTCTTGGAGTTCATCCCTCATTATAGCACTAATATTGGCGCAGCTCAGTAGCACAGTGAATAGAGCACTGGCCCTGGAGTCAGGAGGACCTGAGTTCAAATCCAGCCTCAGATACTTGACACTTACTAGCTGTGTGACCTTGGTCAAGTCACTTACCCCCAATTGCCTTGCTTCCCCCCTCCAAAAAAAAAAAAGTGGTAGTATTTACTGAATATCTACTGTCTGCTCAGCCTGGTGCCAGAATCCTTTTTAGAGATAATGAAAGTGCTAAAAAGAAATGAAGAAAATCTGATAATTATTTAGACCTCTACATATTTCTTTTCTTCTACTTCATTCGATTGGATGTCCTATAATTCTTTCCCTAAAATGAGAGTGCCTCCCTAGATTAAGAAATATCCTCAAGTCCAGCAGCTCTCAACCTGTGGGTCGCGACCTATTTGGGGGTTAAACAACCCTTTCACAGGGGTCACAGAAGTCGCCTAAGACCATAGGAAAACACATATTCCCAATGGTCTTAGGAACCAAGACACCGCTCCTCTATCCATCTCCAGGTGGGTCCGCTCACATGTAGGTATGCCCACATACAAGTGTTAAAGGGTCAGGGCATTAGGACGATTGAGAACCACTGCTCTAGACTATAGTGTAACTGGTAGTTCGAAACAAATGTGTATAACAAATATTCAATTTACAAATTGACAAGCATAAATTTTAACAAATGTAGAAGCAGACAAAAGAAATACACAATTTACAAATTGATAAGCGCAGATTTTACAAATGTAGAAGCAGATGTAACAAATACAGTTTACAAATCTATAAGCAAAATTTTATCGCTGTAGAAGCAGACATAAATTTTAAGTGTTTACTGTATTTTGATCACATTAGGAATAAGGAACAACCTTGTTACTGATTTTTCTTAATTTCATTTTATATTGCTTCTTTAAAGCTCTGTAGGTGAAAATATAAACTGAGCTACATGTTTTAATATTAGACTACAATTTTTCAGTCACATCAGTAAGAATTTATTAAAACTTGTACTATGCACCAAGCCCTGGGCTTTCCTCAATATTCTTTAGCGCTGTGGTTGGATATTGTCATTTAACTACGTGGGTCAGGTAAAATAATTTAATTTAAGTCATTAGGTTCAGGCTCTAATTTGGGGTTACCCTGTTTGACGAGTACTAGGGCATCCATTGAAATCATCTGATGCTGGGTAACTAGGAAGCTCAGTAATAATGGTTTACTTTTAGCTAGTGAGGGCATTTTAAAGACTGAGGAAACAGGATCTTTTCTCATGGAGCGAGCAATTGAAATTCCGTGACTTTATCAATTTTTATGAGATTTTTCTACCTTTTGCTTTGTAAATACCATTTTTAACCCCAAGGAATACAATGTCTGGCGTCAAGGTTCAGTCTTTCAGCCTATCACATGATGAGACCCAGTAGCCCCTTAACTGTACATGTGAATCAGTGTTTTCCCTTTGTGTAACTGCACTGTCTACCTTTTGTTTGCTTTCTTCTAGAATCAATGACATTGCCAACCTTTGTGCTGAGCTGACGGCTTGCTGTACTGTGCTTAGCTCGGAATGGTTAGGCGTTCTCAAGGCCCTTTGCTGCTCTTCCAATCACGTTTGGGGTTTCAACGATCTACTTTGCAGTGTAGATGTGAGTTTTCTATTTCACTCTAAAAAACGAAAATGTTAGCAACCTCTGGTTGTTTTTCTAATCATCCCTTAACCTCACTACTGCAAAAATAAAAAAAAAAATCTCAGTTAAGTCCTAAATTACAAGATAAAGATCTGGTTTAAGTCACGAACCACAGGTACATTGGATAGAAGAGAGTATTTGGAATTAAGAAGTCCTTCCTCATTTACTAGCTGTGTGACCCTGGGTGCCTCCGTATTCTCATCTGTAAAATGAGTATAATAATAGCACTTACCTCACAGTGTTGACATAGGGATCAAATGAAAGAGCAGGGGAAGCCTTTTGCAAATTGTAATGAGCTATATAAATTTGGATAATTGCTGTTGTTGTCATTAATAGTAACAGGAATAAGAAGTATAGCTGTGAGGGACTAACCTTTTTCCAGAGAGAAAGATGAATTTTTATCAGATATGAAGGCTTTCCATTTATATTCATTAAAATCAGTAAATATTTATTTACTGTATTATTATATATATACTATATATATACTATACATATATATATATCACTATATTTATTTATTTATACCTACTATGTGCCACACGTTGTGCTAAGCGCTAGGATTATAAAATCAGGTGAAAGATAGTCCCTGCCCACATGGAGCTTACAGTCTAATGAGAGAGATAAGAGAACAGATATGTACAAACAAGCTACATACAGGATAAAAAGGAAGTAATTAAAATTGGGAAAGCACTAGGATTAAGAGAGGTTGGTTGTTCCCTTGTCTACTATTACACAAGCATAGAAACTCCTTTGTCTGTGTCTTTCCCCCCCGTTTCTGCAGGTCTGGGTAGAGATAGTGAAGGCACTGAGAAGCAACAAAGAAAGTCAGATGATTTTTTTAGACCATTAGCTATTTCCTGAGTAACCTTAGGTTACTAAGAAGGTGGAGCATAAAAGTATAAACCACTTTAATGACATGAATAAAAGGGTTTTTAGATCAAATAAAATGTGAATATTAAGGAATTGTATGTGAGTGACTATATTCCATAAAAACCAATCCTGCATCCAGATTATTGCTAGCTTCCCTTATTATCATGATTAGCAATAACAGTAACCAAAATAGTAGCTAATCTTTCTGTAGTGGAGCCAGTCATGATGGCGCACACCTACTGGGGAGGCTGCTGTTAATGGATCGTCAGAGCTGTAGTGGGCTAAGCTGACTGTCGTCACAGAGTCTGATGTCAATATGGTGAATGCTAGCGAGTGGTGGCCCACCAGGCTGCCTAAGGAAGACCGAACCAGCCCAGGTCAGAAACAAAGCAGGGCATACCTCCCAGGCTGATCAGTACAGGAGTTGAGTCCCTAAGTGGCTATTATACATCCATCTTGGGCAAAAGAGGGAGACCTAGTCTCCAAAAACAAAACAAAGCATTAATAGGGCTTTAAGGTTTGCAAAGCACTTTACGTCTATAATCTCACTTGAGGGAATGCGTCATCTCGGTGTGACTTGTCTCCTGATTCTTTTGGAACACATTTATGTTTTCTGCCTGAGCTATCTACTACTGGGTTATTTGTTTTTGTGTAGCTTATTTTCACATCTTCAAGGACTGGACCTTTTTCCTCATTGTACTTGTTGATGATTTGTCAAACAACCATATATTCATTCTATCTCTGCTGCCATCATATTCTTATAAACTGTAGCCAAATCCCTCATCATTTTTCACCTTGCAAGGAAGAAGAGCCTACATTTTTCTTTCCCTGCACTTATATGAAAAGTCTTCCTTTCCCTTCATAATTTCACAGACTTGTCTGGCTGGTTTATGTCTCTTTTGAAGTGCTTGGTAGTCGCTAACCTTTATTTTATGTCTATATTCATGATAAAATATTATTCTTTAATTCTATAGATTCATCAGATTCTTTTTTTGTTAAGTGTCCTGCAGTATTAAATCTTGTGAAAGACTCTCTGAAGATTTCCCCCTTTGTTTCTTTATATATTTGTCTTTGTAGCAACAACCTGAAATTCAGTTGCCTGGCATTTAGAAAGCGCTTAATAAATCCTCATTGAAACAAATTGAATTGTGACAGTGTCATATTGATTAACCAGTATCATCTTACATGTGACTCAAAAATTGGTCAGAGGACAAAACATATCTCCCCCCTTCTAAATTCTGTTATGAGCCCGGGGGGGTGAGGGAGGAGGCTAGGTAGCACAGTGAATAGAGCACTGGTCCTAGAGTCAGGAGGAACTGAATTCAAATCTGGCCTCAGACACTAAACACTTAGTAGTCATATGACCTTGGGCAAGTCACTTAACTCCAATTGCCCTGCCTTCCCCCCCCCCCAAAAAAAGCAAAAAAAACAACAACAAAAACTCTTGAGGGAGGTATAAGAACAGCATGTAGTAATCATGTAAAGTGTGCCAGATTTGCTGTTTAGTGTAGTGACTTCAGCAGGACAGTGCTAATTAGCCAGTATCTCTTAGATAATAATCTTACATGTGACCAAACAGGTAGGAAAATATGCCAATGTTCTCTCCTGTTTTGCTTTGTTTCCTTGAAGGTCAGTGACCTCTCGTTCCATGATTCACTGGCCACCTTCATTGCAATTTTGATAGCCCGGCAATGTTTTTCCCTGGAAGATGTTGTCCAGCATGTAGCACTTCCTTCACTGCTAGCAGCAGGTAGGAAAATCATGATGGGAAAACCTTTTAAATCTATAGTATGTCTGCTGAAGGGTATCTGACATTGGGATTCAAAGGGTGGTTTAAACTTTTTAAACTTTTTGGTTTTTGTAAACCATAGACAGTATTCAAAATGTGCTAGAAATTTTTGTCTCCAGGACAAATTTGTTTGCAAAAGTGATGGATGGTATGGTGGACAATCTACCCCATCCCCAGAGTGGGCAGTCTGTGACCTTGGACAGTGGTTTACACTGTCCAAATCCAGAAGATTGGTGGAGAGATCATGAAAATGGTGCCATAGTAATGGGACCATGGAGATGGTCTCCTAAGCCTGGAGAAAGGACTATTATGCCATGCATTGTGGACACTGAGGAGACAGCATCCCTCTCCTTTGTGCCATGTTAGCAGCCTGGGACAAAGCCTAGTCACCTGGCCTTCACCTCAGCCAAGAAAAGTCTAATAACATACTCATCATCTGGGTATTAAATAAATTTGACTTCTTAAAGCTAAAGACTCTTAGGTAACTGTTCTTAGAATTAAAACAAACAAGCAAACAAATATTAAATCTGTATTCCGAAGAGTATCAAGTGTTTAAAAATGTTTCTATTGGGTTCAAAACCTGAGATCCATGAACTTTTTTATTTTAATATTTTGATAACTACCTTTCCATATGACTAGTTTCCTTTATAATCCCATGCTTTTTATGTTATGAATTTAGATAAATATTACTCTGAGGAAGTGTCCCAGCTTCCCCAGACTGCCAAGAATACATGCCACACAAAAAATTAAGAACCCCTATTTTAGACGAATGTTTCCCTAGGACCATTTAAGGAAGGATCTAAATTTAAAAAAAATATTTTCAATGTATGCTAGAAGCTTGGTACTAAAGTCTTACCCGCCCCACCCCACCCCTTCCCTCTTTAGCTTGTGGAGATCCAGATGCTGAGCCTGGAGCAAGAATGACATGCCGACTACTTCTTCATCTCTTCCGAACACCGCAAGTCTGTTTGTTACCTCAAGCGACAGGTAAGTTGGCAGCTAAAAATCACTTACTGAACTCTGGTATCAAACTCCCAAAATCACCCAGTAGACAACCTACTCTTTCCTTCCGGTATTTTCGTGGGCTTGCTCAAGGGTTGATGGGGTAATGAGATAACTGATACAGAAGTTGGGAACATCTTTCATTAAAGTAATAACCAGGATGTATTGAGAAATACAAGTGAGGGTTTAATGAACAATAAAAATACCTTGACTCCTGGCAAAGCACTGTTGGTGGGTGGTATGCTACCACACAGTGGGGTGTTTTTTTGGTTGTGGAATAAGATTCAACATAGCTTTTCTTCATTTTTCTTTCTGGTAAGGGAAAAATCACCCAAATGAGACTTCTTCAGGGTTATCAGGGGAATGGGTTGGAATTCTCTTCTTAGTGAATTTTTAAGTTTGCATAACTCTTCATTTATAAGCTGTGGTGTATTCAGGACCTCCAAATTTGACAGCATAGGAAGTATTTGTTCTAGTAGATGGGACAAGGACCCACGTATTTATGTTCTACAACTAAGAAACAAGTTAGTAATCAAAGCTGAAAGACTTAAATTTGAAGTAATGGTAATGTTTCCTGATGATCTCATCGAGAGACCCATGATTGTAACTGATGGTTTGCTAACATTTAGACCCTCCAGCTTGTCAGTTGACATTACTTTCATACTCTGTAGTGTTAACAGTGTACTGTTAGTTGTAGGGAGGTAATATTATTGATGCTGTCCATGGTTCACTGTCCCCTCCTAGGGAAGCCTTTCCCTGGAATCCGTTCTTCTTGTGACCGTCATCTTTTAGCCGCTGCTCACAACAGCATCGAAGTGGGAGCCGTCTTTGCTGTCTTAAAAGCAATTCTCATGCTTGGTAAGATCATTGAAAGACTATGCTTTTTGGTTAAATGCCCAAACTGTGGAAGGATTGTTGTCAGCCTGGACAGTCTTTGCACAAAAGATTGAAAGCTATTTGTGATCTTATGGAAGCCATGTGCTCGTGGTGGGATGCTGGTGGCTGGCTGCCCATAGCTGGTTTTCCCAACCAGTCCAAAGACAAAGTGATTGCCCACAGTGGCTCCCGATGGAAACCTAACCTTTTTCTGTGGTGTTTTTAATTTCAGGACATTGCATCCAGAGATGTAAACGGAATCAGTAGACAATTGTTGTTGTTTCTCTGTAATGTTGGCAAAAAAGTCGCTCTAGAGAAGTAGCTTGTGTGCTGTAGGGGGAAGTCATTCAGTGATCTAAACATCAGTCTTTGCTTTTGGCAGACTGCTTGGCACCATGGGTTTACATTTCAGCCAGATTGGAGCCCTGGGCTGGAAGGCAACAATCATGGGTTACAGTAATGGTGTTCCTTTTGTGTCTGAATGAGTAGCCTGGGCAAGTTAACCTCCTAGTTGAGTTTCTTCATGAGTAAAGTCACGGTAGTAGAAATTAGAGAGGCCTATAATATTTCTCATTGCCCTTAGAGAGAGTCAGAATGGTGCTAATGTTGCTGTTTTCCATCTAAGCTATAATGCCCAGAGATGGTTTTATACTGCTAACCTCAGATATGCCAAATAAGTGAAGGGTGTAGGGCAAGCTTTCTTTCCTTCACTTTAATCTACCCAAGAGCAGCATTTGAGTTATCTGGTAGTTGGCCTAGACCAGGGCTTCTTAAAGAAATTTTGTTGTGTGTTACAGAATGCTTTGGCAGCCTGATGAAGCCTATGGGGCCCTTCTCAGAAAAATGCATTCTGATGCGTAAAATAAAATATGTAGCATTACACAGGAAACCAATAATATTGAAATACAGTAATCCAAAAAACTAAGTTCATAGAGTCCAGGTTAAGAAGCTTTGACAGAGTCTAAAACTCTATGTGTTTTAGCCAACATGAGTAAGCCAACCACGGTGCGGATTTTGAATAGAAACTTCCCGAAGATTTGCCACTCGAGTCTTACCTTCATTGGCATCAAAGGGGACTTAGAATGGTCCTTTGAATAGAATGCTATTTAAGAGATATTATTTGATAATTAAAATAAGAAAAGATAATTATATAAAATGAATTACAAAGTGCTTTGTATAAAGTACAAGAATTATAGAAATTACCCCTTGGTCTATTCCTCAACTTTCAACGAATAACCGAAAGATACTGAGAAACATGGAGGGTTTCACTTAGCTTCCTGTGAGTACATGTGGGGAGGGACACGGGGAGATTTAGTCAAGGTAAAAATAAAGGAGAGTTATAAAAATTTATGTTTTTAAAAAGATACAGAGAGGGGCAGCTAGGTGGTGTAGTGAATAGAGCACTGGTTCTGGAGTCAGGAGGACCTGAGTTCAGATTTGGCCTCAGACACTTCACACACACACACACACACACACACACACACACACACACACACACACACACACAGAAACTAGCTTTGTGACCTTGGGCAAGTCACTTAACCTCAATTGCCCTACCTTCCCCCTACAAAAAAAAAATGTAAAAAAAATAGATTACAGAGAAAGCTAGAGAGCTTCACTTACCTGTTCTTCCTTGAGTATTTAGGAGATAAATAGGAAAATTAAAAGAAAAATCCTATCCTGAAGGAGGATATCATGCCAGATACCCATTAAGAATGCTTCAGTTTCAATGAAGAAAACACTTCTATGTTTATTTTTACTCAGAGTGAGACAAAATCCACCCAATCCGTGCCAAGTGAAAGAATTTTGTAGAAAGTGTGAACCTGTTCCCTAAATTTTACACGTGATTTTAGATTCCAGTTCACTTATGCTAACCTATATATTTGAATACTTATTCATATCTTGTGTATTTGTATCTGCCTCTAACCAGTAACTTTTTTTTTAAGTCAATTTAATTTTAATTTTTCTCCCGGAACCTTCAAAGCCAACCACCATTTCCAGAAGTTCATGGTGATACACAAGCCTCATAGCATTCCTTGTGAACCAGAAATGGCAATATAGCAAATTGAGTATTTTTAGTCTTGAATATCCATATGTATGAATTTGTATGAGCTTTTCAAGAAATTAGCATTGCCCCTTGAGAAACTGTTGTCTAAAACTTTAGACTATTAAATATGTATGTATATATATGTACATATGTATATAAACACATAGTCAGTAGTCTGAGATTTTATGTAGAGATACAAATGTATATGTCTGCATTTGTATTATATTTGTATGTTATATATCTATATATACATACATAGCCAAGAGCCCGAGGCTTTACATAGAAATAGGAATGTTTGGATATATATTTTGTATAAAATATATATTTATAGACAGACAGACAAACACACATATATATGAAAAAATACTCAGGAATTTTGGATATTCCTCTCAGGGATACCAAAATTTCTGATGAGCATTACGATGAGACCACAATTAGGTTGAACTTATTGGGATATCCTTGACACTTTGGACCTCTCTGTGGTTCATGGGTGCTTTGCAAGGAGAACTTTATATGGTCAAAGGCAGTTACAGAAATCAAGAATCCCCTGGTTTGAAAGTAGGTGAGCAAGGTCCCGGTGAAACTTTGCCAAGCTAGCCAGCCTCGACGTGTTTCCATAGGCGTCAGGATCCTGAGGAAACGTTGATTAACCCCCATTCCTGTAGATCTGCCCTGGACTGGAAGATAGTGTAATACTGAATTAAACTACATTTCCCCCTTATCGTTTTCTTTTCCTTTTTCCTTGGCTCCCAGAAGCTGCTTAACAACTGTGTGTAGTTCCCTTTGATGTAGACCTGTAGTTCTGGATGGTTGCTGAGCCTCTTGGACCTTTTGGTCATGGAGCACCCTCATTGGTCCCCACAGTCCCTATCATCCTCTCTCTCCCCTCCATTTCATGTTCATATTCCTAGAAAAGGCTGGTCCTTCCTCTTTGCCTCCCTCTCATCTCCTCTTACTTCCCAAGCCCTTGCAGTCGGACTTCTAAGCTTTTCACTCTCCGGAGGTGCCAGTGATCTCTTAATTGCAAATTTAATGACTTTCTCCATCTTCTTTGGCCCCTCTACAGCAGCCGGTGTTGTCAGGTGGCCTCTCTCTGGATTCTTCTCTCTTAATTTGGCTTTATTTTTTATTTTTTTAAATTATTTTATTTTCTATTATTATTTGCGTTTAAATTGTTCATTTTCTTTTATTAATTTGTTATTTTCTGTTATTTGCTTTTGTTTTTCTTTATTTGCTTTCTCTTGGTGCTTCTCCAACCTCTTTGACCACTCCTTCCCGTTCTTTTTTTGCTGGACCATCATCTTCCATATTCCACCCCCTAACAGTGTGTATACCCCAAGATTCTCTTCTCTCTCAACATTTCATCTCTTGGTGATCTCTAAGCTCTTTTGGGTTCATTTATCAACACAAATAACTACCAGATTTATATATCTGGTTCCAGTCTTGCTTGCCAAGCCTTTTGAACATTTTCTACTGCATCCTATAAGCATATCAGACTTAACCTACTCAAAAAGAAATTAATCATATTTTCAAACTTTGTACCTTCCTAAACTTTCCTATTTCTTCTAGTCACTCATGTTCCCAAACTCTGTGTCATATTTGGCTCCTTAGCCCACATATCCAAATAGAGACTAGATTTTATCATTGCTAAATTGAAAGCATTTCTCACGTCTGCACACTTCTCTTCTCTCACAAAGTCATCCCCTTGGCTCAGACTCCATCATGTCTGGTCTGGACTACTATAATTTCCCCTCTAATTTGTCTTTCTGTCTCTAGTCTCTCTTCTCTCCAGTATTTCTTGAACTACCGAAGTGATATTCCTAAAACACGGATCTGATCGTGCCACAGCGCTGCTCACTAAATCCTCTGGTTCTCTGTGATGAAATACAAATTCCTCTGTTGGCATGTAATGATTTTCACCAACTTTCTCCAACCTTCCCTTTCAAGGACTCGTGTTCATTATTTCCTTTGACGTACGCCACAGTCCAACAAAGATGACTTTTTTGCTATTCCGCATATGCTATCAACCCATTCCATACCTTTGCATAAGTTGAGATTCTCTAGTTTCCTTTAAAGCTCATTTCAAATGTCACCTTCCAGCATGAGACCTGACCCCACCCCTCACCACCATTAATTGACTTGTAACTATTTTCTGTATACCTACACGCATGTATTTTGTCCTTGTACTCCCATCAGCCATCGCAGTGTGTGCCATTGGTGCTTACTAAATGTCTATTCATTGATTCATTAGTTTATGTATCATCCCCATAGGCATTAGATATACCCTGTAGGGTATGTCCAACTGTGTACTGGCATGCACTTCTTGCTCATGTTAGTCTCTGAGAATCTCTGGC
Source organism: Pseudochirops corinnae (assembly GCA_028646515.1). Lineage (NCBI taxonomy): Eukaryota > Metazoa > Chordata > Mammalia > Diprotodontia > Pseudocheiridae > Pseudochirops > Pseudochirops corinnae. Next base: position 167,753,254 of record CM053591.1, read on the forward strand.
TTCTTTCAGAGCTTAGCTCATGTACCATGTCCTATGATGAGAGGTCTTTCTTCATTCCCTTAGATAGTACTCTTTTCCCCTCCCCCAAGTAATGAGAAAGCAAGAAAAAGAGAGAATCTTAATTATAAATATGGTACCCTCTTCTAGTCAACTGGAAGCTCTTAATGAGCATAGATTATTTTCTAATTTATCATTTTACCTTTACCGATAAGCATCATCATGCCCTACGTGTAGTATGTGGTTGAGAAATACTTGGTTGATTTGGAGAACACAAGACATAGGCTTCATGGGGGTACGTTGTAGTTACTATAAAACTGTAACACCCTCCCAAATTCCACAGCCCTCCTTTAAACTTTAATAATTAAATGATAATTAAATATTGACTTAAAATACTTTTTAGGCCAAAGCAATTTGCCAGTGGTTTCTAGCAGGGGCATTACTTTCTGGCTGAATGTGATTGGCTGAAGTATTTTTTTGTCAACCAAATCAGGGATTGCCTTTGCTCAAAAATGGTAATTTTTGAAAACTTCCTCAGCCTAGTAGTTAATGCTATTAGATTATCTTGCAGCTCTTACCCTGTGAATAACAAAATAAAATGAAATGAAAAACCACAGCCCTGCAGGGCCCAGCAGCCATTGTGGCATCCTTGTTACCAATTCAGAGGAATGACTTCCTTGGCAAGAATGGCTGATTCAATTCTCTGATGGCCAAAAAAAGGTTTTCTGTTTCAAGCTCTTCAGAATCTGTGTCAGGACTTAGGCAGTCCCGGCCAAAAGTATTCTTTTCCACCAAGAAAATGGTAAGAATGCTCTGAGCAGCTTCTTTTGACCCCTTCTCATTTGTCTAGTGATTGGCCAAGAGAAAAGCAAATGAATTGCCTTGGGTATTCAATGAGTGCTCTTCCTTCCAGGGCTTCCTTAGTATGCCTTGCCCCTTTTCCATTCCCAGGGAAATAGATCTCTCTTGTCAAGAAGTTCATAGTAAGGTGGGCTAAGGGTGCCACCAGTCAAAACTTTTCTCTTGATCCATGGAGAGAAAATAAATGACTTTAAGAGGGAAGAAATGGAAAAGGGACATCTAGAAAGGTGAGTAACCCATTTTCTCCGTTTATAAGTCAAATGAATTCTACATATATTTACATTTAAAATAATGGGGACAAATGAACATGCTATAGTTTTCATGTGATTATTGTTGGCAAAACCTGGATTGTATTTTTTTTAAATTCTGGGGAAGGATCTTTAATATATATCAAGCAAAATTTCCCATTTCTGTTAGAAAATACACTCGAGGTTCTCTACACTCTTTGTTAGAGTATTTGTCTGTAGCTTCATAACTTGTTGGATCCTCTGAGATTTGTGATCTCTGATTACTTAAAGAGAGAAATGTTCACTTTTAATCTAAGTTTTGGCACTACGTTTAACTGGACTCTTTCTGTGTTTCTGCTCCTTAGGAGATGCTGAAATCGGTAGCAACAGTAATGCCAATGCCTTAAAAAGTGAGGACTTCACTATGAGGGGCTTACTAGATGATATGAATGATGATGATATTTGGAATGCCTCACAGTCCATGAAACCATGTGGGAAAACAGTTTCCATAGAAACTGCCAGCTTGAGCGAATACGCTCGCTACGTCCTACGAACAATCTGCCAGCAGGTATTTTTCCAGATTCCGCTACCTAACATGCATTGCATACTCAGACTCCTTTGCAAGAGAGAGCAGTTCGTTGTGAAAGGAAAGTTCCCTTGGGAATCTGACGCTTGTCCAGTGTGGTTGTGCTTTCCTTCCCAGTCTTTTTTGTAGACAACACTATCCTGATGTCTTGAATCTAGCGATGGTTCCTCCAAACAGTGGGTACATTTAACTCCTGACATCTATAACCATTGGCTCTATAAGGCATACACATCAGCCCAGAGCCATAAGACAGTTGACATTCTTACAAGTATTAAAAATATAATTAATGGATAATTCTAGGCAAATATTTATTAAGTACCTACCGTGCTAAGGGTAGGGGATACAAGGAAAGGCAAAAGACCATCCCTATGCTTGAGAAGCTTACACTCTAATGGGAGAGACGCAAACAAAGAAATTTGTATAGCTTAAGGTCCCTTGTAGAACCTGAAAGATGTTTTTCAGCCCCCTGTTTTGGAAGGTGAAGAGATACAAGGTAATTGTCAATATCTTATTTTTAAAAATATTGCTACTTTTTTTAGATTAAATTTTTCCCCCCATATTCCCACCTATTAGTGAAATTTGAAGGGAAAAAGGACCCACCTTTAGTCTTAGCTCTGAAAGAACTATACCTACATATCTATCAAATACCAATATGAAAGATTTATAGACAGGAGAAGCAATGGGGGCATAATGGATACACTCCCATTAGGACATGGAATCAAGAGGATTTGAGTTCACATCTCACCTTTTATACTTCCTAACTGTTATTCTCGATCAGTTACTTAACCATCCCATGCCTTAGTTTCTGCCTTTTTAAAAGAGGAGGTTTGACTCTGTTCTTGGGGGATTCTTTGGCCCTAAGTCTGTGATTTATGCAATATCTCCAACTCCATTGGTGAGTTGAATTCCCAGACTGGGCTGTTGTCCTACCAGCCAACAAGCCCTCACTATCTGCTTGTAAATAATGACTTCTTATCCATCCTATTACATTCTTTCCAGGAATGGGTTGGAGAACATTGTTTGAAGGAACCTGAGAGATTGTGTACAGACAAGGACCTTATATTGGACCCTGTCCTTTCACACAAGCAAGCGCAGAAATTGCTGCAACTGATCTGTTATCCTCACGGCATTAAAGAATGTACTGATGGTGACGATATCCAAAGACAACATATTAAGCGCATCCTTCAGGTAAAGGATAGACATTTGTTCAAAACCTGCCATTGATACATGGGACTATTTTAGACATATTTGTCCTTGTTTCAGAATGACACACATAAGCTCCTTCCTCTTCTTTCTTTTCTTTTTTCAAAATGGTGAACCCAGTCTTGATTTAGATCAGCCAGATTGGCCCTCTCTCCAAAATCCCATTTTAAGGTAGAGATATTCTGTTTAATTCAAACATAAACACTTTCAAGATCATTGTCTTACCAAGGGTGTGCTGGCTGACGTTGTAAGAATCTATTTATATTTTGACAACTTTCTAGCTTTCATTCTGGTCCATCCTTTCTCTCCGGCCCCCACTCAGGCCTATTGCCTTCAACAGCTGGGCAGAACCCTTGAGATTCTTTCAGTTGGAGTCTGAGAGCATTTATTGAGTATCTACTGTATGCTAGGCACAGGAAATATTATCTCATAGACAAAAAAGATAATGTCTCCTCTCACAGAGGTTATATTTTGCTGCACAAGCTAAGCAGATATAAACTAATAATAATTATAATGATAACTATCCTTTACATAACTCTTTAAAAGCCCTTTACAGATGTTATCTCACTTTATCCTCAAAATGACCCTGGGACATAGGTGCTGTGATGATCTTCATTTTACAGATGCAGATGCTTAGGCAAGCACAGCTTAAGGGTCTTGCCCAGGGTCACATAGCTAGGAGGTGTCTGAGGCTGCATTTGAACTCAGGTCTTCCTCAGGCCAGGTTCACAGAACCACCAAGCTCCCTCTGGGAATCTCCTAGCATATTGCTATATATTCCTTCTAACATATTCCTTCTAGCTCCAAGTCTGTGGTCAAGGAACATCTCTGTGACCTTGGGCGAGTCTCCTTGCTGAGGTTATATTTCATTTTCGGCAAAATGCAAATTGTTTCTGCCCAACTCAACTCAAAGTAATTTTGGGAGGATCGGATGAGAACAACATGAGTGTAAACACTTTGGAAACCAAGTTCTATACAAATATGTGGTATTATTATAATTATTCCTAAGGTATTAATTAAAATCCATGTGTGATAATCATAGACTCTTGCTCATCAGTAGATTGAACCATCTTGGGTTGTTTTTTCTTATGATAATGCTAGAATTTTTACCTGAGTACCATACAAAGAGTAGAGTTGGAGTGGAGGGGGGAAGATTTCCTTTATTCCTGAATTCCTAGCATAGGCAGCTCCAAACAGGCCTTGAGCTGACCTGAAGCAGTGATTTAATCTGAGGCTGGCCTCCTAGCACCATCTTTTCTTGCCAGTCCCACCTCCCTACACCTGTCATTTGGTGCATAAACAAAACAAACTAATAATCCCCTTCACTAGAATGTGAGCTTTTTGAGGGCAGGGACTGTGTTTTGGTTCTCTTTTTGTGTGCCTGGCACATAGTCAGCCTCTTAATCTGTGTTTGTTGACTGATTGACAGATTTTAATATTCACTTCAGCAGAGGATTAATCACAAAGGTAAAGTGTTTACGGTCAAGCCACCTAAGCTGTTCCAAAACCAGAAAAAATACACTTTTCGGTTATCCCTTTCTCTTTACTATTTGGAGATGATGGAGCTACCATTAATCAGAAACAAAGAATTCATAGTAGCAACTGAAATCTTATTCCCCTAAATCTACTACAGACCTCAAAAGGCCTCTTGTATCAAATGGCACCTGCCTAAAAAGGATAGACTTGGTTTTTGTAGTCTCTGTTGAATAGTTATCAGAATTTCACTAGATGAGACATGACTTGACATAGAACAGATAGTTGTTCTAAAATGTCATTTAGTAAAGACAGCACAGGTTCTGGAACATTTTAAGCTTTAAACATACCTTTTATACATGGACAAGGAATACCTTGATCTAAATGATTACTTAGCAGGGCTTTGGAGTGATAGGATCAGAGTTCAAAACCTGATTCTGCCTCTCCCTGTCAGTTAAGCCTCACTTTCCTTATTTGTAAAACAAAATGATCCTGTCTTATCACCTGTTTAAAAAAAAAATCAGCAGCAGTAGTATTACTTCATGAAGTGTTTATCATGTATATTAATTCCGTAAATTTTACCCAGGATCTAGACCAATGGACTCTGAGACAGTCCTGGCTGGAACTCCAATTAATGATCAAGCAATGCATGAAGGAGCCTGTGAGTATTGCTTTGTTTTTCTACCTTGATTTTCCTTCTCATGATTGCCCGTCAAGTACACCGGGTTCGGGTTTGGTCTTGGATTCAGTTAAACCTTCCGTGAGTGTGCTAGCTTGCTTATGTTTCACTGTAGGGTTCTGGGTCTGTGGCTGAAATGAACTGCTTGTTGGATAATATTGCAAAGACGACAATAGAAGTGTTTCAGCAATCCGCTGATTTAAACAATAACTCTTCTAACTCTGGTATAGGCCTCTTCAACCCAAATGCTATTGGAAATGGCGACACAAGTAATACAAGGCAGAATGGTAAAAAGACATTCCTAAGGTATTTTTCTGTGGCTTTTTTTTCTACGATGTGTAACAAATCTGATTGTTGTAGTCGAAGTCAGTCGTAACTCCTGAGGGGACCACTTGTCCCCAGCAAAAGGGACAGGAAGAAGAATCAGTGACTTGGGAAATAAAGTGGCTAATTGTATTTACCTAACAAAGGATTGGTAGGGGAACTTGTACTTTAGAGATTTAAGTAGGAACTTAGAGGAATTCTGGTGCCTTAGAACCACAGCTTAAAAACCACTATTAGCTAAGGCCTTGACTGAATACTAAGTGTTTTTTTTAGATGATACAGGCATATGTATTGTATTTTTAAAAAATGATACATGCGTATCTAACCCTACTTGTATTTTTTAAAATGATACATGCATATCTAACCCCACAGGGCATTATAAGATTTTGAACAACTGAATCACTCAAGGAAAAAAAATATTTTGTAGTTTTGCAAGGCAGTGCATTTATTCTATTTTAATTCATTATCTATTTTATGTTATCTTAATTCATTATCTATATTAAAATATAAAATAAAGGCATAGGGGAAGGGACCTGGGTTCATATCAGACACTTACCAGCTTTTTGACCTTGTAGGAAATCACTTAAGCTCAGTGAGCCTCTGGCAACTGTTTTAGGGTTGGGTAACCTGCATCCTCAAGGCCACCTGTAGTGAGGCCCTTTTTGATTCAGTCAAAGGGCCACACTTGAGGACCTAAAGGGCCACATGTGGCCTCAAGGCCACAGGTTCCTTACCCCTGAGGTAGAGTACCATCAGTTTTAATGGAGGGAGTATCTAAGAGAGGAGTTTCCTAATCTGATGAAATCCAAGTCTTGTTGATTGAATTAGCTCACTGTTGAACAGAGAGTTTACTCTGCTGAAGAGAGAGAATTTCAAAATCTCAGCTTCTGAAAAATATCATGGGGGTGTGGGACAAAACAAAACTCCCAGATCTTTTTGAATCAGAAGTCATTTTCCCCCTCATATATTCAAAAACATTTTGTGTGTTCTACCAGCTAGTTACTGCCATCTCTGACATTTATTTTCTGTCAGAGTACATGGGTTGGATTCAGATATTTGCTTGACAAGATTCAGTTTAATTCAACAAACATTGAGCACCCACCATGTGAAAAGGACTGCCTAGAATATACAAAAGACAGACAGGAAGACCTTTTGTTAATACTAGGATGTGACTTGGGCAGCTTGACTGGGGTTCTAGCTTTGTGTTTCCATTTTGACTGTAGCAGAGGAAAGGAAGGTGACCTTTGGAAGGTGGTGATTTACAATTTTCTTGTGGTTTTTAGTTCTTCTGAACGCAGGGGTGTGTGGCTGGTGGCACCTCTCATTGCAAAGCTGCCCACTTCCGTTCAGGGTAGGGTGCTAAAAGCTGCTGGGGAAGAGCTGGAGAAAGGACAGCACTTGGGATCATCCTCAAAGAAGGAAAGAGATAGACAAAAGCAAAAAAGGTAAGACTGGATAGAAAACCTCTTTACATCAGAATTCTGAATCCTTGACAGAAAGACAACAAGTAGCCTGGCCTCCAACAGACAGTTATTGAAAGGAAAAGGTTTTCTGGAATATTTCTCTGTTGACCCAGCTTTTCCAAGCCAATGTAAGGGGAGTTCTAGCACCTGTTGAATCATAGTTGGACTGCACAATGACTCAAATTGCCTTCTGTCTTATACTTCCCAGTATTTTTCTCAGTTCCTCTTTTTCTTAAAAATAAGATGATTGAAAGTAATTAGATTTGCCAGAATGATACTGAGAAATCTGAGAAATGAAGATTCCTAATACCAAAGGCAAGAGAAAATTCCATCCAGTACCCAAAAGCAGACAGAAGACCATAGGGTCATACACTTGGGAGCTGGAAAGAACCTTTGAAACCCTCTCATTATTCTCATGAGGAAATTGAGGCCCAATTAAGTGACTTGCCCTTTGTCACACAGCCAGTGTCTATGGCAGGGTTTGAACACAGATCTCCTTGTCTCTAAGTCAAGCATTCTATCCATAATACTATTTAACTACAGCTACATTTATTGTGTATCCATGGGCAAGTGACTTTCCTGTAAAATAGGTAAAATAAGACCTATATTGACTTCAAAGAGTTGAGGTCAATAAAGTACTTGGTAAATCTGAAAATGCTATACAAATGTGACTTCTTATTACCACTGAAACAAATCCGGATGCTAATTTCACAATTGGAAGAAATTTCATGATCACTCCCTGCCACTACTGTGCCAATATTCTCTATAGTGTCTTTCAAATTATTTTGCCTGGAAAAAAAAGGTAGTTCATATTTTTCCTCTCATCAGTTTAACTCTACTTCCAGCTCCACCCCAAACCTATGTGTCAGTGGACTCTCTAGAAATGTTTTTTAGTGTGTGATTCAAGTGTAATTGAATGTAATTTGGTTTGCAATTCAATGCAGCAAATATTTATTGAGCATCAATTATGGAATTCCTACAGTGGTGTGTAATATCTAAAATTATTTTATATTACTGTGCAAATTTGAGTTTTTAATGTGGTTTTTCTATGTACAGGGAGTTTTCTCACAACAAACCTGAGGTGGGTAGTGTGAAGAGTCTCATGACAAATTTATAGATGAAGAAATTGCAGCCCAGAGCAGTTCATTGATTGACCCATAGTTAAGAATTAGACCTGTATATAATGAATTCAAAGTTAGAACTTTATGCTATGATGCTGCCTCTTCCCATTATACAGTTCAGAAGGCTAGCACATTTGGAAGTGGTGGGCCTGTAGTTCCCAGCCCTACCGTTTTCTGTATGTGATGCTGGGCCATTTATATATCCCTTTACATCACAGTTTTCTCATCTGGTTGCTTTAGGTTTCAGGTCCTAAGGTCTTTCCTCGCTCTAAATCAATGATCCTTTGATCTCTATGTGAACCATCCTTTGGACAAGATGAAACATGGCACAGATGTTTGAACTTGGATATTATTTTAGCCATGAAATGAGAAGAATGAACTAGTAATGTATTTTGCAGGCCTTCAGAAGAGTACGTAATCAGATTCAGTGATCATTGTGAAGAGACGCTGGTTACTCTTGTAGTTTTGCAAAATAGACTAGAACCCTAGATTTAAATGTTTGTTACTATTGGATTAATGGTCTCTAAAGTCTTGTTTATGTCTAAAGTACAATATTCTCTCAGTTTTAATCTGAAAGGGCATGGCTTCATCCATAATGTTTGAATGTGGATTTTTCATTTCTGATTATTGAAGTGACATGCTAATTTCCTATATACCCTGCCCTTCTCCCTGTTAAGAATCCAATGAGTCTTTCACACTCTGCCATCTCGGGACATATTAAACTCCTGAAAATATTGTACTGCTTCTAAAATCTTATTACCAAAGATGTAATTTATGTAAATTCCATCTGAGTTCCTTCTCTTTTCTTTTTAAGAGTAAAGCAAATAAAGTCAAACAACCAGAAGGAAGAAATTATATGGAGACAGGAAGTGATAATCCATTCTCCTAATTTAATCTGCGGCTTTTGCTTCCTTTATAGTATGTCTCTCTTAAGTCAGCAACCCTTCCTCTCATTGGTACTTACCTGCCTTAAGGGACAGGATGAGCAACGGGAAGGACTCCTAACATCCCTGCAAAACCAAGTTAATCAGGTAACAGAGATCTATTATACTGAGTCAGCCAAGTGCGTATTTCGCATTCATCAATTTCCTGTTTCTCCTTTTGAACCTTGGATTTTAAGATCATCGTGGAGCACAGAGTCATTTCCCTTCCCTCCAGTTATCTTTATCTAAAGCAAAGATTCTTGACTTTTCAGCATTCTGGGGAAGTTTATCAACCCCTTCTCAGATCAGTGTTTTTAAATGCTTGAAATAAATAAAATTACAAAGAAAACCAATTATAGGCAACTAGGTTATATAGGAGCAGCTAGGGGGCAAGGTGGAGAGAGGAAGACCTGAATTCAAATCCAGCCTCAGACATTTACTAGCTGTGTGACCCTGGGCAAGTCACTTAACTCTGTTTGCTTTAGTTTTCTCATCTGTAAATGAGCTGGAGAAGGAAATGACAAACCACTCCAGTGTCTTTGCCAAGAAAACCCCAAATGGGGTCACCAAAAGTTGAACATGACTGAAAACAACTAAACAACAGGAAGAGTATGGAAACTGGAGGCAGGAAGACCTGAGGTCAGATCCAGCCTCAAACACTTCTGCTGTGTGACCCTGAGCAAATCATTTGATCTCCAATAGCACTTACCTCCTAGGCTGGTTATAAGGAACAATGGAATGATATCTGTAGAGCATTTTGCAAACATTAAATCACATATTAAAGGTAGCTATTATGACTTTTATTATGATGTTGAAAGATCGTTATTGTTAGAAAAACAATAAAATAAAAAAATTGACTAGTTCTTTGTCATTTGAATGAATAAAATTAAAACATTCTGCTGACGGATCTGCCTGACTCACAACCCCAAACTGTAACACAACAGACACCTCATTACAGATTGATTTCAAGCTTGATTCCATTGACAGATAACCCCAATAATAAAAATGATTAATCAAATTGGTAATCAATTGATTCACCATCTTAATGGCAGATAATTTCAGTAATCAAATAACACATCTCATCATTTCTCCCTATAAATGGAAGAAAAGTCAGAGGTATGTATTTGTAAGAAAACATATATAGATAGAAACCTTTTAATTTTCCCCCCACTTTAGACCCTGAATGTGGTCTAAAACAGGTTTAGAAACATAATTTTACCAGCCCAGATGATCTGGCTCTAAGGAGCTGGATCAGACTAATCAAATATACAGTCAGAATCCTAATTTTTAGGTTAAAATGTTAAATTTTGGATTTATGATGAAAGGATGTATATTTTTAGCACTCTTTTTCCTGGTATCAAGTTCTCAGAGGAAATAATGTAACCATCAAAATGTTTCTTGGTGATCATGGAAGCAGAAAGGGTGGGATATTGGAGAAAGCACAGGACAGGGATTTGGGACACTTGGTTTTATTCCACATTCTACTGCTATCTGACTTTGGACTTCTTGATTGGACTGGTTTACCTTCTTCTTTTACCTTCTTGATTGGACTGGTTCATCTCTTAAGTTCATTTCCAGATATAAAAGCAGAGGATTAGTCCTATGGGACATTTTATCTGATTATGTTAGAATCTGGGATGTTTCTGTTTCTTCTACCAAAGAATATGCCATACTCTCTTCCTCTCCTCTCATTTGATTCTAAACCTTCTGCAATCTGGTAGTTGTCAAACTTTGGGGATGCAGAATCCCTTTATACTTTTTAAAAATTATTTAGGACTACCATCTCCAAGGGTCACACAGCTTGTGTCTGAGGCCAGATTTGAACTCACAAATTTGAGTCTTCTTGACCTCAAGCCCAGTACTCTATCCACTATATCACCTAACTGCTCTCATTAATATTTACTTTACTTGAAATTAAAACATTTTAGTATTATTATGAAAATAGTTTTGACTTTTCAGGCCTCCTGAAAGGATCTTGGGGACTCATAGAGGTCCCTGGACCACATTTTGGGAACCTTTGTTTTCCCTGGTAATCAGAAGTGTTAAGGGGGAGTGAAAATAACTGATTTGAATTTTGCTTCCTCTACCTGCACCTGTTCCTGGTCAGAGAAGCAGTGAAATTACCCAAATTCTTACATTAAGGAAGAGGAAGAACAGTTAAGAGGAAAGCAAATTACTGAAATAAAATAAAAGAAGATAATGAACGTTAAAGTATAATATTGTTGCTTTTAAAAAATTGTTGTTCTCCACTAAATGCAGTTCACCAAAGTGTCTGGAGTTGCCATTGGAGGACAATGAAAGAAACATTTTAGTGTTATACAAGAAAAAATCCAATTCTGACAGGAAAACGTTTATTTTTCCATCTTAGATTTTAAGTAACTGGCGAGAAGAACGTTACCAGGATGATGTTAAAGCAAGGCAAATGATGCACGAGGCGTTACAACTGCGTCTTAACTTGGTAGGAGAAATACCTGGAGTTTTCTTATTTCATTGCTTGAATCAAGTTAGAAATTAACCCGATGGAAATTATTTTTCATTTCTGATTCTCCATGTAGACTGTGTAATACAAAATGGCTCATTCCATTATCTTGTTACTTTGTTAGGTTTCTTTTTGGCCGCCTCCCTTCCTTAGGCGGTCACAGCAGATGTTTCTGACATTGTCAAGCCTAGGGGTCTTGAACCTGTTCTAGATGGACGGGAGAGGAAGGGTAGGACAATGAAGAGTGCATTAAATGTAAATTCCAATTATAATGGAAAGCCCATCAAATGAGTTCTAGTCCTAGTTTTAGTCTGTCATTGATCTAGGTATAGGACCTCTGTGGGGTCTTACTTTGCTCATCTGTAAAATGGAGAGAATGCCAGGCAATTGGGGAAGGTGGTTTCCAGGCCTAAAATGATTAGGATGACTGCTTTGAAATGCTTTACTAGCTTAGCTCTGGTCTTTCTGTGTACCCAAAAACCCTGAAATACAGATTATAAAATTGTAAACCAGACTTTTCTTTAGTTCTAACTGACTTGTCATTTTCTCCTCTGCTATAACTTAGCTCTAATTTTCCAAACTTGACTCTTTTACAATTTACTGCTTTTCCCTAACAAATGGGGAAAGGGAAGCCAGGGAGAGAGCAGGAGGGGAGAGTGACAGACAAGAGCAGCCCACCAGCGATCAGACCCTGAGTAATCCCCCAGAGTGCTGAGAGTGATAGCAGTAGTGTTCCCTCTTGGTTCTCTATCTATAATGCAACCTTCTATTGTATTTTACATGCTAGGTAGGAGGAATGTTTGACACTGTGCAAAGAAGTACCCAGTGGACCACAGACTGGGCACTTCTGCTCCTTCAGATAATTACTTCAGGAACTGTTGACATGCAGACTAACAAGTATGTTTGTTTGTTTTTTATCATTTCAAATTTCTCTTCCTGCATGTGTGGTGTCGTCTTTTTATTCTGCAACAACCTGTTTTCCTGAGTACCTTAAAGCATCTATGCATTGAAAGAAAGCAATTGAGAATGCTTGGCTGACTCATGAGTGTCCTCGTTACTCTTCTGAGGTGAAACTTAGTTGTTGTTTTTCATCTTTACCCTTCTAGTGAATTGTTCACCACTGTCCTTGACATGCTGGATGTCCTGATCAATGGAACCTTAGCCTCTGACCTGTCAAGCTCCTCCCAGGGTGGAGCCGAAGAAAACAAGAGGGCCTACATGAATCTCGTGAAGAAATTGAAAGTACGTTTGTCATTTACAATTCTTCTTATATCCTAGTTGCTAAAGAAAAATGATTAAACGGATCCATGCTTTGAATTTTGTGCCTATCCCTCCGACATATAACCCCCAGAAACTCTCAGGATTCTACCTCTGACATTACTTCTCTTTTTATAGCACACCGAGAATTTTTTAGAAGGTACCTTAAGAAGAACTATACAAATAAATAAGCAGAATGTCACAATTAGCTTGAGATGGATGGTGCCACTTTTGCATCTGATAAGAAATTATTTGGCTAGAAACGTCTAATATCTGTTTTCTTTCATTAACCACAAATATCATTTTTAGTAAAAACCATATCCAAAGAACAACAATCCTCTTCCCCCCCAAAAATAAAATAAAATAAAAACACTCGATTGCCTTACCCACAAAATGACCTGAGAGGAGCTTGTGGTCTGCCCTTGCATGTGAGAGAGGTTTTCATTCAGAGATCAGCGCCTGTGTTCTGATTTCATGTTAGTCCCATGTCCTTTATTGGACAAGGGTGCCTTGCATTTATTCATGTACTATTTTTTTGCCTTGAAATGAAGAAATGAAAAAAAAATCAAAACAGAACTAACAGTGCCCTCTCCCTCCCCTTCCCCCCAAACACACACACACACACACACACACACACACACACATACACACACACACACACACACACCACTATTTTGTAATGCAGCATAAAATAAAGTTCTAAAGGACATCTATACACAAAAAAAGGAAATGTTGCGTAATGGAGCTTCCTCATTTCTTTTCTGCCATCTCTGTAATGTTCCTTCACACTTCTCTTTTCCTCTAGAAAGAGCTGGGTGACAAACGGTCAGAGAGTATCGACAGAGTTCGCCAGCTGCTGCCTTTGCCCAAGCAGACATGTGACGTCATCACTTGTGAGCCTATGGGGTCTTTGATTGATACGAAAGGCAACAAAATCGCGGGATTCGACTCCATAGATAAGAAACAGGCAAGAGTAAATGTTTTCTTTAAATATATATACCCCGTCTTTCTTTTTCAGCTTTGCCTTGGGCTTATGAAAGGAATACGCTTTTGAATGAGGCCATACCAGGGCATCCCAAGTAATTGGTGAAGTCCTCTAGTTCAGTAGGCAGTGAAAGACGAGCCTCTTGGGGTAACCTGGTTTTACAGTTTCTGGATACTTTGCCTGTTGGGATTTTAATCTTTAAATTGCTCAGTAATGGGGAAAGGGCTAAAACACTACCACTCCATTTCAGAGCACATATCCCTTTCTGCCAGTCCTATAGAATGACTTATATTAAGTCTAGAGAGGACAAACAAACATGAAATGTTTTGTACTAAGTCTCTTGATATTTTCCTTGTTGAGGAGTCTGCAAAAAGAATTTTAATCTAAATTACACCAAAAATAACATACTCATCATTTTTCTGAATGGTGAGGAAGGAAGAAAGGCTCGAAAATTTGGAGGCAGAAGATTGCCATGTCTTTGACAGTCACCATCTCTGAAAGCTCACAGGCATGTCATTTACCTAAGCCTCACGGTTTTTCTCTCTGCAAAATGGAAATATTACCGGGTCTGCCTTTCTTCCTTTGTCATAGAGATTTTAGAGATAGGGGTAGGAACTTAGGCCTGTGACTTCATTAGGATAAGGAATTCCCAGGTGATGAAACTCCATATCTGTAACTGAGTCTTAAAGAGCTGCCTGGAACACTGGGAGTTTTAAGTGACTTGCCCCGGGTCACAGATCCAGTAGATATCAGAGACTGAACTTAACCCTAGTCTTCTGGCTATGAGACCAGCTGTCTGCCATGCTGTGCTGCAGCCTTTCCCCAAGTCTTTCGTGAAGATAAAAATGAAAATAGTGTGTGAAAAGTATTTAGTGATCTGTAGATTTACTGTGAAACTGTCAGATAATGCTATAAAAATGGAGCCAAGTATCATGTTTAGATCAGTCAAATTCTTAAGGCATTCTGTAAATAAATGCATAAAGTTAATGAACGACTCTGGTTCTGTACAAGACGATAGTAAAGTTTTATCCTCCAACTTTGCCTGAAATCAGGCAGAGTTGTTCAGTGTCATCAAATCAGCGAACATTTAATTTAAGGCCCTGAGGTGAGTACTCTAAAATGCAGAAAGGCAGATCTGTAATCACGGCAACTGGTTTCAAATCCTGACTCTTCCACTTGCTGCCTGGGTGACGTTGGGCCGGGCACTTTGGGCCTCTGTTTCTGCATCTAGAAAATGAAGAGGTTGGATTAGATACCATTAATCAACATTTCTTTGCAACTACTAATTATTAATTAACTATTATTACCATTATGCAATAAATACTTCTAATTAATAATGATTATTGATTTATTGTGTAATTGTGTTGTGGTTAAATGATAATTATTGCTTAATTGATGATTGTTATTGTTAATTATCAATAAATTAGCAAACATGTCAGAACCTACTATGTTCAGGGTACTGAGATAGATGCTCTAAAATACAGAAAGAGACAGCAGAAGAAGGTGCATTGAATTTGTCATCACAGGATCTGAGTTCGAATTCTGACTCTGTGATAATGGGCAAGATAATTTAGCTCAATGGGCCTCAGTTTCCCCCTTAGCAAAATGAGAGGATTGGATTAGATTCTGCCTCCCGGCCCTGATCTGTGGTTCTGAATGATGAGTGTATTACTTTTGGTGTAATTTAGACTAAAATTCTTTTCATACTCCTCAACAACAACAACAAAAAATATCAAGAGACAGTACAAAACATCATTTTGTGTTTGTCCTCTCTAGACTTATCATAAACCATTCTGTAGGACTGACAGAAAGGTATTTGTGCCCTGAAAAGGAGGTGTAGAGAAATTAATAGAAAACTCAATGGAAATTAAAGGAAGTTTGGTGCTTATGATACTGGAGTATCTGACAGAAATAACTAACAAATGAATCCATAGGTGTTTCATAGCCTCCCTTTGTAACTAGACAAAGGAACATTTTATTGAAGTGTTGGAGAAAATGTCATTGAAATAATGCAGGGTATGGGAAAGTGAGTTTGTTTTTATTTCCAAAAATTAAGTAAAAATGTCATTTTGAGGGGTGTGTGTATGTGTGTGTGCGTGTGTGTATGTGTGTATAAAACTACTACAGATAGCTAATGAACAAGATAATCAGCAAGCAGTCATGAGCCCATACTCTGGGCCAGGTGCTCCACTAGGATACAGGTATGAAGAATGATACAGTCCCTACTTTCAGTGATCATAATATTCTAATGAGGGAGATGACAAATCCATGTAAAAATACGTAGAGAATAAATATGAAGTTAATAAATACACATGTATAGACAAGAGTTAAGTATGTGGGAGTTTAGGAGAAAGGGCTCTGGTGGTTGGGTCAGGAAGGGTTTCATGCAGAAGATGCTTCTTGAGCTGCCTTTTAAAGGAAGAGAAGGACTCAGTGAGATGGAGGTAAGGAAGGAAGTGAGGGCATTCCAGGCATCAGGGAATGCTGGTGTAAAAGCACAGAAGTGGAAGATTGAGTGTTCTGAGTGAGGATCCAAGAGAAGGAAGACCAGTTTGGCTGGATCCTAGAGCGCAGGAGGAGTCCAGTGAGGCTGGAAAGACCTGTCAGGCTGGAAAGATAGTTAAAGCCAAGCAATAGGTGAGGTAGAGGTCAGGAGGAAATGTATTTCAGGCTGAGTGATAGCCATAATAAAGTGCAGAGAAGGGTCGTGATGCAGCTTTGTATTAGTATAATTTGAGTATGTGCACAGATTCAAAGTGTGATTAGAATATGTCCTAAGTAGGGGGCACCATAGTGCATAGAGCGCTGACCCTGGAGTCAGGGGAATCTGGGTTTGAATGCAGCCTCATATACTTCCTAGCTGTGGGACCCTGAACAAGTCACTTAACCCTGATTGCCTTTTTTTAAAAAAAAGGAATCTAAGTGTATTTGCCTTAAAATTTAATTTTAAAAATTTTTAAAAATCAATTGTATTTCATTAATTTAATAATGTATTATGTATTTAAATAAATTTATCTTATTTAAATATTTTTCTTTTAATTTATGGTTTGGTTATGTTTTGTTTGGTGACTTCATATACCATTGTTTTGCAAATAGGGTCTCCAGGTGTCCACAAAACAGAAGGTGTCCCCATGGGACTTATTTGAGGGTCACAAAAATCCGGCTCCACTCTCTTGGGCCTGGTTTGGGACCGTTCGAGTGGACAGAAAGGTGATCAAATATGAGGAACAGCATCATCTTCTTCTCTACCACACCCACCCTACCCCCAAGCCCCGAAGCTACTACCTCGAGCCTCTCCCTCTGCCTCCCGAGGAGGAAGAGGAAGAGCCAATCACACCAGTCTCTCAGGAACCAGAAAGAAAATCAGCTGAGCTGTCAGATCAGGGAAAAACTGCAGCCGATGAGGAGAAGAAAACAAAAGGAAGGAAGCGAAAGACAAAATCTAGTTCAAGAGTTGATGTGAGTATAAGAGACACACTAGGAATGATGACACAGATTCCTGAATACAGTGATTAGAGCACATTGCCCTGAAACAGCTGAGCTTGTTATAACATGGTGGGTCCATCGCTGGCCATTGATCCCATCCCCTGACATCAGAATTATCAAAGACTTCCCTATGATTTAGACAGCACTAGCCAGAAGAAGGACCCATTGGTTGACTGTTTGGTACACTGCAAAATAGACTGCTAGATTTAGAGATAGAGAACGTGAATTCTCCCACTTACTGCCAATGTGGGCACAAGCAAGAAGATTCATTTTCATAAGATCAAATCTAGCCTCACACACTTACTGGCTGTGTGACCCTGGGCAAGTCACTTCACCCTGTTTGCCTCAGTTTCCTCATCCATAAAGTGAGCTGGAAAATCAAATGGCAAACCAGTAACTTTGCCCAAAAGAGCCCAGATGGGATCACGGACAGTCAGACGTGACTGAAAAACAACTGAACAACAATAAAGTGGTGTTGACTAATCACAACCATTGGTTACTTGTTGTTCTCATAAACCTAAATATTCTTTCTTATTTAAATATTTTTTCTGAATGTCATTAAACTGCAAATTCTTGCAAAAAAATTGAATAAGGATTCTTTGTTGCCACCCTTGAAAGTAGGGGGAACCAAAACATTCTTTTTGACCTTCACTCCCCTTGTAGTTTTAATTTTAACTCTTGCAGCACTTATCTGCTTCCACACTGCTCCACATCAGGGGTGGCTCAAGTCAGGCCCTGCTTTGTTTGCCCAGAGAATTTGAGATGAGTTTTAGGTCCCTTTGGAATTGACCTCAGTGCTGGGGTTACTAATTGAGCACACTGTTTTAACTTTGCCTTGTGTTCATTATCAGTCATTTGATAGCATAAAAGCAGAACACAACAGTATATTTTAACTAAAATCTTTACCTTCAGCTGATTTTTAAAACAGGAAGAGATTTGCAGAGAGCATGCTAACTTCTCTTTATGTCTTTAAAAATAGCTTTATAACCGACAAGAGGACGTGTCTCAGATAACTTGGTAGGAAGCATCTGCATTATTCATGGAGTATGTGGATTGTAATAACGTTTCTTCTTACCATGTATGTTGAAGGACTATCCACAGAACAACATATACCGAGTGCCTCCCAATTATTCACCAATTTCCTCCCAAATGATGCACCACCCTCAGTCGGCATTGTGGGGTTATAACATTATGGGACAGCCGCAACAGCCTGGCTTCTTCCTACAGAATCAGTCACTTGCACCAGGTAAGCGAAAGCAAGATTATGGTACTCATCAGGTTTTTTCCTCCATTCCCCAAAAAATTTTTTTTAATAGACCTGAAGCAACAATATAAATCAGTGAAATTCTGAATAATAATATAATAACTCCAGGAAATACACTTTGGATGTTTGGCTATACAAAGCTGTGATATTCCCTTCACACAGAGCTCTTTTTTTAAAAAACAAAATAACATAAAATTCTTATGGATAACTTATTAATATTGTTGCTTAATACACCAGAATTTCTCTCAGGATCCCTCTTCATTTTATTTAAAATAAAAGCCATACCTGTATGTGTATGTATGAATACTGATCTTGAAAGAAAGCTGTTTATTTATAGAACCATCTTAAAAAATGAGAGCTGATTATAAATGAAAGTGATTATACAAGTTATCTGGTCTATTCATATCATCTTTCGAGCAAAGCATGATAAGATCCCTTCAGGTAGCACTCATATTTTATTTCTCTATCTTCCCTACTGACTAGAACAGTATTTTGTTCATTTAAAGGATAAAGAAGTGCTCAATGGATTTTTACGTGAATTTTACTTCAACTCACTTGATTTTGTGTTGATCAATTTTTAAATAGCTGGGGCAGATTAGATAATAATATTGTATGTCAGATACCTTTTGTATACGACTTTCTTTAAAGTAAAAGTATTAGTTTTTGCCTGTACAATTTATTCAGCTTATTCTCTTAATCCTGTTAGGTTTAGACAGCGGTTATGGCTACTGTATAGTTGGAGATTTTTCTGATTTATAGTTACCCTTGTTGATTAACCCCAAGAGAATTTTTTTTCTTTTCCATGAGAAGAAAATGTTTCTTATCAAAGAATAGTGATTAACTTCTATCTAAATATGTGTAAAATATTTTTTATGGGTGAGACTGTCATTCTACTTTATAAAATGGATGAGTGCTAAAATGTGGAAGGTGTTTTCTGAAGCAACAGCTTGCTATGTGATATTAAGCAATTTTGATTGTCCTTGTCTCTGACATTCTTTTTCAGGATTGTGAGAGGTTTGTTTTAAAAATAGGAGCCAAGAAGTGCTGAGTTCTCTTTTTAACACATCGGCTACTTCTGGTTTTGGGGTGTGCCAGAACGTTTTTGTCAAAATCTTTGAAATGTTGCTAAGCCTGATGTTCCATGATTAATCCTTTTCTCTGACTCACCAGGCAGAAGCAGGATTGCATAAACCAGCCTAAAATACACAGTAGATGTTAGAGTTCCTCTAATTTTTTAACACAGAATAATTGTCTGTTAGTTACACTCATTGTGTGAAGCTATAGCCAAAGATTGTACTTTCTATGCACAGATTCATGAAGGAACATCATTAGATGTCACCTCTGTGCTAGGCTCACTAGATTTGCGGTATTAAAAGTGAGTGCTCTTTATTTTAAAATTGCCATAAAGACCAGAGATTATTTAATTGCTGTTTATTGAGGGTTATATTATCATGGAATCATAGAATTTTAGAATGGAAAGAACCTCTGAGGTCATAGAATCATGGATTTAGAGCTGGGAGGAACTTTCAGAGGCCAACTAGTGCAACATCTTCATTTGACAGAAAAGGAAACTGAGGCACAGAGATTTTTTTTTTTAAGTGACTTACCCAAGGTCACTACCTCAGGTAGTAAGTTGCAGAGCTGGGATTCAAATTTGGGGTCTGGATCAAATGAGGCCCCTTATCAGCTAGTCCAACCCATACTTGAGCAAAAATCCTCTCAAAAACATCTTTATTAAGTGACCCCCCCCAAACTCTGCCTGAAGACTTTTCTTCCCCTTTAGAGGGAGGCCGTTCTCTTTTTTTGGACAGCTCATGGTATTATAAAGCTTTTTAAAAATGTTTCTTACGTTAGCTAAAATCTATTTTTCTACAGTTTCCTCTGTGACTCCTGGTTCAGCCCTCTGAGGTCAGACTGTTAGTTGTATCCTTCCAAATCTTCCATGACATTTGTTCCTTGTGTTGTGAGATCCTTAATAGTGTTTTCTTAATAGCAGAATATATTCTAGACTGTGAGCTAAAGGGAAAGAAAGGATAAAAGTGGGAATGGCCGTGCTAGCAGGAAATGTCAGAGGCAGGGCTGTGTCCATCCAAGCAGTCACTCCTTCATTCAGCTGTAGAGACCTGGCAGAAGGAGGGCGTGGCAGATTTACTGGGACCATTGGGAGCTTATGTGACTTGTTTAGCATCACACAGCCAGTTATGTTTCAGAGGCAAGACTTCTTGCCTATGTCTTCTGATAAAGTGGTCTTCCTCTCCCCATCCACTGTTCACACTGCCTTTCTTTTTCAGCCTTTAAAAAGTTAGAATCACAGTGAACTGGGATATTTGAATTCTCAAAAACCCCTGATGAGTCCTAGAACCACACAGGCAAACCCATTTAACTCAAACCCATAAACATTTGATTATTTATTATTCATTTATGTATTCATTCATTCATTCATTCATTCATTCAACATTTATTTAAATGTTGCTCTCCAAATGCCTTCCTGACTCTAAGCTTGACAAAATAAGTCAATATAGTTCTAGAGGCTTAGGGTTCTCTACTGCATGTTGCTCTGGTATGCAGGATTTTGAGAAAGCTCCCTACATGTGTAATTCCTTCTAGGTGGTTCCCGCCTGGATCCCACGGGTTCCTTTGTCCCCACCAACACAAAGCAAGCCCTTTCCAACATGTTGCAGAGACGTTCAGGCACCATGATGCAACCACCCTCCATCCACGCCATCACGTCCCAGCAGCAGCTGATCCAGATGAAACTCATGCAGCAGCAGCAGCAGCAGCAGCAACAGCAGCAGCAACAGCGACTCCTCAGGCAGCAAGCCCAAACAAGACCTTTCCAACAGGTTTGTCCAAATCCAGTAGACAGAGCGCTGTGCATTTCAGTACCTCCAGTAGCTAGTGATGTGTTTCGTGTGTGTGTGTGTGTGTGTGTGTGTCTGTATGTGTGTGTACAACATGCACTTTGCACCTGTATTTATCCATGCACATACATGCATGAGCTTATGCATTTGTATCCTTCTTTATGCATTCTGCATAAATCTCAGTACATTCTTTCCACCTCTCTGCATTTACCAGTAGCTTCAGTAAGAGAGAAATCCTGAATATCTTAGGTTTATTAGCATATGCAAATATATTTAGATTGCTTTAAAAGTTATTGATATTCTCTTGTCATTCCCAAGATATGGAATGAAGAGCATCTCTGTTATAGCCTTCCCTGATTAATCCTCCCTCTGTTCTATCTTGCTCTCTATCCCTTCAGCCCTTGTGAATTATCACCAAAATACTGTTTTTACCTTTGTAGCTAATGCAGCTTTATAATGATTCTCCAGTGATTTCAGTTTTATTTGTTCACCTCTCCAGCTAAACTGTAAGCTCCTTGACGTCAGGGTCTAATCCACTATCTCCACCTGGATCACTGTACAGTGCCTTCCACTGAACTTTGAGTACAGTAAATATCCCATCAACTTCATTGATTTACTCTTCCACACCTACAGGATGCATGAAACTAGACTAGGTTTTGGAGGATTTACAGAGTTTGGGATAATTTTTTTTAATGTACAGGAAACAAAGAAAGTTTAAAAAAATTAACATGCTCAAGGAGGCATAGATGAGGACAATTCTATTATATGTGAATAAATTGGATTTGGGAAATTAATAATAGATTTGTTTATTGGGCTGGATCACTAGAAAATGGATATTAACGTATACAGTTATGTGTTGCTATAAGAAACCTTCATATATAAGAATCAAACTCAGGAAACAAGTAAAACAGAAAACAAGTCATGTTTCTAAAGCCTTCACAACTTTGCAAAAGGATGTGTCAGGGCCCATTCAAATAGCATAATTGATGTCTTTATACATCTGAAGTTTATCATGTGACTTCACCTTTGGGACTCAGACAGCTTTTCAGCTACACATCTACTGTATATGGCTGGAGTCTGGCTCAGTGAACAAGGGGGAAGTTTTCATGAAGTTCTAATGAAAAAAGATTAGAAAGAAAATAGAATCATTTAGAGGAAATTTCTTTCTTTTTAAAAAATCTGCTCGTGGAGCGGCAAGGTGGTGCAGTGAATAGAGCATGGGCCCTGGAGTCAGGAGGACCTGAGATCAAATCTGGCCTCAGATGCTTAACACTTACTAGCCATGTGACCTTGGGCAACTCTCTTAACCCCAACTGCCCTGCCTTCCCTCAAAAAAAAAAATCTACTTATAAATTAAAAGCAACTTGACAACTCTCTTGCTAATATACCTATTTCAAAATATAGTTGATCCCATCTGACTGTTTGCAGCTATGTGAAAAATATCTACATATGAATCATGGCACATAAACTTCTTTAAAATTCACTTCTTAATGGGATTTAACAGTATGATGTAGACAGTGATAAATCTGGAATCTGGACAGGATCATCAAAGGCAGTGGTCAGCTGATTTGAGCTGTGGTCGAAACATCACTCTTAGGGGACTTGGAATTCTGTCCTTCACACTGCCTGAAAAACACATCAGTTAGAGACGAAGTAGTGTCAGAGGATAGTTTATAGCTGACGCCTCCAAGCTTTCAAGATGGACAGGCATTTTATCACATCTTGGGAGGTGAAGCCAAGCAGGGAAATGTGACAGATGATGGAATGGAGTCCAGGCCTATTTCTCTTCCACTTTTCTCCCTGCCCCCTTCTCTGTTGCTCTCTCTCTCCCTCTCTCTCTGTCTCCCTCCCTCTGTCTTCATCTCTCTGTCTCTGTTTCTCTCTCTCTCTCTCTCTCTCTCTCTCTTTCTCCCTCCCTCCTTCTCCCTTCCTCCCTCCCTCCCTTTCTCTTTCTCTCTTTCTCTTCCCCTCTACCTCCCTCTCTCTCTCTGTCTCTGTCTCTGTCTGTCTGTCTGTCTCTCTCTCTCTCTCTTTCTGTCTCTCCCTCTACCTCTCACCTTTTCCCAAAGTCCACATAGATTATTTAAATTTAGCAGAATTCATGGGGCATACAAAAAGACAAGTGACGAGGTTCCTGGCTTTTTATTAAGAACATTTGCTGAAGTGAAGATTTCAGGGATTTTCACCTCCATACATGTATTGTACATATACATAGTTCAGTTCATTATATCACATGCCGTGTGCAAGGCTCTATGCTCAAAGCTGAGGGATCCGTGACAAAAGCCAAACCCCCTCTGCCCTCAAGGAGATTACATTCTACTAGGAGGATACACCATGTGTGCAGATAAGTCAGATGTGAGATGAGAGCATCCTGAAGAGAAGGTGATCAACGTGCCCCAAGAATACAGTCCCATAGGACTTTTCATGGAAGTAGTTGGCGCTTGAGTTAAGCTGGTCTGTAACTTTAGCAAAAATACATCTAGTTCAAAACAAAATACATGAAATGAAGCTTCATGTCTTTAAAAAGATGTTTATTTCAGTAATTTTAGGTTCCATCAAAAACATGCTATTTTAACAAGAGACCTGAGGGGCAGAGTAGCACAATGGATAGTGTTGGTGTTGGAGGAGGGAGGGTCTGGTTTCAAGTGCTTTTTCAGACCCATATGAGCAGTGATGCTGGACAAGTCCCTAAACCTCTCACTGGCCAGGCTACCCTCTAAGACTATAAAGGTACAGACAAATGACAAATTCGCTTTGGTTAGAGGGAGTTTCCATAGTGTAACTTCCTTTGCCAGTGAAATCAGAGGTCTGGACCATAAACATAAAGAAGGAAAAGAAAAAAGAGAGACCCAGCAGTTTCACCCCTTGGATCAGCTTAACTAAAAATCTATGACCTTATGTCTAAGCATTCTTGTAAAATAAATTAATCCTTTAACCATGAGCTTGTATAAATACTGAATGTATAGTCTGCTGTCGAGTGTTTCAGTTGTTTTCTTAAAAATGTTGGCATATAAGTCAAGCGGGAATTAATAGACCCCCCACTTCTAATGTGAAAAAAACAAACGTTTTTATATAATTTAATTTTTAAAGACCTTATTCTGCCCACTTACTCCCAAGGGGGACATATCAACCTTAACTAATGTTTAATGAATGAAACTTCTCATGAATAAAGTAGCTCAAACACAGCCTAAAGGTCCTCAGAGAAGTTCACAGTTATGTGATGAGCCCAGACCAAGCAGGGTTAGAATATGAATGCTTTAAGGGGAGGTAGATTGACCTTTCCTGTCTTTCTTTCCAAAAGGTCTTGAAGAAAAGGTACCCAGAGCAGTGTAATTTTTTGTAAAAATCTGCATTTACACTTAATCACACTCCCTTCCTCCAAACAAAATCAATAACCATAACAGTCCTTTCCCCCAAAATGCTATACTAACCATCTTAACCAAACCCCAAAGTTCTAATCACCCTCTTAACAACACCCCCCATGTTATGTAACCATCTTAACCAAATCTCCCCAGTGTCATAATCACCTTCTTAACCAATCCCCAATGTTATAACCAACTTAACCAACCTCATTCCCCCCAGAGTTGTAATAATCGTCGTGATCAATCCTGCTGATGTTATTGGGACCATCTCAACCAACACCCTCCCCCAGTATTATGATAATCACCTTGACCAACCTCATTCCCCCCCCCCCACATAAATGTTATACTAACCATCTTAACCAACCAGGGTTTTATTATTTGAATGAAATCATTATGCTGCTGCTCTGGGTGTATTCTTAATGGACAGACCACTTTTGGTCCAGACCCATGATTTCTTCAGCATTAGGGACTCTCAGAGTGGAAACTCTCCCTCCACGTGTTGAATGCAGATCATGAATGTATCTGGAGCAAGCTTTACGTTCTTAGAGAGTTGTCTGGGGATGCTGAGAAGTTAGATCACTTAAAAAAAAATGAAGACTTGTTCATCTTTATACTATCCTATATAATAAATAGCTCTTTTTGTACTAGATAAAGGTTTCCTACTCTGCTTTACTCTTTTGTAAACTTTTCTTTGGAGACTAAAGAAAATCCTCTCTTCCATTCTTTGCATATGTCTGATTGAAGTGATTCTGTCACCCAGCACATATTTTTTACACACCAGGTACCAGGCCCTGTGGTTACTCAGGGGTAGGAACACAAAGCAAAAACTTCCATGCCCTCTTGGAACTTGCGTTCTAATGGAGAAGACAGCAGTCACTCAAGCAGCATTTATTAAGCACCACTGTATGCCCAGGTATGGTGGTAAGAGCTAGGCAGACAAAAAAGGGGCAAAAACTGGTCCCTGCCCTCAAGGAATTTACTGTCTAATGGGGGAGACAACACAAAAACAAATATATACAAAGCTAGCTATATACAGGATAAATAGGAAATAATTAACAGAGGGAAAGCCCTAGAATTAAGAGAATTTGGAGAAGGTGGAATTTTCATTGGGACTAAAAGGAAGCCAGGAAGACCAGTAGTTAGACAGAGAAGGGAGAGCATTCCAGGCATGGAGAACGGGCAGACAAAACATCCAGGGCCAAGAAATGAGAGAGACACAGCCAAGAGATGATTGTCACTGCATTAAAGAGTACCCACTGGGGAAGTAAGGCATAAGAAGACTAAAAAGGTAGAAAGGCTCTAGGTTATGATGGGCATTGAATGCCAAACAGAACATTTTGTATTTGCTCCTGGAGGCAATAGGGAGCCACTGGAGTTTATTGAGTACGGGCAAGGTGACATGATCAGACCTGCAATTTAGGAAAATCACTTTAGTGGCTGAGTGGAGGATGGCTTGGAGTGGGGAGAGACTTGATGCAGGTATATTCACACACACACACAAATGACACATACCAAGTAAGAGCGGATGGAAGGTAGCCTTGGAGAGGGTGACACTAGAAGCTAGGGAGCCCAGGAAAGGCCTCCTACTAGAACATGGCAGCTGAGCTGAATGTTGAAAGAAGCCAGGAATTCTAACAGGCAGAGGTGAGAAGGAAGAGCATGCCAGGCATGGGAGGTGTATCAGCAAGCACCCTAGCATACCTAGGGCGGCTGCTAGCGCAGGTTCTTAGATCTGCTTCTCTAACAGAAAGCAACTCAAAATGGGTTAACAGTCTCACTTTAATCAATCAAACAAATATCATTTACCTAGTTCAGGGGAAAAAGTCAGTACCCTGAACTTCAGAGAATGCAAACAGAATACAAACACAAGTTAACAAGCAGAAGTTAC
>CM053591.1:167780192-167827351 GCA_028646515.1 Pseudochirops corinnae
GGTTACCAGAGAGGGAAGCGCCAACATCTGGGTTTTTCACAGCCGGGGGGCTCAACGGCTGCCCAGAGTCTCTTCTGGCCAAATCACACAACTCTTCTCAAAGTGAGCCCCAAACCAAAACCTCACATCAGGGCGTATATATAGCCTTCTCCTGGCTCAGAGAATGACACAGCCCTCTTGACCCACTGCCCAATCACAAAGCTACAAGGCGGAGGGCATTACCAAAAAACAAGCCTCCCGCCACAGGTTCCACATGACCACATCCAGCCTATTAGGGCACAGAGTATACTTTCAAACAGGGGAAGGTTCTCAGACTCATTTAAGCCACTTTAGCAAAGGGCCTAGGGGCAGGGAAGATCTTCAGATTCCCATAACAGGAAGCAGCCAGGACAAGAACATGGAGGGGGGAGATGGATCATGGTGTGTGAGGAGTGACAAGTAAAATGGGGTGGCTGCATCATGAAGGATGTGGAATGGCATAATGTGCAAAAAGAAAAGACTGGAAAAGGAGAAAGAGGCCAAGGCATACAGAGCTTTAGATGCTCAAAAACATTTAAAATTTAATTAATTCTCTCGGCACTGGAGTTTTCTCACCTTGAGGAGTAGGGATTTTCCCACCTTCTTCTCTTTAAGTGGGAAAATCACCTGTTTAACATTTCCCTTGGAAAGAATTAGATAGTGTCTTCACTGGTTCTTTGAACCCATGCACAGTTACATCAAGGTTCCCTGCCCAACTGATGGGTCACACTGCCAATGAAGAGTCAGTCTCCTGTACTCATACTCATTATAGCTAGCATCTATATAAAGCCTGTTGTGTGCCAGGCACTTTACAAATCTAACCTCATCTGATCCTCACGACCACCCTGGAAGCTAGATGCTGTTATTATCCCCCTTTTCAGGGGAGAAAACTGAGGCAGACAGAAATGACTTGCTCAGGATCACTCAGACTCATTTGATTTCTGGTCTTCTTGACTACAGGCCTAGTGCTCTATCCACAGCTCTATACCCAGCTGCCTTACTTAGCCTTAAGCTACTTATATCACACCCTTTCCATTCAGCAGTGGACCTTGTTTCATAGAGAAAAAAAAATGAGGGTGTACAACTTGAATTTCTTTTTCCCATTTCTACATCCCACACACCCTCAACATTACCCTGTCCCAGTCTTTTGCTTCAGTCTGAAGTAGAGTTGGGTCTTCTTGATGATGCCAACCTTTGTATTCATGCCCATGGTACCACCTTTTCAATCTTGCCACAGTCATTCACTCCCTCCGGTTGCCTTTCATTCTCTCCTTATCCACTGCCCTCTTCCAGGATGCCTTTAAAAACAAACAAACAAAACTTCACTTGACCCCCTATACCATCATCACTATTATCACTTGTCTTTCCTACCTCTCACAATCTGACCCCAACAAAAGCCCTCCCTGCTTGCTGCCTTCCCTTCCTTACCTCCCACTCATTCTTATAACATTCTTGTCATCTGTCTTTGGCTCTCTCCTCTTGGCTGAAGCCCCTGGCTCACTCTCTGCCAGATCACCAGTGACTTTTAATAGCCAGATAGGATGGATATTTTTCGGCCCTTTGTCATTTATTTCTCTGAATGTGGTAATACCATTCAGCACCCCATGGTCCTGGCTACTTTCTCTCTCTCCTGGGTTTTGGTGATACTGCTCTCTTTTAGTTCTTTTCCCACAGTGTGTTCACCCTTCTCAGCCTCCTTTGAAGAATTTGAGATATCAAAGTTCCTTGGGAATGTAATTGTTTTGTCATTTTCATTTGCATTCTAAGTATGTACCCAGTAAGTGGTTAATAAATGCTTTGGGGTTGATTGTGCATTTATCCTAAGACTCTGTCCTCAGTCTTGTTCTCCTTTTACATTGGTTGTCTTGGGAATATCAATAGCTCATGTGAGTTCAAGTCATCTCTATGCAAATAACTCTGAAATCCAAATACTAATCCCACTTCATCAGCCTACTGTCAGATATCTCCACTTGGATGGACCATAGACACCTAAAGTCAGCAAGCATTTATTAAGCACCTTCTGTGTAGAAGGCAATGGGATAAGTGTTGGGTGGGGATTCAAAGAAAGGCAGAAAACAGTCCCTAGTCTGGGGAGCTCGAATTTTAATGAGGGAGGCAACATGCAAACATGTGGTTTGTACACCATAGTGTACAAACAAGATGGTAGACATTGAAATTGAAGATACTCTCAGAGGAAAGGCACCAAGGACCAGGACATCCTTCTTAAAGGAAGTGAGATTTTAGCAGAGACAGGAAGGAAGTCAGGAAATCCATTTGTTGGTGGATTTTTGGTCTTTTGAGGCTAATGTTTTACCATGCATCAAGCCTCTCCCCTTTCCAAACCATCCTCCACGCAGATGCCAGATGTATTCCAAAAGCAGAGATCCGATCGTGTCTCTTCCTTGCTAAGAAGATTCAGTATCACCCTATTATAAATGCAAACTTCTCTGTTCCTCATTTAAAGACCTCTACCATCTTTCCCTTAAGCTGTTTGCCAAAGAGATTTCACATGTTCCGTATTCCAAACATACTTGCCTAATTGATGTTCCCTAGGCGGAGCATTCCACTTCCTTCTTGTCTGCCTTTGGCTGGCCTGTCTTTCAAGCCTGCAATGTTCCCCCTCCCCACCTTTGCTTCTAGAACCTCTAGTTTTCTTGCAGGCCCCAGTCATGTTCCACTTGCCACAGGAGGCCCATCCTGATTATCCCATGCCTACTCCCAGACTTTTTGTATATATTTTGTCCTCATACATCAACGTATGGGTTTTTCCCCACCACTTACCATCTCCCCTACCCCCCATAGAGTGTAAGCTTCTTAAGGGTAGGAACTGTTTTCATTTTGTTTTTTATGTGCCCAACATCTAGCAGTTTATTAAATGCCTGGAGCTTCATAGGCATTTAATAAATAATGACTGCATGAATTTCTCTCTCTCTCTCTCTCTCTCTCTCACACACACACACACACACACACACACACACACACACACACACACGCACATGCACACACATTATTTTCTCCACACTTTAATCCTCCATATTTGACAGACTACAATTTCCTAAAAGGAGTTAAAATATATATCATCATACAAATATATATATATATATATGTATATATAGCATCATCCACCATCATATACATTTGTGCTAAGAAGTTGTTATCCTTGTAAGTTTGTAAGTACAGCCAGATTCTGAGCTGCTAAGATTCTGATCAAATCCAATATTACACAAGAAAAATGATTCTTTCTGCCTCATATCCAGAGACATAGTCATGAGATTATAGTACGTTGATGTGGAATTGAGTATGTTTACAGAGTTCAGGCATGCAGTGTTCCATACGTGTGCTTTTCTCTAAGCTACTTGCATCATAATTAAACCTTAGAATCTATTCTTCCTGAGCAGAACTTGAAAAAGGGGTAGTATTCTTTCTATTTCACAAGTAGGATTTCTGTGGAAATGTTTTCTTTCCCAAACAGTGGCATGATTATTCACAGTTAGGCAAGAAAATGTGTGATGAGTAAGAGAAAACATTCTTGGAAGAAACAGTAAAATAGAGACTCTTTTTCTTAGTGATTTTCTCACTCAAGGAATTTGGATTTCTTGAATATGGCACATTCATTACTCATACTACAAAACTGATTTCCTGGAAACCCCAGCCTGCACTAAAACTGTCTTGAGTGATTATTGAGATTTTGCAAGAGAGTTGCCTAGTTAGCCCCTAGTTTTCAGAGCATCACCTAGAAGTTCAGCTTTATTCCTTGGTTAGCTGTAGGTAAACCTTGGCAGCCTGATGCTGCTGTGCACACCACCCCCTTGGTGTTTTTCTCTTACAGTATCTGAGATGATTTATTATAGCTGATCCTCAAGACATGAATTTCTGAATCCTGGAACATTTGGGGTTTTCCTGGAACTTGCTTTCCCTGTCTAACATCACAAGTTAGAGATAAGCAGTCTTTATCTCTAACCTTTGAGGGCACACTGAGTAAACAACCGTGCTTTACCAAAATGGCCTTTGATAAGACATCCTAAAGAAACAAATCTAAGACTTCATCACATGAGGCAATAGAATGTCTAGTGAATCCTGTAATTTTTCCTGTGTACTTAATGGATTTAATTCTCTACCTATATCAATTTGAGAAAAAATGTTGACAATGTTCAAATTATTTATTTGAGGACACTAATAAAATATGTAAACACAATGATTGGACAGTGGGAGAGGGGGACACCTCAACCTGATTCCCAATTTATTGTAAATTATAGTTACATTCCCATTTATTGTATATTATATTTACTGTTCATACAATGGCAAGAATAGAAGTTACTTGCTTGGGGAGTCTAAGTTGTTACTCTCTAAATAATTTACAGAGTAAATTTTCATTCCTGTAGGGTGGAGGGTCCTTTGCCCCTCTCCCATCTGCAAGAGTAAGTGTTCAAGTTAATTCTTGGCATGTCAGTTGTCCATTTACAACCTTGGCATTACTCCAAAAATGACTAAACATGGAATTCCTTTAACTAACAAAGGAGCAGTGACTAAGAAGTTATCAGTTGTCTTTATCTAAAACTCTCCCGGGTAGTACCTAAACAGTGATGGTCTTGAAGTTGGGCAACTGAGGTGTGTTTCTTTTCTTTTTATGGTTAATTGACTGTGAAACTAAAGCTGTGATCTAATTGAGTTGGTATTTTTAAAAGATAACAAAATGTAATGTACATTCTGGCAATACATGCCATGATTTCATGGTTTTACCCAACAGAACAAAGGCCCATATTGGCTGGAAGGAAAGGATTTGGGCTGAGAGGAATTTTGACCTCCTTTCATGATATGGGATGGATGGGCAGAGTAAAATTTTTCTACATTTTGAAGAATCTCCATTTTCCCTTCTGTCTTTGGACCACCACTGAGTCTAATAAATTCTTAGAAGAGAAGTCCCTTTGGCTCCCATTAAAGAAAACTGGGATCTCTCCAAAGTTTCTCAAACCGTATGAGAGATGTATTGATACTAAGATCCAAGTAGAGATTGGTTTATATGTAATGGTTAAAATGAGAAAGTTCATATTTCATATGTATTATAGCTACCAATCCCAGCAGGAGAAAAGAAATCTTATGTATGTTGTCTACCATTTTCTTGCTGTCCCCTTTCTATAGGACTTCTGTAACTCTGCTGTGCCCCTTCAGGATGGCTTTGACAACATAATGGTAACACCTCCTGTCATTTCCTTTTTATGTATATATACATATATAACATATATATACACACATGCACATGCACATGCACACGCACACACGCCATTCTGTGTCATTCACCAAAGTGAAGAGCAGAAGACTGTTCCTTAAACAGTGCCTCTAATAGAGTTGAACTTTAATTTAATCATTTGAAATCTGCCTCAGAGTATATAAAACATGTATGACTCCATGCACTCTAGACTGTGTTCTAATAGACCTAGATTACTGCTTAGAGTAGCTTTAATCACATTGGGCTTCTCATTGGCAATCAATATGATATTGATGAATATATAATTTCCATGCCTGGGCTTTGTAGCATGGTCTTTTCTGTATACCTTGATTCATTCCGCTGATCATTCTCTTCCTCTTTTCGTGACTTTTTTCTGTCACTAGCTGAGGAAAGCATGGCATGCTGCTTTATAGGCTAGTTGCCAGATACTGAATGATATGTAATAAAAATAGATCCTTTCCATCCCATACTCTGTGTCTCCACTTCCCACATGCTAGACAGAATGCATCAGATTTATTTCCTGTCCTATATAGAGAAGGAATTGAAAAAAAAATTTTTTTTTTGCCATAGGACTTGTTGCATGTATATTTAAGACCCCTACTAATACTTTACTGGAACAGATAATAATGCATGCTTTCATTAAGTTATTGGTTTTTGCAGCAGCTACTTTGCCAGTAAATGAACCCTAAGCCCTTTCAGCAGAACCTGAGTAATTCAGAAGTGTTAGCATAAATTAACGGATTTCCATGGCTAATTTCATGACTAGTATATTTCGTGTTTTTGTTTTGTTTTGTTTTGTTTTTATGGCAGAATGAAAAAATGTTCTAACTCTTTAACTGCTTAACTATGTTTTATGAGTATCTATTGGTTGGAATATTTGTTATCTTTGACAGGTTTTTTTTTCCCAGAAGAGAGAAATTTGAAAAAAAAATTCTCTATAAACACCAAGTGCTTATAACTTTTATTTTTTGACACTTTAAAATGTGCAGAATGAAAGTGAGGGTTCCATTTGTTTTTAAATAGGACTTGAAAATCTTTAAATTTACATATCTGAATATTTGAGACATATTAGAGACAAATTTGAGACAAATATTTAGCACATATTTGAGACTGTCTTCTTGCCTCACAACATAGTAGTTCAAGTCTTTTTGATAAGGTCGTTGGGGGAGAGGAGGATCACGTTATCTGGTATTTTTGTTTTGATCCTCCAATAAAATGGATACTTAATATTCTGAAGAGCAAATCTGAATTTATCATCATCATATTTATTGTTAATGAAATATCTAATTCTACTAAGTCAAATTTTTCCAAAATTAAAAGATAAGAAGTAAAACTTAAGAGTTAAAAAATATGTTTGAGATCATAAAAATAATAATGGTCTTGCATTGAAGTCAGAAGTGGTTCTGACAAATGTGAAATAAAATATGAAAAAAAATCCATGTCCCCGAAATTGATGTTATTATTAACTTATTACCAAGCCAGGTGAGCTTACAAAGAAAGACCATTTGAAACTCCCTCATAATTTAAGGATTTTCTCAATAATATCAACATTTACATATGTGTTAACACTTTCCAGGTGTTGCCTCATTGGAGCCTCACTACAACTCTGGGGATCAGATTCTGTTATTCCCACTTCACAGATAAAGCAACTGAGGC
This sequence comes from Pseudochirops corinnae, assembly GCA_028646515.1. Classification (NCBI taxonomy): domain Eukaryota; kingdom Metazoa; phylum Chordata; class Mammalia; order Diprotodontia; family Pseudocheiridae; genus Pseudochirops; species Pseudochirops corinnae. The sequence continues at coordinate 167,787,094 of CM053591.1, forward strand.
TGAGAAAGATTTTTGACTTGCCCAGAGCCATCCTAATAAGTGTTGGAGGCAAGATTTTAACTCAGGTCTTCCCAACACCTAAATTGGGGGCCTAATCCACCCAGTCTACCTGTTGCTACAAGCCAATTTATACTTCCTGATTAACTAGACCCTAGAGAGATAATTGCCCTGATAAGAAATTTTGATTTAAAATTTGATTTTGTCTGGCATAGTAAAAAAAAAAAACACTCAGATCACCTGTTGGGGTGTCTGGATTTGAATCCCAGTTTTGCTCTTTGCACTGTCCATCAATTTGGATATTTATGCTCCCTGGCCTCAGTTTCCTCATCTGTTAAATGAGAGGACTGCACCAAGTATTTTTAGTTCTAAATCCTTTGACACTTCTAAAGATTTTGTTTGGCCTTGATCCCCATTGCTAAAATAGAGTCACCTCTTATTCAGATATTCACAAATAAATCAATGTCTGCCCAGTAACTCATAAAATGTTACCTTTTGGGTTTCCCTGAGGGATTTTTATTTTATTTAAAGTGTATATAAAGAACAGATGAATAGAATGCATGTTTTTTAGACTTCAAGTACTGGGATGAAAAAGTAAATCACTGACGAAAGATTTAAAACTTACAGTAATGCCTGACTCAGTGAGATGAGGCACCACTTATTTTTCTGAAGTACTAAATTTCAATGTAATGCCTGTGGTCAGTTTATTTTATTGGACAGCAAAGTATCTTTTAGAAAGTTCACTTCATGGTTTGCTCACTTGACCAAAGGAGCTGTTTGTGATGGAAGAACACCTGGATATCTAATATTCTGAAGAGCAAATCTGCACATTTGTTAGGATTTATTATGATCAGATTTATTGTTAATGAAATATCTAATTCTACTAAGTCAAATTTTTTCCAAAGTTAAAAGGTAAGAAGTAAAACTTAAGATTTAAGAAATATGTTTGAGATCATAAAAATAATAATTATCTTGCATTGAAGTCAGAAGTGGTTCTGACAAATGTGAAAATAAAGATATCAGTGTTATCATTTAGTTGAAACAGCACTGGCTGAGAGTCAAGAGCTCTGGAGCTCACTGGCTGAGAGTCAAGAGCTCTGGGGCCCACTGGCTGAGAGTCAAGAGCTCTGGGGCCCACTGGCTGAGAGTCAAGAGCTCTGGGTCTCACTGGCTGAGAGTAATGAGCTCTGGGTCCCACTGAGTGAGAATCAAGTCCTAGCTCTGCCAACACCTAGTTCTTTGACCTTACAGAAGTCCCTTTACTCCTGTGAGACTCAATTTCTTAATCTGCAAAATTAGGGAATGAGACTAAGTGATTTCTAAGAGGTCCCTTCCAGTTTTAAATTTAAATGTTTTCTCAGGTTCCTTCTAGCTTTAAAATCCCATTCATGTGTGAAACATAACTTTATAGTAAATCATGGTTAAAAAAAAAAGAAATGAAACCCAATTTGTCTCTGAATCACTGAGGCAGCAGCATAAATGTGGGTTGAATTGACTCCAGCCCCCCTTCCCAATAAAATGATGGCTCACATTGGTATAGCATGTGAGAGGGTTTGCAACCATCATTTTCATTTCTGCCCTTGGGGCCAGCCAAGCAGAGCAAGCCGATCCCTCTTTCATGGACAGCCCTTAAAATAACTGTTCCAGCTCCCCTTGGTCTACTCTTCTTGGGGCTAAACACCTTCCACTGGTCCTCAAAAGGCACCAACTCAAAGTCCTTCACCCTTCTGGTTGTCCTTTCCAGGTTGTCAATGTTCTCTGTGAAATGGGTACCCAGATTTGGTCTGACCTCTACAGAAAATAATCAGATTTGATAGTAATATTGCTTTTACTTGGTTGCTAATTTAGGGACTTTTATATGAAATGAGAGACTTTTGACCAGTGAGACAGTTTAGATTTGCTTTTCACTATCTTTGACGTTCTAGTGTTTGGAAAGAGAAGGGACCAAATTCATGACAGGTCTGGGAATTGCTTCTCCCAATAGTTCATAAAGGTATCCAACTCTAATTTTTTTTTTAATCTAGGAACTAGAGCCAGAATTGTTTGTAAAATTCTTTGATACGTTGAGAAAGTATTTCTCTACCATACATATGTTGATTCCATATGTATAATTTATACCTTTTTTCCCTTCCCAAGACAGAACTAGAACTAGGCATGTGATATTGTCTATAAGACATGCCCCTCAGTGTTCCAACTTCTCAACACAGACACAGACACAGACACACACACGCACACGTGTCTTCCACACTGTTTCAGGCATTTTTAAGAAGAACCAATTCCTGAATCAGTGTTGTCCTTGAAGATAGTATCATAGCAGTGATAGGAACATTAAAGATTAGAATAGTTAGGCTTTGGAAGCCACTAATTCACATGTTTCTAAGTGCCCACAGAAGAGTGAGATCATTTTAGAGGATTAAGTAAGAGTTTCTATAAGTGGACTGCTCAAATGAATGGAAGTGAAAATAGGGGAAGTAGGAAGCCAAAAGGTATTCAACATGGTGGCCTTGGGGCACTTTGTGCAGAGAAGAGTAGAAGGGCGTCTTGATAGGGCTGCGATACAGCTAATGTTGGCAGTAAGTATTTTTTAAATATCTGGTCTAGTATATATATTCCATCAAGTATTGAATTCCCTTTTGGAAAATTTTGTATTTTTTCAATATATCTTTAAAAATGACCCAATGAATAGCTCAAAGAAAGCTTCTTCCCATCTATGAGCTGGATTTTGATAGCCAGTCTCATTTAATTCTCTAATAACTGATGATTTTGCAATCAGATTATCCCTTTAATTTCTGACAGGACAATTTAAGTACTTAATATTAAGAATTAATTTTCCTCCTTTATTTCCCTCAAAAGAGAGAGACCCAAGTGAGTATTTAAATGTTCTAGTCTTACATTCACATCTTCCTATGTATGACTATATTCCTAGCACCACAATCATCATTTTCTTACAGTACCCAATAAATACCCCCAAATCCCTGGGAGCACCTGGCCTTGGGATGCCAGTAAGCTGTGGACCTTACTGAGACATATCTGTTAAGTTCTTCATATCAGCAAGCTGGGAAACACATAGTTAGATTTCTCTTATTAGATATTTATTGTTATTTTCTGTGATTCCAAATCATGATTGATGGAGCCAAGTGAATAGACCCTTAAGTGTCCTGATTGCAGTTGGTGACTGGTCTCAGATCAACTGTTGCTCCAGTGGAAGTTTTCAATGGTCATTGGTTAATTCCTTCTTGAAATGGTGAAAAGTACCAACTTTAGATTTTGACTAGAGACAAATTACAAGTTTTCAAGGCAATTATGAAGCCAATTACATTGAAATTTGAATTTTACCATTCTATTCGTATTTTTAAAAATTCTTTTTAGTTCTTCTGGACCCAAAACCTTCCAATGGGCCTTGATGGCTTCATGAGATTGCTTTGAAAATCCTTTGATACATCACTTGTTTCTAGTAAAACCACAAATGGCAGTTAAGGGTTGAGTGGTTCTCAGATTCCTTCCCTTCTTCCATAGTGGTATGCTGTGCTTTCATTGGGAAATATCCTCTGAGCCCACCCAACTGAGCAAACAGTAGAAGTGATTTGGAGTACCCTTTTTTCTGTGCCTCCCTTGCTGGGTAGTCATGGTCTTCCTCATATAACTGCCACCTGCATAGAAGGTTGCTGATAAATATCTTTTGGAAAGAAAGAAGTAAAAGCTGCAAATTCTTTATGTTTAGCAAGCCTGTACTCTGTGACAAGGATTCTTAACCATTTTGGTCGTGGACTCCTTGGCACTCTGGTGCCAAAGGGCTCCTCCTCAGACCGATGATTTAAATGTGCAAAATAAAATATGTAGGATTCCAAAGGAAACCAATTGTGCTGAAATGTAGCCATTGACTATTTTTTTTTAAGTCATAAACCTTAGGTTACAAACCCTTAATCTATTGTTATCAGCAATAATGCTCAGGAATTCCAAAGCAGCTGTTACTGTTATGATCCAAACAATTGCCTCTGATTTCTTTTCCAGGGTCAGCCCCTAGACCAGGCTGCCATTTTTCCTCCACAAGTGCGACCATCTTCCCAACTTCCTCAGTATTCAGGGTTGCAACAGGCACAGGTACCTACATTCCTTAATTGTTTAGACATCACTGGTTATTTTTTTTTCCAGGGGGGCTGTTATCTATTTAACTTAGAGAACTGATAGTACACTTAGATTATAGAGCAACTATTCAGTTTTTTTTGACCTGAGTTATGCAAAATTTTTATATTCAACCAGTCTTTCCATTAGAGGGCCCTGAAGTTGACCTTGATGTCTAGAGGACATTGGTAAGAATTTCCAGAGTCTCAAGGTGCCAGTCAAAAGACATCAGTTCAGATCTTGCCTCTCCTATCTACTACCTATGTGACCTTGGCTGGATTATTTTCGTTATCTCTAGGGTTGGATTTCTTTATCTCCAGAATAAAAGGCTTAAACTAAGGTACTTTTTGGATCTACAATAAGATATACAGGCCCTCAGTTGTATAATATTAGCTCTAAAGGGGATTGCAAATGTGATTTTGTTCTTGCTTCTTTAACTGAATCTCAGAGATCTTTGCTAAGGTTCCCAAAGCTAGTAATGACATAATTTGAAATCAAGCCCAGGTCCTCTCACACCAAATTCATCACGTTTTCTACCATCCTGATTGTAATAATATTGATAATGTCTAAGATGCATATTCACTAAATGAAATCAGTAATCGGTGCCCTTCCTAATTAAACCTCCATTAAATCTGTGGTTCATTAAACAGAAAGGTTAAAATGCTTGTCTAACGTCAATACATGATTGTCAGACAGCACCTGGCCCCACCTTATTTATCCAACTCTAATTTTCATGGCTTCTCCTCCCCAACCTTTAGACCAGTCTCTATCCCTTTCTATCCTTCTTAACACCCTGGCCTTTTTTCCTCCTGTCATGCCTTTACTCATAATATGCTTCTGCTTAAAATATTCCTCCAATTAATTGATGATGGAAGCATGCCACCCATGTCTTGACAGAGAGATGATGGACCCAGGATGCAGAGTGAAGCATATGTTTTCAGGCATGGCCAATGTGGGAACTGGTTTTGTCCAAGTATATATTTGCTAGTAGGATTTGTTTTTTTTTCTTTTTTGTTTTTCTTTGGGGAAGGGAGATGAGAGGTAGGAAGATAAAAAGGAAGGAAGGAAGGAAGGATAGAGAGAGAGAAAGGGAAAGGAAAGAAGAAAAGAAGGGAGGAAAGAAACTCCCCCCAGCTACATGTTGAATTTCTAATATACTTATAAAAGCAAGATATATAAAAAGAGATTTTATGCAGGCTGTATTAAAAAGCTCATTTTATTTGATGTTAGGTTTATAATTAAAGTTGTTTAGAAAAGAATCTTTTTCATAAATCCAGTTCCATCACCTCCTGTAAGACTCTTCTTTCAAAAACCTTTCCTTGACTAACTTATTTTTATTTTGATCACTTTCCTGCTGCCTCATTCACTTTTTCATTCATTCATCATATGTGATACAATAGAAAGAATATCTGAATTTGAAGTCCAAAGACCCGGGCACAAATTCTGACTTGACCACTAACTAACTTCTTTCATCAAGTCATTTAATCTCTTTGAACCTGTCTTCTCATCTTTAAAATGGAACTGTGATCTCATGTCTGCTCTTGTTCTAAAAAATCCCATGATCTTAAACATTTGTTGAGCCCCTTCTATGTACAATGTGGCATGCCAGACAGTGAGAAGGATTTGGAGATTTATGGTACCCATCTTTTTTTTTTCCACAAAGACCTCTGATTGTGGAAAGGGAGAGAAGGCATGTAGACAGGTAATAACTATAATTGAAGATAGTATGTGATCAGTTCTGTTAGAACTAAGAGCAAAAATGTGATTTTTTCCAGCTGGTGGGGTGGGAGCAGTGGAATCAGGGAAGGCATTTAATTTGGGTCTTAAAGGATGCTTAGGTTTCAACCAGAGAAGATAAGAAGTTAGGGAAGTAATCTCATGCCGTGTTAAAAGAAGGCTAAGTAGTCTAATTTGGCCAGGGTATAAGGTACAGGAAGGGAAGTCAAATGAGAAAAAACTGAAAAAAAAAGAAGTTTGGAAGCAGATAATCCAGGACTTTGAATGCCTCGGCATATAATCGACTTTCCATAAAGGTACAGCATAAAGAGACTTGGCTCTGGGTTCAGATCCCACCTCTCATACCACCTGTGTGTTCCTGGCCAAGTAACTTAGGCATCTGGGCCTCAGTTTCCTCATATGTTAAATAGAGGCAGCTAAGTGAGCACTAGACCTGAAGTTAAAAGTCCTGGATTCCAGTCTGTCTCTAGATGCCTACTAACTGTGTGGCCTTGAGCAAGTAATTTGCCATCTGTTGAAAGTTCTATATACATGCTACATTCTTATTAAAATGAACAGGTCAGACTAGCTGGCCTCTGAAGTCCCTTCCAGATCTAGACCTATGATACCTTGTTTTTCTTCTTATGTTTTCTCTGAACCTAAAACTGGATTTGTCCAAATGACAATGGAGTTGTCCTTTTACCCTGGGGGATTCTTTTCCTTACAGGCTATGCCTCATGGATATACCATGTACAGTACTCAGATGCCACTCCAGCCTCAGCAGCAGGCCGGCGGGGTGGTCCTTTCCCCTGGCTACAACCCGAGAACATATCCAGCCGCACATTCCAATCCAGCTCTCATGGAGAGGCTTCGGCAGATGCAGCAGCAGCCGCCAAGTGGGTACATTCAGCAGCAGGCCGCCGCTGCCGCCTACCTTCAGCCTCTACCGGGATCTCAGAGGTGAGGCTTCAGACGCCACACTCATGCAAAGAATGGCTGCTTACATGGTGTGGCATTTTACTCTGTCCAGCCCTTTATACCTGTTGTCTCATATGGAGTCAAAGAGGCCTGGAGGGACCTTGGAAAGGGACCTTAGAAACTGTTTAGTCCTAGACAGATTCTTTGGGCATGCTTGTTTGGAACTTCAGGTTACTAATCCCACCCTTTCCAGCTGTGTGACCGACCACAGAGGTCACCAGCAGACTTTTTGGTGCCTGCAGTGTTGTCTCTACAAACACAAAAACAAAAGGCCCCAAGGAACTTATATTCTCCTAGGGGTAGCCCATATTTGTACAGTTAGAAAAATAGAAGATTTGGGAGAGTCCCCAGGAGAATCACTCAGTTTCCTCATTCTGTAAGATGGGGGTGATGATATATTGCCTGTCTCACTGGGTGTGAAAAAATACTTATCTGGCTTTGAGGTGCTATAGAAATATGATGATTAATATTTTATTTTTACATCATAATGTTTAGTTATTTTATAAATTAGGGAACTGAGGGCTTCCCCCATCCTTAGAATAATTAGTTTATTTTTTTAATTGAAGACTTTGGTCTTGATTCATAGCTTTTTAGGCAAAGAAATAACATATATTATGTAATTACTGTAGACTAGGCACTGAGGATGTAAAGACAATTAAAAAGAAAGACAATCCCTACCTTCAAGGAATTTACGTTCTTTCAAGCTTAATTTAAAATGAAGATAACTTGTCTAGCCCAGAGTAGAGTATAGAGTTGTTGGTGCTAGTGGTGGTGATGGAGGTGGTTTAAGTATGTACCATGGCTAACTTAGTCCATAATGGTCTTTCTTTTAATAAAAAACTAGCTTTAGACTTCACTGATAGTGGAGGATTATTATTAACCTGGGAAGCAGTGCCCTATTGTGCTATAGCTTGCTGGAAGATTAAAGGCCATGAGTTTCAATAAGACTGGCAGTGTTTGTGATCATGGAATGTTAGAGATCTGCCATTGCCTTGACCTAGGAGCCCCCATCAGAGATTTTTTTTTGTATATCTCCAGTAATAAAACCCCTTGGACTGTGTCCAAAATTAGGCCTCTTTTGTGAAGAATTTCCCACTTATGATGGGTAGTATTAAAAACTCCACAGTATTAGATAAAGTATTCTATAAAGTGGCTTCTAATAGAGTATGATTATTTCAAAGATTTTTTAAAATAAGCCATGCTTACAGAATTATTAGTTGGCAGATAAAAAGGCATTCATTTGAAAAATAAAAATTTGATTTTTCAAGGATCTGTTTCTTGAGCACTGAACTTTCTACAACTGAAATGATGTAGTTATTCTCAGTGCAAAGGTAGTAATTGCTGTTCTGATTAGGTTTAATTATAAGGCCTTATTTTTTTTTTTAATCAAGAGATCTTCATCTTGAGAACACAGACCAAATTCCTCAGGTCTATAAAATTGTCTCTTTTTAAAAATTTTAATAAGTATATTTTAATATAATTGGTTTCTAATGTAATCCTATAATGTTTTAGTTAACATTATAATAATGTAAAAAAAATACATTATCATTGTATTTTGTTTTGCTTTTTTTTCCTGTGTTTTATTTTGTATCCTTAAAAATATTATTCGCAAAAGAGGAGACAGGATCTATAGACTTCCCAAGACTGCCAGTGGGGTCCACTACACAGAAAAAAGTTAGCTCCCGCCCTCTTCCCCATGTTACAACAAGCACATAATAGTTATAACATCACTTGAATCTGTTAGTAAAATCATAGTCTAATTGTACCACCAAATATTTTTATCTAATACATTTGAAACCCTGAGGGTTCAGAGCTATTTGTGTTCCATTGGCTAATTTGAAGAAGAAGGGATGTCAAATTTGTTTTCACTTTCCAGACTGACCCATCAACCATTACAACAAAGTCCTTTAGTTGGCGGGGGACTGGATGCTGTACTGACCACTACGCCCCATCCAAACCTCAATTCTGTGCCGTTGCCTCAGGACCAGATGAGACAGAGACAGCAACAAATCAGACAACAGAGGCTCCTTCAGGTGGGGGATCATGCTATAAGTGAAACAGATAGTCAGTGCTCAATCCTGCCACTGTTGTTGTTGTTACTGTGTACAAATAAAGAAACAAAGTTTCAAGGAATGTTTCTATCTCCACAGGGGAGGAGCTTACCCAGCACAGTGTAGTTACAACTGAGTAATCCTTTCTTCCCATGCTATTGCCTATCAGTAATAACAATTAACATTTAGCTGGTGCTTTAAGATTTGCAAAGCACTTGCATGGGCTACCTTATTTGAACCTCACAACAGCCCTGGGAGGTAGGTGCCATTATTATCCCCATCTTATAAATGGGGAGACTGAGAGATTAAATCATTGGCTCAGAGACTGATAAACTAGTGTCTGAGGGATTATTTGAACTCAGGTCACCCTGACTCCAAGCTTAGCACTCTTATTTATTATCCCACTAAGCTGCCTTTAATATGAAAATTAAGGGAAGGATAAGTTTTTTCCAGTGTGGGCCTCATAGTGATTCTGCTGTTTTGGGGGGTCAGGAGGTATGTGCAAAGTGGGGGTTCACAATGTTTGAAGGTCTCTTCCTCAGCTGGGCAAATTAAAAAAAAGACAACCTGAATTATTAGCTTTCCAGGGCTAATCTGAAGAATAGTTTCACGTTAAATATTTCGTTGTCAATGATGCTGATACCTAAACCAGGGAAAGAGAAAACAGAGAAAGAAAACTACAGACCAATTTCCAAAGACCTTTGTACTTGATGAACTTTGAGATCTCATGCAGCTCTAGATTTATGATTGTATGATCTTGCTTTATCGACCAGAATGCCAGGTTATTCGTTTTAAATGGAGAGGTAGGAAGGCAGATTATAAGTAGGGGACTAGTATCTAGGAAATTAAATTTGTAATTAAGAAAACATAAGTGCATGGTGGGCATTAAATCAGAATGAGGGAGTTGCATGTTCAGACTTTGGAAAAAATACAAACCCCTCTGCTTGGCAATCAACCTTCTTCTCGTCCAGGCTTCTTACAGAACATTCTCCCTCATCAGCTCTGTTTGTGTCAGATTGGCCTACAGTCATCCCTTCTGCCTCCATGACATTATACAGACTGTCTCCCATGCCTGGAATTCACTTGCTCCTCACCTCCAAAACTGAGCATCTCTCTTCCTTCCACCCCTAGCTTAGGTACCATCTCCTATAGGGTGTCTTTCTTGATCCACCTGATTGTTTGTCTGTAAATATCTCTACAGTATTCCTGCTAGAATTACAAGCATTGATTCTTTGCCACTCAATAATAATAGTATATGCCCACCTAGAATTGTTTTGACTGCCTGATACTGAATCTTTTTCATCTGATACATATTGAAAAATTTTAATTTTCTGATCCTATTTTTTTTGAGATTCCATGTTGACCATTACCTCTTTATTATCACAAAATTACTCCAAGATCAGCTTGTAACAATAAAAGAAATTTCAGTTTATCTTCTATTAATTACACTTAAATTGGTGCCTCCTTGGTGGGTTTTTTGGAAAACTCTAATCATTTGTTGTACTTTGGGGGGGAAAAAACCTGGCAGTCTTAAGTAATTAATTGATAAATCTTGTAAGCACTACAGCTGCTGAATCTTATTTAACTTTATTATTAAGGGTTTTTCTTAAAATAAAATTTTAATAGTTTTTTTTGTTTTTATTATCTAAATTTCCTTCTGTAACCTAATCCCTTCCCCTCATCCCTCACAATAACCAACAATTTTTAAAAGAAAAGGAAAGAAGAGAAAAACCCCAGAAATCAATACATTTTTAAAAATCTGAGAATATATATTCTGTACCTTTGGACTCCTGCAAAGGACACCCCTCCTTCTCCTTTATCCCTTCTGCAAAGGAACGGGAAAAATTTCTTCTCATATTTCTTCTTTGGAATCCAGGTTGTACTTGGTAATCTTGCAGTATATATAGAGATCATTTTGTAGTTATTGGTCTTTCCATTTACATTATTATAGTAATAGTTTTGCATCTGTTATTTTTTTGGTTCTGCATACTTCCCTTTGCATCAGTTCACTTAAGCTTTTCCATGCTTCTCTATATTCATCACACCCATTGTTTTTTTTACAACACAGTAATATTCCATTTCATTCATGTACCACAATTTGTTTAGCTTTTATTTATTTTTTTATTTTTTATTTACTTTTATTTACCCCAATCAATAAGAATCTAATTTGTTTTTAGTATATTCATTATATGTTGATGTTCATTAATTTCAGTTTCAGAGTGTGACATTTTTTTAGGTTTCTTCCCTAAATCTTGGGGTATATTTTTTGGAGATTTACAATCCTTTGTACACTAACTACACTATGCACAGCATAATAATTCTTATTATAACAACAGTAAGTCATAAAACCAGTCTAGGGATTCTGTTGGACTGATCAAGGATAGATGTTCTCCTAAGGTCCATCACCATTGGCAATGTCACCATTGAGGACAGTCTGGATCTAGGCCATCTTGGATCTTTATGCCTTAACAACATAAAAACCAGTCATTTCTACCCCCTCCTGGGAGCTTGGGTCACTTTTTAGGCAAGTTCTAATTAACTCCAAAACCTTCATGGAGAATAAATAATCATCACCATTGTGCAGGGGTGGTATGGAATCCACCAGTCAACCCAAAAGAATTTAAGCCCCAGAATGAATATCTTGGGACTGGCCATGGGAATGAGTCCATTGGGGAAATAATGAAACATCTCAGCCCTCAACCCCACACCCAGGATCAAGACTCAGCTCATTCATGGGCCCAGTGCCTTATTACGCTAAGCATCTCCTAAAATAGACACTAGACTTTCAGAGGAGAAGGAAATTGTAGGGAGGGGAGGGGAGAGGAGAACAGAAGAAGAGTGAGAGAAGGCTAAAATAAGAGGCTTATGATGTCAAGTTTAAGTGAAGAGGTTTATGGACTGAGCCATGGATTTGAAGTCAGGGTATAAGGTTTCCAGTTCTCCCCGAAGCTGTTTGACCAAAGGCATATCACCTCACTACTCTGAGGCCATTTCCTTATCTCTACTATGAAGGTAACTACCCATTTCCCAAGGTATTTGAAAAAGCACACATTTTAATGGTGACATCTAAGAATTGGGGAGTGAGGATGGAGGGAGAATCGTCTCCCCACTGAATAACTTACTTTTAGAAAAGAAGGGAATTTGTGAACCAAGAAATCTTCATAGATTGGTGGGTCCCTGAGCTAAGCTTTGAAGAACAGGAAGCATTCTGCTGAGAGGTGAGGAGAAGAACCAAATTCTGTTGGGTTGAACCAACGAAACTAACAAGTCAATAGCTTTATACAGAATTTAAGGATGGCAAGCCTTTCTGTGGTGCTTAGATGTTGATCAATTTTTTCTTCAGTTACAGCAGCAACAGCAGCAGCAGCAACAACAGCCCCAACAGCAGCAGCAGCAACAGCAGCCCCAACAGCAGCCCCAGCAGCAGCAGCAGCCCCAGCCCCAGCAGCAGCAGCCCCAGCAGCCTCAGGGTCAGCAGGCATTGGGACTCCAAGGAATGCAGCCACAGCAACCTTTGGTAAGATTTTTTGAAGAACATGTATGTGTTTGTGGGGTGACTTTTACATGTACATATGACACATAAAAGGCACCATTAAGTACAAGGACTTTATGAGTAATATTGTTGTAGAAATATACTACAGCCCTCCTAGACAGAAGGAGGAAATAGGTGAGAAGTCATTGAAAAGGTCAAAAATCTGGCATAGAAGACATGGAGGCTTTACTTATCCAGATATTTTCTACAACTTAACCTTCTCTCCTCCTCTCTTCTTCTCCTTTTGCCCTCCCCTTCTTTTTCTCTTCTTCTCTCTTCTCCCCTTCTTTTTTTACTTCTCTCATTTCTTCCCCTTTTTCTCTTCCTCTCTCATTTCTCCCTTCTTCTGCTTTCCCTTCCCTTCTTCTCTCTTCCTCTTTCCCTCCTTCTTTTCACTGTCTTCCCTTTCTCTCCTCTTTATCCTTGTCTTCTTCTCTCCCTCCCCCACTTTTTCTTCTTTACCCCTTTCTTTCCTCCCCTCTTTCTCCCTTTTGTGATCAATCATAAAATATTGACTTGTTCAAATGATAATTTAGCACTTTAAGAAGTAAAGAAAACAGTTGAAAGTGGTGCTGTTTCTCTGGACAAGAAGTAATGTGTTGAAAGATATTTGGAACCCTTGGAAAGAAGTGACCATTCTACCTTAGATTTCGTGACAATAAAAGAGAGGAAAGCTGGACAAAATCTGATATGTATCCTATATTTTCAGAGAGGAGCATATTTGAAAATTAAGGGCATATATGAATAAAAATGTAACCAAAATATTTTTTAAAAAATTAAAGTAAATAAGTATTGTTCAATAATATTGCAGTACAAAGTAATATATGACTAGGTACCAAATTAATGGTACAGGTAATAAGTACTCCAGAACAGGGGTATCAAAATATCCATGCAAGTGCCAGGAACCAAATTAAAATGTAATCAAGGAACGTTTAGCAAAAAAACCAAAAATACATAAGAACATAGACAATGTTAATATGTGATTTTCTGTGTCAGTATACTGTCAAGGAATGGCTTAGTGGCCCCATTTCTTTTTGAGTTTGACACGACTGCTCTAGGGTGCCAGGAATTGTGAGCCATAGCAATAGAGTGGAAAGAGAAATGGATTTGAAGTCAGGAGACTTAGGTTGGGATCCCAGCTCTGCTATTTATCTGTGTTAGTTGGATAAGTGACTTAACTTCTCTGGGGCTTGATTTCTTCATTTGTAAAAAAGAGAAGAGGCTGAACTATAGTTTCTTAACCTGAAGTCTCCAAACTTTTGATTGATAGATAGATGAAAAATAATGATAATGGATGGGTGGGTAGATAGATAGACAGATAGATATGGATAGATAAATAGGTAGATAGATGTGGATGGATGGATGGATGGATAGATAGATAGATATGGAGAGATAGATAGATATGAATGGATGGATAGATAGGTAGATTGATATAGATAGAGACAGACAGATAGATATAGATAGATAGACAGATTGATATGACAGATACATATATACATAAATGAGGGATAATGATGATGGATGGGTAGATAGATTCATCTCAATATAATTGTTTTTTTTAAATAATCCTGTTTTTTATTTTATGAATTTAAGAGCATGACTCTGAGAAGGGGGTCCATAGATTTCACCAGGCTACCCAAGAGCTCCATGACACAAAAAAGGTTCAAAACCACTGGCATAGATGACCTCTAAGAGCCTATCCTGATCCATACCCCAAAATGCTAGTAGGCTACCTGACAGAGGTGAATGAGATAGACCTTTGGAAGACTGACCTATGGAAGATGGAGCTGGCTCTGTCCTGTTGCTTATGAGAGGAGAACTAAGTTCAAAGCTCTCTTTTAATCAACTCCTTTAATTTCTCTGTCCTTCAATTCTTTCTTCTCAGAAAGAGAAAGGCAAAAAACAAGCATTTATGAAGACCTCACTCCATGCCTGGCTGTGGGCTAATCATTTTACGAATATCATCTCATTTGAGCTCTAAAATGGAGATAATAGTACCTATGGCACATTCTCTGCACTCTCTGTGAGGCTCAAGTGAGATAGTGCATGTAAAGTGCTTTGTAGCCTTTAAAACCTGGCGTAATGTTAGTTATTGCTGCCAAAGTCTCAGCTTATGTTGAGATGCTGGTTCTTCACCTTGTCACTGGCACCACCAGGACATCTGAAACCGTGCACAAATGCACCTCTTTTCCAACATGGGACTGGCCAGATAGACAGAGAGACAGATAAAGTGTCATTATATTAAGCTCACCAAATGAACTTACAAGAAAACCTCTGCTTTTGATAGTTGGAACAAATATAGTGCCTTTCTGCTGAAGACCCAAGAATACCCAAGTTGACATATTGGAGCTTCTGGTGACCACACATGAATTCTTTTTTTTTGGGGGGGTCATTTACTAACCTAAGTAGTTTGGATGCTATAAAAAAAAAAAACACCTGGAATTTAAGATAGAATTCTCTTTGCTCCTAAATAAGATTTTGGCATCTGTGGTCCTTGGCTTCAGTTACCCTCTGGAATTGAAAATATATTTAAAACTTTGAAGTTACTGAGTTAGCTGCTGACTCCATCTGTAAACAGAGGATGGACTTTCCTTAGAACTCCAGCCTGGATTTAAGAAAATCATGTTTCTACCCTTCCTGCTGTGTTCTTTCCTTTCATCTTAAACCCATGCTGCCTTAGCTAGTAGCCTGGGAAAACATGGTAAAAAGACAGTTTTAAAATTGGGATTTTTCGAAAGACTAGTCATTAGAATCCCAGGTTTAATTACACTGGGTATCCAAGATTGAATGGTCCGTTCAGATATTTGTGTTCAGTCCTTTTAAAAATGTTTTAATGAATGATGCCCAAACCTTTAGTCAGATACAAACATGTCACAGACCAAAGTCTCACACTTTTCTTCAAGTGCTTGATAGATAACTTTCAACAGTCATATTTTTTAGAATTTCTAAGGGAGTGAGAAGGCAGGCATTGTAATCCTCTTTTTGGAATGGAAAGAATTGACTTCTAGAGAACCTAGTACAAAGGATCTCTAGGTGGAAAGCCTTGCATTCTATTCTGCTCAAATTATTTGTTTCTGGTAGGCTTCTGGGAGTGGAGGGAGGGAGTGGAAAAGGATCACCTAATAAGATCGTATGATTAGGTTTTTTTTTTTTAGAGAAAAGGGAAGAAATGATGGCACCTACTCTGTCGTTTGATTAAAGGTTTCCTTTTCCCTGATAAGAGGGGCAGTTGAGGTCATCTTTCTAGAGTCTAGACCATCAATCCATTGGTTCTGAGGACTTGTCAGTAGTCATTCTGGTTGAGCTGCCTTGGAGCAAGACTAAGTTCCTAGACCAGTAGAGACCTGGCTTTTTTCTTGCCTGTAAGCCTTTGTACAAACTGATAACTCATGATAAAGTTTAGCCTGCATTTTAAAAAATTTAATTTAACTTTTTTCAACTAAAGCAAATAGATTCTTTTTCTCCCTATCACCCCATCCCCCTTGGAAAAGAAAAGAAAAAAAAAAATCAAATCCCTTGTAATAAATTCCCACATTGTCTCTAGCCAAAAAAAGTAATCAGTATGTAGAATGGGGAAGTACAGTTTCATTGCTTTGCTTTGATGGTGGCAGAAAAAGGTGTGCCAAGTATACAGATGTGTTAGATCCTCAGGTCTTTGGAAGCATCATCTTATTGAGGCACTGTCTTTCCCTGGTGTCTTCTCTCTTAAATCACTACCTAGTTTACCCTGGTAGCATGAATATGAATTTAGACTCAGTTTTCTAGGAAGTTTTTCTTAAGATGAATTTTAAATAAGCACAACAAAAATGGAATCTTTTGTCTAAGTATTTCATAGAATTAAAGGTTTTTTGAGACCAAAGGTACCTCTTAGTATTTTATCTGTCCCAACCCCATCTTTTTAAAAAGGAAATCGAAGTGTACATCTGCCAAGCTGACATTCCTTCTGCCCAACTGTGCACCTTCTATTAGAGGAACAGCTGGTGATAACTTAACAACAGGCATACCTAGGGAGCCTTGAAGAAAATAGTGGAATCCTTGTTCTGTACCTCTGCCATTTATCTTTCTTTTAGAAAATACCTTAGTAGTGACAGAATTCACAGTCATGGAATTGTTCTAACAATTGACTGTAATTGACTGTAAAGGAGTAGAGCCATGGTGTCAGATTCTCCATTTTTTAAAACCTTTTTTAGGGAGATTCGAGACCTGCCATATAATTGGTTTGAGGGAATTCCCTACATGGATATTCCTACCACTGATGCACATTGACCTTTCATCTGTAATTTGGAGTCTGATTGAATGGTCTGAGGCCCTGAAATGAGTTGAATAACTGTTATGTGCCTGAGATAGAAGTAGACTTTTGGTCTTTCTCACTCTCAAGACCAGCCCTTTGTTCTTCACAAGTTTAGAAAAGGATCGGCATTTTCCTGGGTAACCACTGGGTAATCTTCCAGCCCCTTTGTTGGAGCTTTAAAAAGCTCATGGTGTTTTCAACAAAAATACAGAAGTGTGTGTAGTAAGAAAAGGACTAACACACTAACTTAACACAGTGAGACTGGTGTTACTGTCCTCTCTGCTTCCGCTGTACATTTATCACCCAAGTCCCACTCTCTTGTTTACTTTAGGGCCTTCTCCTCTTCTCTCTTTCTACTTTCTCAGTGACTTCATTAACTCCCAGTGAGGCATCTTTTTACAGTTGGTGTCCACATTTCTTTATCAGCTCTCTCTTAGACTCCTGGTCCATATCTTTCTAGCAGCTCCATCGGATTACCCCATCTTCATCTCAAACCCAGCATGCCCCAAACAGAACTCATTGCTTTTTCATTAAACATCACCTTGCTGCTTTACTAACTTCCTCATTTTATTTTTATCAGTGATACCACCATTCTCCCAGCTACCTGGGTTAGCCACCTAGGACTAATCCTCATTTCTTTGCTCTCCCCCATTCCCTGTATTCAGTGATTTGCCAAGTCTTGAGATTCTACTGTTAGAATTCATCTGTTTCTATTTACCCCACAACTCCCCTAACCTAGGTGTTTATTATCTTTTGCTTGAACTATTCGTCCAGTTTTGTCTCCCCACACCCATTTCTCACACCTGCTAACATCCTTCACGTACCTGCCAAATTGTCATTCTAAAATGCTGGTATGACCATACCACTCTTCAGCTCAAGAAGCTTCAGTGGTCTCCATTGTCTTTAGGAGAAAATACAAATGCTGCCGTTGAGCATTTGAAGCCCTTCCCAAGCCATGCTGGCCAAGTTTTTATTTCTCGTTCATGATATTCACTGTTCTACTTTCTCAACCTTCACACAGGCCGACCCCCATCCCTAAATCCTCCCCCTCCTCATGGCTGGCTCTTGGGACCCCTCACTCCTTTCAAGGTTCAGTTCAAGAGGTCTTTCTAGATTCACACAGTTGTTTATGCCCTCTCAATCATCATATAATTATTCTGTATATATCGTGTTTTTATTTATCTGTGAATACATTGTGTTCCTCAGGAGAATGTTTCTTGAAGGTAGGGGTTGTCTTCCTTTTGTAATTATATCCCAAGTTCCTGACACACAATAGGCAATTATAAATGTTTATTGATTGATCCTGACTACTAGCTTCTCAATACTGATTTACATAATATGACTGGGTCAGATTGGGGGCAGTTGAGAATTTCACTGAGTAACACCTGATTGGAGAGATTAATGGAGGGACTAGGAGTCACATCACAGCCAGGTCCCAGCTAATATGAGGAATAAATCCCCTGGAATGGTCACATTATTTGAATTCATTCCACATTTTTTCCATGTGGTTAGAACCAGTTGCCATATTTACAACTTCTAATAGTGTAAATTCAAATACATGTTTTATTATTCCCATTAATCAAGACTTAGCTGTATTCTTTTTTGTTTTAAATTTAGGCTCCTGACTTCTTAAAATAAAAACCTCCAATAATTTGTCTCCATGCCACATCTGTTTATCTGTCGTTGTGCTGAGATATGAATTTAAAATTGCTTCATTGTGTAAAATGTCTTTGTAGAAATCTCAATAATTACATTATTATATTTTTTCTCTCACCTTTTTTAAAGAAAGATAATAACACATTTATAGGATGCCTTAAAATTTACAAAACACTTTCCTCCCAACAATCCAGTGAGTTAGGTAGTGAAAGTATTATTGTACCTTTTTTTTACAGATGAGGACACTCAGAGAGATAGAGGCCCAGGGCCACACAGCTAGTAAGTGTCAGAGTCCGGATTTGAACTCAACCCTGTAATGTTCTATGGATTCATAGCAGGTTGTATTAATCATCACCATGGCAACATATTTGAACCTCTTTTATTTGCCAAGATTGGCACAGTATTTTCTTCAGTCATTCTTGATCATCATAAGTCCATAAGCACAACATACCCTCAATTAAAAAAAACAAAACATTTCCTTTTTCAGATATCAGTTGGATTAAATGGCCCCAGCTCTAAGAGTCTATGAAGGAAAGGAACAAGTGAACAGGAATTCTAAGGTTTAAAACATGGGAGACTAAGTGAGAGATGATATACTAAAAGCAAAAATAGAGAAAAGGAGGCATGGATACAGCGGGGAAGAACTCATTCGCTCTGGACTCAGAAGATCTGGGTTCATATCCTGCCTCTGATGTCAACTGCCCCCAAGACTTTGAGCAAATGACAACCCCCCTGGGCTTCAATTTCCTCATCTATAAAATGAGGTGTTTGGACTCTGAGGTCCTTTCCAACTCTACCTCTTGGATCCAGTAGACAATAATGAGCACAGTTCTGGACATGCACTTGAGAAATAAGCAAGTCGAAAAATTCTTTAAGCAGTTACAGATGGGAGTTTGGAGCTCAGGAGAGAGGTCAGGGAGAGAGCCGATAGGAAAATGCTAAAGATGAACTTTGCCCATTTCATCGTTCTTTCTAGAGCCCATGAAAACAGAAGAGAATTCTTTCTCTTCTCTTCATCTCTTTCTTACAAAAATCGTTAAGATCTCCCCATTCCCATCTTGTCAGATTAGCAACTTTAGCTCAGCTCCATTAACAACTTTAAGAAAGCATTTGCTCCCTAACTGCTTTAACACTACTTCTTTGGGGAAAGGAAGTCCAAGTTCCAACAGTTGACTTAGAAACAAATATTTTGAACACGATCCATTTAAATCAGGAACCCTCTATGCCAGGACTCATTTATGTTTTATGTGTCATGGACCCCCTTGGCAGTGATGCTTATGGACCCTTTATAAGAATATTTTTAAATTAAAAAAATATATATCGCATTACAAAAGATATCAGTGATGAAAAGCATTTATCAAAATATTTTTTTAAAGTTCTTGGACCTCACATGCTGCCAAGGCATGTTTCTAGTTTGATGTTTAATTTAGATGTTATGTAAAAAGCAGAAGCTATATAAAGCTATGTAAAGCAGACGCCTTTTCCATTATAGACTGGCATTAAGATGGCTTGCAGAAAATCAGTATCTCCTGTTCCCAAGTGCATCCTTGGTTCCTGAACAATTTCAGTCCTTAAAAGGACATGAAATAGACAAGGGGCATAGCTGTCACAACTCGCAAGTACACTAAACAGAAAAAAATGACAATGTACCTTCCACCAAGGCACGTCTTCCCTTTTAATGCCCAAACTGATACATTCATACAGTTCCCAGAGTGTAATGCTTATGTTTCCATTTTAATTTGGAGTGAAGAATTTTGCTTTGGTCGAAAACAGTCTGGAGAAGGAGCATGTGTGTGTATGTGTGTACGTGTGTGTTTCTTGTTTTCCCTGATGGTCGCGGGTGGTAGTTACTCCAGCCAAAGTTCACGCTCATCTCCTTTTGTGATTACAGTTCCCCAGGCAAGGCTTACAACAGACCCAGCAGCAGCAGCAGACAGCAGCATTAGTCCGACAACTCCAGAAACAGCTTTCTAGTGAGTATTCCACTTGTACTTGGATATCACGGCTCCTAGACGCCACATGGGAAGGAAGAGGTGTAGTATTGTTCCCTCCTTTGCTTTGGACCTGGGGTATTTTGCAGGAGATACTCCCTACTCACTCTTAGATTCATTCGGTGAAGAAGTATCTCTTGTTACTTTAATTTACAAAGTGAAAACTGAATCAGTGTCTGTGTTTTCATGAGAGCCAATGTTGCTATTATAATTCATACTCTGATGTTGTTTAAAATTAGCCTGGAGAATGTGTTTTTCTTGGGCTTTATTCTTGTTGCTAAAATTCGTTGCCTTAGTTTCTCAACCAAGCAAAAAAAAAGGGGGTGTCACAAAATTGCTTCTTTTTTTGGATTATAGAATATAGTGGGTGTCTTCTTTTAAAGTTTGTCTGCTCTTATGAAAATGCAATACATGGGATTACCATGGTTAAAAGTTAATGTGAATGTTTCAGGGCTCTGTTATTTAGCTTTGAGAAAACTAATTTAAAAAAAAGACATCTCACAAATATTTCGATTTCCTAGTTGTTTTCCAGAGGGTTAAAATAAACTAAACTCTTCACCAAAAATAATCATAATCATCATAATACTAGGGTGAAGAAAAGACTGGCAAAATCCGGGGTCTCTTTGGCTCCATATACTTTCTTTTTTTTTTTAACTACTTCTTTTTATTTCTTTGAATTTACTTAAGTCTTTTTTTTTCCCTTATCTATGAATTATTGTCGTTTTACTTCTCTGCCCCACTCATTTTAACATACATAGCTAGCTCCATTTTTATGTGATTAATTTTTTTCTCTTTAGGTAACCAGCCACAACAAGGAGTAACTCCATATGGGCATCCTTCACACTTCTGAACCGTGGCCGAAGAAATGACACCTAGTTTGATGTTTGCACTGAAAAATAGCAAATCAAATCCAATGCACTAGTTATTCTTAGAAATTTTCATTTTTTCCTATGGTTTCTTATCATTTTTGCCTCGATTTTTTTTTTTTTGTACTACATTTGGAGTGAAGCTTTAACAGAAAGCAGCAAGAGGCTTTGTTTGGGTTTGTTGCATTCAGCTTTAAAATCATTACCCAAGTTTGCTTCATCTGGGCAAACTTCCAAGAAGAGTTTTGTGGGGAAGCATTTGAAATTGGTGCTTTTCTGGCATTTCAAAAAAGAATGAAGAATGCTGGATCTTACATTTTTATTTATTAGTGGCAAAGCATTTGGGAGGAACTGCACTGGACCAAACTGCTCAGTGGAAAAAAAGTGGGACAGATTTGGAAATACAGGTTGACTTGCTCATTAAGTACTCACCTCTCAGATCCTTTAACAGTGAAAAGGACATTTCTTTGAGACTTGTTCATTTTAAATGTTTGTAATTTCATAAGCACTTTATAAACTTTTTTTTGGTTGTGGTTCAATGACAGAATTTTTTCTCTCACTTTCCTTGTGGTCAGAAGGTGCTGAAACAGTTTCTTGCTTATATTTCAACTTCCTAGGAGTTATGGCAAAGCTACGGGCTGAGATTCTTAAACATCATTAGTGGTAGCTGTGTTCTAAAATTGCTTTCAATGGGAATCTCCTTGATAGGGGGCCTTTAGGAATGGACAAAGTGTCATTTCTAAAGGCATGGATTTACTACGATGGAATCACTAGCATTTTATGCCTGAGCCGGCAAGATGACTGTCCAGGTTCTCCTCTCTAGAACCCTTTTGCTAGCTTAACAAAAGTCCCTGTCCCCATCCTAGGCAAGTTCTTCAGAACTGTTCTGAGATTCTATAGTGCTCAGGCATGGCACAGTTTCCCCAGAATCTGGCCCTAAGGCCCCCAAAGCTATCCCTCTCATAAGGTATACTTGGCTGTTTCTTTTGTACGGTAAGTATCTGCTCTTTTGAATTTAATTATTATTGTTCGTGTCAGTCCTGGTTGTGTATTGCCTATACTGTATTTATAAATTGGTGCAAAAAAAGCACAAGTAAATTATACATCAGATTTATTATAAAGAAATAATAACTATTTTAACTTTGTTCAAGTATGTGGTAATTTGCTCATATTAGAGTAAAAATTACAGTTAATGATGTTTGTGTAACTTAAGAGTATTCCATATGATATTTTTTTAGAATTAGATGCACAAATTTTGAATGTGAAAATTGCAGGGCATTTAAAAAACATATGGGAATATTTTCCCTGGTCTGTACTCACTCATTTTTTTTCTTTTGCCATATGATTTTACGTGTACAATAGGCAAACATACTGTGAATAGATGTCTATACTGAACAAACTGCATAGAGCGGCATTTTCCCATGGATGCCACTGATTCCACATTAGGTGGTGATTTTGTTTTGAAATGCATTCTCTGGGTGATTTGTATTTTCTGTGGTGAGTGACTCATTGCACATTTTGACAAATGCAGACAACCTCCGATTCACATCTGCTTACTTTAGCCGTGGTAACATTCATGTGGACTGCTTTGTACACTGTGAAATACTCCATTCCAGCCCGCGTATTCTCAGTTTACTCTGGGCTGGGGAAGACTTTGCCAAAACACAAGACCATTGTCATCCCTGAGCTGTTTGTCTTTCTTTTCGGAACATCTGTCTGTAAAATTCTGCTTTTTGTTTCAAGCGTCATCATTAATGTTAGTGAAGCTCTTCACTTAATATATACTTGTCATTCAAACAACATCACCACATTGAGAAAACCACTGGAATGTGACTCTCATGCCCACTTAGTTCTCTTTGTATTTTCTTTCCCTCTGCCCTTTGAAATCGATGGCATTAAAAATGCCATTCTTAGTTGTTTGGGGATATTTTTTTCTCAAAGAGCAATTGACAATAATTCTCTTTTTAGAATAATTGTTACAATCGCGTAGCATTTGGAAGCACTTTATATTTTGCAGAAGTTATTTCAAGTAATTTATTAGTTGTAACTCACATGAAAAACCTGAGAGAGATCAGTATGATGAGGTCCATTGGAGATTAGGAAGCCAAATCACTCAAAGATTCATCACTCATGGACCATGTGGAATGTTGGTAATAAAGCAAGGGCCAGAGAGCAGGTTTCCTAAATACTGGTTCTAAGAGTTCTAAAGGAAAAGAAAAAAGAAAACCTAACAGAATAAGCCCCACACCCCACCATATTTTCCTCAATTAATCTCCTACCTAAGAGTTTTTTTTTAAATAAATGCAACATTTTGCACTCAAATGACTGGTGTTTGACCCCAAGTAAGAGCCTGTTAATATGTCCATGGATGCATCCTGATATTTTGCATGGTGAGGCAGAGAGGAAATTTCCTTCGTTTGGAGAACAGAGTCCTCACCTCTTTTCAAAATAGGACCTAGATTCCAACATGGTATAGAACAGCTACTAAGTCTTTTGAACTTAAATGACCTTTCCTCTACCAACATCAGTTCATTCCATGTATATGTATATATTCAACACACACACACACACACACACACACAGAGATTTGTCCTTAACTTGGCAGAAAATGAAGACAAGTCATTATAATAAATGGCATCCCTTGACCCATCACGGCCAATCAGATGGCCTCCTAAGGAGGGCAATTAAAATGCTGTCATATTCAAAACATGTCTACCAGTGGCTGTATGCCAGTGTTTGTGTTTTTAATGTGCTAATAGGTAGGGCATTTAAAGCATAAACACTGACATGCAGCCACTGGTAGATGAGCCAGCCAGCCGTTCTCCATCGGATTGGCATTTGGTAGCTGGTGGGAGAGGGGCCGGGCAAGGGGTAATTATCCTGCCCTTGATTCTAAAGGCCCAGAGATGATGTGTCCAAGCCCCGCAGAACCTTCCTCTTTATTGACCTAAAAAAGAGGCATTTATATTTAAGACAAGATTTATGCTAGAATATCCTATCCTCTGTTTCCCCAAGATTAATTCCTATTGAACTGATCACTTAATATGAATGCAGTTCAATGAATTAGAAAAGAAAGCATTTCATGAAAGCTGAATGAATTATCTTTCAATTTGAAATGCAGTGAAATTTCATATCTATAAGTCCCCCACTTATAAGTCTATAAATCCCCCACTTAACATTTTCTCATAAAGAAATTCTCTATTTTTGCAAGGCCGTATAGCTCATAATTCAGTGTGCCATTCTTTAGAGAGAAAAAGCAGCCTGGTGGAGTGGATAAAGTGAGGAAGACCTGGGTTCAGGTCCTGCCTCAGACACCTACCTATGGTTGTGTGATCACAGGCAAGTCATTTAAATTTGCAGTGCCCTAGGCAACTTTGGCTAGGAGTTCAAGATGAAAGGGCCATTTTTATCAATGATATGCTATGCTATGTCTGTGCTGCTTACCAGTGGACTCACATCTGAACCAAATACACAAACAGTCTCTGTCCACTCTCTCTGTCTCTCCCGCTCTCTCTCTCTCTCTCTCTCTCTCTCTCTCTCTCTCTCTCTCTCACACACACACACACACACACACACACACACACACATATAAAACTCTCTCTCTCTCTCACACACACACACACACACACACACACACACACACACACTTATAAAACCCGGGGTCTCTCTAAGAGTTTTCAAATTATTTTTAAAAAAGTTTCCTTGTATTTTCAGTAGAGAAACTGGTGAATCATAATCACCTCTTCCTTTACCTTATTAAGTTCAGTTACATTTAAAATTTGAAAAGAGTGACATCATTTATTGTTAAAAATCTAGCTATTAAGACTTTTCAAAAATTCCCTGTCAAAGAAAATTTACAGTGTGAAAGTCTAATGTGGCATGAGCAACACAGTTCTACATTTGTCTTCTGTAGGCTTTGACAAAATATTTGTACATCAGGATAGTAGTTTACCACTCATGACACAATGATCTTTTTTGGTTTTCTATAATGTGGATGCCATGCTTATACAAGATGGACACTAGGCAACTGTAGGGGTGGGGAGTAGGTCTATCCTTTGCCGAAGAATTCAGGTACATTCAAGATTTCTTATTTTGTGGGGAAATAGTTTTATTGGTCATTGTTATTTGTTGGCAAAATAAAAGTGCCTTAAGTTAAAGATTGTTTTGAAATCCATTTGGTCATTGAAGAAATCAGTAGGAGTTCATCATGCAAGATTTTTTTCCAAGGTTTTTTTTTGCATGTCCATTGTAAATTTAATACTGTAAATGTATTTAATATCATTTACATGCCTATGGCTGCCTTTGATTAAACTTCTTCCCAAAATAAACTCTGTCCAGATGTAGACTTTGTTAATAGCTGTTCAAATGCTTCCTTCCTTATTTCAGATCACTTGAACATAAGTTGTTGCGTGATCACTCCCAAGCTGATTCTTTGCCGTACACGTGTACATCCCTGAATCCGAAGTCTTGGGGTTCTGAAGAATGAGTGTGCCGTGTGGGTGAAGGAGTTCACTTCTGCTTGACCTGACTCTGCTTGCTGCAGAAAGCACTGAGCGGTCAGGCATTTCCCATGTGACTTCTGGTTTGGGTATCCCCAGAGCCATGCAGTGGAGTTGAATGGCTGCTCCAGTCAATGTACGTACGTTCCTTGGGGGCCTATTGGTAATCCGTGGTGGGTACGCAACAATCATGACTGGAATGGTGATTGCGGCCTCACCGATGCTGTTCTGAGCTTTACATGCATAGTTTCCTCTGTCATGAGGAGTAGCTTTGCTAATGGTTAATGTGCCA
This sequence comes from Pseudochirops corinnae, assembly GCA_028646515.1. Lineage (NCBI taxonomy): Eukaryota > Metazoa > Chordata > Mammalia > Diprotodontia > Pseudocheiridae > Pseudochirops > Pseudochirops corinnae. The sequence goes on from CM053591.1 coordinate 167,813,085, forward strand.
TTTTCATGTAATGTGTATTTTCCATTAATTTGAGGCCTGTCTATCACATGACCACTAGGCACTGTCCAGATGATGTTTGGTTTAGGGCTTCCATCAGACATGCAGTGAAGGGATACAGACTCACCAGTGATGCTCTTTATTGTCCCTAGCACATATGTAAGAATAACAGGTTTCTGGCCAATTTCCAGTATAATTAGTTTTTCAATGTAGCCGACTTTATTTCTTGCAGCACAACGATATTTGCCTGCATCATCCCTAGTTGGTTTAATAATAATCAAAGAGCCATTTCTTCCTTGTTGATACCGGGAATTTGGGCTTCCGCTTGAAAATCGTGTGCCATTAGGTAAAAGCCAAATGATTTCTGGGGGGGGATTTCCATCCACAGAACAATTCAGCACCATAGGCTTCCCCGGCTGAGCTACAACTTTTTCATTAAATGGATTTCTGAATGTTGGTCGTCGTAGCATTTCTAATACCTTCAGCTGGACAACCAGGACACTCTCTCCGCCATCATTACGAGCAATGCAGATAAAATCTGCTGTGTCAGTGAGTCTGACATTCCTTATTTCTAGGGTACCATTCTTATGGACAGTGATCCTGCTCCCATAATATGGTGCTGTGAGGAAAATGTTGTCCGGCATAATCCACATTATTTCTGGTGGAGGTGTCCCTTCTGCTTGGCAGTCCAGGTATTTCTTGGAGTGCTGCACAGCAGTTGTTTTGATGACCGTTTTGTTGGAATATAGACCGTTGATCAGGGGTAGCTTGGAGACTACATCTAGTCTGTACAGTCTTGTGTCATCCCCACTTGGATTTCGTGCAACACACATGTACTCTCCAGAATCTAACAACTTTACTTTGCCAATGGATAATGACCCATTGTCATACAACAAGTATCTGTCAGTAGAAGATGAAATTATGTCACTGGAAGGGAGCAGCCAAAATATCTGGGGCTTGGGCTCCCCAATGACCTCACAGACAAGTACTGCAGTTTCCCCAGCAGTCACTCTAATGTAAGTCTTGTGGCTTTGTCTTATCCGAGGGGCAGCTGTAACAACTGTCAGGTGAACCTTCATTTCATCTTTTCCTAGAGTGTTCTGGGCATAACAGGTATAATCTCCTTCCTCTGCAATTCCAACCTTGTTGAAATACAAAGTACCGTTATCAAAAAGGATATATCGCCGAGACCGTCGCCTGCCATCATCTGCTTGCATAACACTGTTTATCATCGTTCCATCTGGCAGACTCCAAGATATCTCAGGCACAGGAGAGCCTGAAGCTTTGCAGTCCACTTGGAAGTCCTTCCCATGCAGCACTTGCTTCTTGAAATGCTGCTTGTGGTCAATTTTGGCAGGTTTCATTCTCAGGCTGACTTTCATCAAAATCAGGTCATCACCCATTTTATTTCTGGCCACACACAAATAGTCACCGGCATCCTTTTCAGTCACTGCCTCAATAAGCAAGGACCCATTGGGGTAGACATGGATCCGACTGCCCATCCTGAGAGGGGGGAAAGATTAATTTTTAGTTTGCATATAGAACAACAGAGAGGGAAAGAAGAAATAAAATTAATCACAAATAAACCTAAACTTATGGATGTATTTTCTGAAACTTTTGCAATTAAGTTGCTTTCATTTTTAGTGTACTTCACTAAGTAGTGTGAGTGTTACAATTGCCAAAATGTTTATTTGTGATGGTTGTTGCATAAAAAATCCACACAGTGCCTTGCAACAGGTTTAAAAAAAAGTCAAAAGCATTTATTGACTAGTCATGGTCCCACATTTCACATGCATGAAGAAACTATAATTTTTCATTTGTGCTTAAAGTAAGAATTTTATTTTTCTCTTAAAAGGGTATTGATGTGATAAAATGTTCACATTCTTTGAGAGAGAACATGCTAAGAATTGTAGAATAATAGGAACTCCCTCCCACAAAACCATTTTTCTGATCAAAAAAATCTGAAATAATTTTCATCAATGTAGAGTACCCAGTGCAGATAAGATGTTCTATAATTTACATTTGGTGGTAGTGTTATGCTTTCCTAAAGAAAATACCTTATTTCGTTTACCTTCCTTACAAAGAGATTGTCTATCAAGACACATAAGAAGCCCTACGGAGCATTTGTTTCATCACCTCAGAAGTGAAATCACCTTACACAAGCAGCAGCTTTTCTTGCCTGCAACATCTTCCAAGGGAACGAAAACCACTTTGAAGAGGGTAACATAAAAATGGATGGATGGGTGGATGAATGAATGAATGGATGGATGGATGGATGGATGGATGGATGGATGAATGGATGGATGGATGGATGGATGGATGGATGGATGGATGGATGGATGAATGAATGGATGGATGGATGGATGGATGGATGGATGGATGGATGGACAGATGAATGGATGAAATCCCTGTGACCAATGGTCAGTGCATAACCTAAGATTCACCTGTTTTGCCACTAGATGGCAACAATGCACTAGCAAGGTGAAATGGTGGTTGTTGAGATTATTTAAGATTATAGACTTAGATCTAGAAAGGACCTTGTTCAGTTATCTCAATTATGTCCATCTCTTCATGACCCCATTTGGGGTTTTCTTGGCAAAAATACTGGAGGGGTTTGTAGCTTTCTTCACCTCTTTTTACAGATGAGGAAACTGAGGCCAACAGGGTGAAGTGACTTGCCCAGGGTCCCACAGGTAGTAAGAGACCAGATTTGATGGTGATGATGATCATCATCAGGACGATGAGCCTTTCTGACTATGCCACCTAGCTGCCAAAAGAAGGGACCTCAAAGGCTACTTATTTCAAAATTTGCATTTTTTTCAGTAAAGCAAAGCACAGAAAAATAAAATGACCTAGCCAGGGTCACAGAGCTATCTGGTATCTAGGAGGGTTTTGAACCCAGACTTTGCTTACTCCAAGTCCAGCTCCCTAAATACTACAAGTCAGGATCTGTAACTGATGAATGAGCAGATCATGGTCCTCCAAGTGACCAATAAATGCCATATTTAGGCACGATACCCTTTGGAGAGAGAAGCTGAAGGGCATAATTTGAGTGAGAATGAGAACTGCCCTTAGGTAACTAAGCAAAGAAACTTTATGCCAAAATTTTGTTTAGAGATTTTGGAAAATACTGAGGCTTTTTTGTTTTGTTTGTCTTGATCGCTGATGTGTTCTTTGTGAAGAAGCCAATACTCCCCTTTGTCAACAAAGTTGACAAAGTAGAACAAGCTGAATCTCCTCTCCATTTATTGTCCCTTCCTTGAGATAACTTTGAGAGTTTTCCTGTCTCTCCTGAGTCTCCTGGCTGAATTTCGAGGTCCCTCTCATGACCCCATAACCCTCTGCATTTGATCATTTGCTTGAAACAACCCATCTGAGCATAACAGCAACCTCTTTTAAGCATCATCTATAATATAGGAAATGCTTGGTTTAGCCCATGAAGCACGTGTGTAGCACAGTGGGTCAAAAAAAAAACCCACCCATAAATTACTTAATAATCATTGCTAGATGAGTTTCTTGCAAAGCAGCTTTTGAATATTTGTGTTTTGCCAAACCTCTGCATTTTTAAATCTTGCCTAAATCCAACCAGGCTGTTTGGATGGCTGACAGCTGTTGGGCAAAGTTCCCCTCCCTCGCGTTGACTTTGTGGTGTCAAGTGTGAATGGAAGTGGTTATCCTCAAACACCCATTCTTGCTGTTCCTAAGGTGGCACTGAAGAAGACATCTCCACAAAGAGACTTAGAATTGGGTGAGGGGATATCTTTGATTAATGAACAAACTACTTCATATAGCATAGGAATAGCCCCTCTGAGTGACCCTAATTTATTTTTAAGCAAAACAGTTAATCAGTAGCATAGCAGTTATGAAATGTCTGTGTAGGGAGGCTAGGTGGCACTGTTGTGCAGTGTCAGACCAAGTCAGGAAGCCTCATTTTCCTGACTTCAGATGTGACCTCAGACACTTACTAGCTGTGTGACCCTGGGTGAGTCACTTAACCCTGTTTGCCTCAGTTTCCTCATCTGTAAAATAATCTGGAGAAATAAATGGCAAACTGCTCCAGTATATATAAGTGCATAACATGTCGAGAAAGGCAGCACGATGTAGGAGACTGCTGATTTTGGTGCCAAGAGGCTATGTGACCCTGGACAAGCCATTCAACCTCTGTTTTAGGTAACTAAAGACAAGTTGCTGACCTGCAGTAGAGAGAGTCTCACTAGGAGCTCCCTATGCCAATGGAATTAGCAGCCCAGTACCTAGCCTGGCCCAGAGTAGATGATTAATAAAGCTCGTTAACTGACTGTTAACAGGTTAACCCTGTTCTTAATAATGTGCATATGAATGTGTGAAGAGAGGCATTTTGGCAAAATAGAATACCAGCCTCAGGATGAGGAAAATCTGGATTTAAGTCTCATTATTCACTCAGGCTGTGTAACCCTAAACAAATTACTGAATCATTCAGTGCCCCCAGACAACTATATAAGACTATAAATTTGAGAACAGGTAAGGACCCACATCGGTAGCATTTCTTCATCACAAGTGCCCTACAGGGAGGAAATCAAACTCAGACCTCTCCCAAAATAGGTGTATGAAGTTTTTAGTATTACACATAATATATAGTTCCTGTATATATTCCAACTCAAAGGAACTAGATGTCCCTCCCGGTTAAAGCTAGCATATTTCTAGTCTCATCACCATGCTGCTAATTCAGCCTGGATTGACGCAAAAACTGGACTTTGTGTCACTCCACTTTGCATTTGTTGCTCTGTCTAGTTTCAACTCCACGGAACCTCCTGGTGTCATCTCCCCCCTTTCTTGCCTCCTTTGGTGAGCTGGCTTCCCTTCCCCTCCCCAACATTAGGTTGTAAGCTCACTGAGGACCGGGACTCTCTTTTCATTAATTGTATCCTCAGAGCTTTAGCCTGGCACACTTAATGAAATGTTTATTGGATTGTATGTACATAATAAAAATAATCCCTAGCATTTATATAGCTCTAGAGTTTGCAAAGCATTGTACATATGTTATCTTACTGGATCCACACAACAAATCTGTAAAGAAAGTGTTAATATTACTCTCATTTTACAGATGACAAAACGGACACTGGGAGAGGTTAAGTGACTTGCCCAGGGTAACACTACTAAATGTCTGAGAAAGAATTTAAACTCAGGTCTTCCTGAGTTCCAGTTCTTACTGTGTGCCACCTAATTATATATACATACATATGAATATGTATATGCATATATGAATATGCATGAATTACATCAATATTTTAGATATTGTCATATAAATGTATGTGTAAAATCTGAACTTGAATATTTCAAGAAAGTGTGATTTTGTAGATGACTTCACAGAATATCAATTGGAAGAAACCTCAGAAGCCATCTAGTCCAACTCATACATGAGAAGATTCCTATACCATCCAACAAGCCAGTATTTGCTTGGAGATCTCTCAAGAGGGAAAACTCCACTACCTCCTGAGACAATCCATTCTATTTTTGAATATGTCTAATTTTTAGGAACTTTGTTCTTATATCAAGAGGCAATATCAGGAAGTGGAAAGACTGGACTTGAAGTCAAATGGTCCTAGATTTAAGTCTCTCCCTTGCTATTTTGGCCAAATCACTTTGCCTCCCTAGCGTCTGTGTTCTCACCTGTAATGAGGAGATTAAGTGATCTCTATCTAGGTTCCTTCTACCTCTAAGCCTATGATCTGCCTCTCTGGGACTTTGAACTATCACTCCTAATTCTTTCCATTGGGGCTGAGCAGATGAGGTTAATCTGTCTTCCACATGACAGTTCCTCAAATACTTGAAGACAGATCTTATGTTTCCCCCTAAGTCTTTAAGTTAAACACCCCCAGTTCCTTCATATAGCATGGTGCCCTTACAAAAAGTGGCACCCAGAAATGAGCATAATAATCCTGCAGTCTCACCAGGACAGCTACAATGGAGTTATTCCCTCCCTGGCCCTGGGTCTTATGCTTCATTAAAAACCCCAGATTTTTCCCCCAGTGGACTATTGTCTAACTGTGCTTTGAATCTCAAACTTGGGAAGCTGATTCTTGGAGCCCAAACATAAGCCTGATGAACTGATGCCTAACCATGCCTTAGATCTCAAACTTGGAAAATCGATTTTTGGAACCTAAATTAACTTCGCTTTACACTTACCTTTATTAGATTTCCTTACTATATTCAGCTCAGCATTCTAACTTGCTTAAATCTTTTTGACAGGGGAGTTTCTTCCACCAAATAGACCACAACGTATCTATAACTTGGTAAATTACCTTCAGTGGTTGTGGTTCCTGTGGTTGCTGTAGCTAAAACATTTTTGTCCTGCTGCCAAAATGATGCTGAGATTCTCTGAACTTGACCAGTCTTGACCTTGGAAAAAATACTGATCCCCAGGCCTGTGCTCAAAGGCATTCCAAGTGGATATGACTTAGCAGAGCTTACACTCTGTTGATACAGCCTTCAATTTATCCAGGGGGACCTCCGAGGCACAGAAGAAGGCTTTGGTGTATATAGTATATAGAGAGATAACAAGTACCTCAGTAACTCTAGCCTGATGAATGCCTTCTACTGCCTTCTAGAAGGAACGGGCCATTTTGAAGAAGCAAATTGGCTATTAAATTATAGTGACCTGATTTTTTTCTTTTCTGTCTATTGTTGTGTTCACATGGAGAAATCAGGAAATTATTTGCACTTGCAGCTTCTATTGTGAAAGAGAATTTCACAAATTCACAAAGGTTTGTGAAAATCAAATGCTAGACTTAGGGTATTGATCTTATGGGTGTATAGGAGCAAGGTAATGTTTCCATCTACTGAGGTCTGAAGGTATTCTGTAAATGCCACCTTGGAGATGCAAATAACTAGAAGAAACTTTTGAACTTTCCCTGACATTAAAACCATATACACCTTCAAAGACAGAGTTAGTAACTTCTATATTCAAGGCTAGGATTGGGCTAACGATCTTTTTCTTCTCCACACATTCTGCTGTCTGGTATGACATCTGCATCATTCTAAGATCACTAGGGGTATGCATTTGTATTGGACAAAGTGGCTAAGAAAGCACATAAACTTTTCAGGCCCTTACAGTAGCATCATACTGCTGCTACCAGACCATCTTTTTGTCACCATGTTCCAAAATGTCCCTCACCCCTTCCCTGTAATCCAGTAGTTCAGTTCCTACCCTGGGAATTTAGGCTTCTGATTGACTAGCACTCACTACATGACTGACCAAGACTCACCATAGTGCTTCTCCCATGCTATCTTTATGACATGTCATTCCTCATCCAACCTCTGCTTTCTATCCCTAGCTAGGTTGTCAGTGGATAGAATCAAGAACACGAGTTCAAATCTGGCTTCAGACTCTCTGTCTCTGTGTAGGTCACTTAACCACTGTTTGTCTCAGTTTCCTCATTTGTAATATGGGGATGATGATAGCACTGATGAAATATTTCCAAAATACCTTGCATCATCATCATTCTTGCTGTTATTACTAGTATTGTTACATTTACATTCAGTCATACGCTAAAAATTTGTCACAGGATAGGTCTAAGAGACCAAAGACGATTTTCTTCTCTTCTCATCCACCCACTGATGTAGTTGCTATTTTCAGCTATTCCTGGTGTGGGAACACCTGTTAATTCCACCCCAGCTTAGCTATATTAATTTAAATAAGAAGGTGACTCATTGCATCAAAAGCATGATACTTGGTTTTTCTTCTTTGGATGCTTTTAGAAAGTTAACCTATGACAAATGGCAATTTGAATTCCTTATTTGTAGACTATATATATGCCTTTTGGGCTACTTACCATTTTATTATCTTCTGGCAGCTGTGGAGCTAAATAGCTTAATGAGAGTACAAAGGTTTTATATTTACCTGTGCCATTGGTCCACAATTGCCTTAGAGGGTAATCTCCAGATTATTTTGGGCTTGGGTTCTCCAGTAGCTGAACAGTTCAGTAACAATTTGTCTCCAAAGTTCACTTCAGTCAGTTTTTGGGAGGCAGTTTCTATCCTGGGAATGGTATCTCTCTCTTCTACTATAAGGTTGACTACCCTTCTCTCTGAACCAGTGGAACTGGTAGCTATGCATTCATAGCTCCCCCTGTCTGAAGAGGCTATATTTCGTATATAAAGGGTCCCATTTGGAAATAGGAACCACTTGGCATTCATAAACTGTAAAGGTTTCACTTCAGTGCCATCAACAAGGACCCAGTGAACACTGGGCTGAGGGTTTCCTTTAGCTGTACAGGGCAGTTTCAGATTTTCACCCCATATCCCAGTGATAAATTGTCTCTTTTGTTCCAGGATAATTGGTGGTGCAGCAATAACTTGTATCTTAACTAGCCATGAATCCATTCCGGCCGGGTTATTGGCCATGCAGGTATAAACTCCACGGTCATAAACAGTGAGTGCGCTGATGACCAAAGTCCCATCGGATTTCATAATGACCTGGTTGTTTGCCTGAGATGATTCTGAAACCACTGTTTGGTTTGCTAGAATCCAAGAAATTTGGGGAGTAGGTCTTCCTTCAGCTCTACATTTTACTTCCACAGAACTACCAGAGTGGGCAGTGATTTCTTTTGTTCTGCCTTCCCGGATTCTAGGAGGATAGGCTATCACTGATAAAGTAACATGAAATCGGTCTGAGCCATGCTGATTGGCAGCCATACACAGGTACTGTCCACGGTCCTGAATCTTCACATTCTGAATGAAGAGAGTACCATTAGAGAATACTTCAAATCTGCTCTCCTGCATTTCTTCAGATAAAACAATTCCTGATAAAGATGAAAAGGAAAACACTTTTGAGTTATGGGAGTCTGATAGGCTATGTTTTGTGTAAAGAAGAACATTTTTAAGGGAAGTTCAGTTCTCTTAAAGTGACAGAAGGAAAGACGACTTTCAGTCGAGATACTTTTAATGTATATATTTTAAAAGAAGTATTAGTTACATAGTTATAGATTGGTCAAGGAGTTGCATAATTTTTTCACTATAATTGACTATAATTGTATTTATTTAAAATTCTCAATTTTCAGCACAATTGTACTTTAATGCATCTCATTCTATCTTTGTTTCTACAGTTTTTCACAGGTACTTTTAAAAAATTTACTCATGTCAATATGTATAGATATGTGCTTTTGAGACCATGAAGGTAGATATAAGAATAGGATATTGATGTTATATGCTCAAAGGAGAACTTTTTGAGCTCAAAGCTCAAAAAAAAGCTTTATGTACAAAATTTTGCAAAACTCAAAACACTAATGACAGCTACAAAAATGATGCAGATATGTTCCTGTTCCATGACAAAATTACACTAAATAAAGCAAGATATTTAAAAGACCCTGGTGATTAGTTTAGATTAATTATGTTTCTGTTACCAGGAGGGGTCTGGGAAGGTTATTCAGAAATGACTGTGGTGTAAAGGTTTTTTTAAAGAATCAATAAAATATTTGAAAATAAACACAGATCAAAGTACCTGATGAGACTCTGGTCCAGTGAATAATGGGAGGAGGATTACCAGTGGCTTCACAGGGGATGAAAGCATCTGAGTTAGCCAGCACTGTAAAACTAGCTGCTTTGCCTCCAACTATCCTTGGCTTTTCAAATCTATTTCTAGATAGAGAACCAAAGGTTAGGACCTTGGTAGTGGTTGTTTCTTGAACTGATGTGTGATCAAGGCTACTTTTGATTGCATTCTCTTTCTGGCGTCCCCACTTTGGAGTATGTTGAGTGATGCTCTCTGGAAATTTTATTGTGGTCATCATATTTGCTACTGGTCTTTTGCTGCTTTCAGCAACTTCTGGATATGATTGGTGCCAAAATAGGTTTTCTGTCCAGAGAGGAGTAATCTCCTTGGAGCTTTGTGGTTCAACTGTTGTTAGTGGTAGTGCTGGCATAGGATATAGATCAACATAAATAAATGGTGTTGTTCTAAAAGAGGACTCCATTTGGGGATGTGATCCAGAAGGTGTTTCAGTCTCAGACTCGGACATGTGCTGGTCATTATGGAGACTTATAGTTTCCTGTGGCTTTGACTCATTATGAGCCACCATGGCAAAGTGTGTGATTGGCACTTGGTCAGTTACTTCACTTCTGGATAAGGGAATGGAGGTAGCTTCAGGTACTTCCATGCTATTATTAATTCTCAGGAAGAGAGTTTTGCTAGCATGAGTATTTTGCAGTGCTTTACTGGGTAAGGTCATGTTGGTATCAGTTATCTTTGTTAGTGTCTGAGTACTTGTTTTAGTTCCCTCTTCATTTATGTCTGTAGCATTAAGAGTTAGTAGATGAAGGCTATTTGAAGTTGAAATTCCTTTCATGCCTTCTGAAGGAGACTGGGTCACAGCAAAGATGCTAGGACTAATTAAAGGTTGAACTATCATTACATTGGGAGGGGCTATAGTTCCTGATGAAGTAGTAACAGAATTCTCAAGTTGAGTAACGTCCCATGGGGTCATAATATTTTTCTGTGGTCGCCTTCGTCTTTGCCCTTTCTGTCTCCCAGGTCTGACTGTTTGGCTTCTGATGACAGTGGCTGAGGGGTGGATAGTAGAAGGAGAATATGTTGACATAAAGCCATCTGTACTGGATATGTTTTTCATACTTTCAGTATTCGGATAAAAAAGCAAAGATGGAATAGCTGTCATTGTCGGAAGATTCTCAGAGCTGGCTCCTTCAGGAATGTTGTCTTTATGAGTGAGTTTCTGAGTTATAGCTGGGATTTGGATCTTCTTTGATGAGAGAGTTGTGAAATGGAAAGAACCACCATCAGTGGGCATGACTGGAGACATTTTAGGAGGAACAGTGACTGTGTTTGTTTGTGGACTTGATTGATTGAGATTCTTAAGCATTTCTCTTTGGACAAAAATTTGGTGCCAAGGGATTTTTCTTCTAAAAGCTCTTGTAAAAGTTCTCAAACTTGGAGTAGAGGAGATGGAGATAACACTTGAACGAGTTGTAGGATTGGGTGTTCCCTTCTTAGTCACACTGGTGCTGGGAATAGTGTTAAACAAAGCTGGATGACTAATGTTCATTGGAAGGGTTTTTTCTATATCCAGGGGTATAGTGGCAAGGGTCACCAATTCATTCTTTGGAGTTACATGTGTGTTTTCTGCGTTGAAATATCTTATTGTGGGGGTTATTTTTTCTAATTCTACATAAGGCTTATCTTCCTCTTCAAGTTCTGACGCTTGGTTTGGGTATGAAGTAGTGGGTGCTGATGTCACTTTTGCAGACTCCATTTTGGGAAGGGTGGCATGTTCAGGACTTGGAAGAAGCAAATGAGAAGGAGCTGTGGTGAGCATCATTCCAGATGTACATGTTGGGCACTTCAAATCAAGTTCTGTTGGAAGCAATGGTGTCCTTTCTTCAGCCAGGACTTTGAATCTTGATCTCAAAAAGGGATATCTATGTCCTTTGATGTTTGGGATTCTACCTGGACTGATAATTCTCCTCCTGCCCCAAAATTTCTTCCGTCTCCCAAAATGTCTCATTAGTGGAGTAGTGGTAATTATATCACTGGTGGTCCAAACTTGATTTTGCATCATCATTGTTGAGTCTGTGGGAAACATAGAGGTAGGAGTTTTTTTAGGATAATGGGAATAAAAATTATCATTTTTTGACTCATTCTCTGTTATTACAGATAGGTGGTGATGAGAAATTTGATCAACAGAGTCTTTAAATACGTGATCTTTTCCGTGACGGTTCTCAGACATAGTGATATTGCTATCTCTGCTAATATCATCTCCTGATGTTGTGGGCATGCTTTTTGAATGTTTATTTCTTTCCCATAAAGGCTGCTTATTTCTCAAGATTTTGATTGTGACAGGCATCAGAGAAGAGATGGTAGGTAACTGCTGAGTGGTGATGCCTTGCATATTACTTGATGTGCTTAGGTTAGAGTGTATTGAAACAGATGTGGATAAATTAAAATTTATATTTGACATGAGTTTTTCAGACCTCTCGGGTTGTGAAGTCTGTGGACTAACTATTGGAGAGGCTTCCATTCCAGGAATGATATTGGTTTCAGAGCTGCCTGGTGGTGTTATGGGATATGTAGTCACTGAACTCGCTGATGTCCCCAGAGCTCTAGTTGTCAAGAGCATGAACTCTTCATCTGGGGGCAAGACACCAGATGATTCTTCTCCATCTCTGTGGATCTTTGAGAGTAGAGTGACTTGTGTAGGGAGTGTGGTTATGGCACTCCCTACTTTTTCTGGTGTGGCTAGTTTTTTAGCTTTTTCCAAAAATGCTGCCCATTGTCTTGGGTCAAGTCTTCGAGCAGAAGGAGGAAATTGTCTTCTATGTTCCCTAAAACGTCTGCTTATTGGATCTCCATGGTGGCGATATGTTAGCTCACTGTAATTCTGCCTTTTACTTGGATTTGAAATGTCCTGTTTTGTCACATCAGCCTCTGGAGGCACTGTGTTCTGTACTACAGGTAACTCCTTGAGGTTTGTGGTAATGGTCTTAGGTTCCTCCTGGCCAGAGCCATTAGCTTCTCCATCTTGATATTCTAGATTCTTCCCTTTCATGTCTACTGATACCAGGAAAATCAAAAAATCAACACCATAGGGATTAGCTGCTACACATCGAAAATAACCACTGTCTAGTTCAGCGACCTTTAATATTCTCAATGTGCCATCACTGAGAATTTGCTTGTTTCCTAAGGAGTGGTGAAGTACAGTGTTTCCAGGGAGAACCCAACTGACAGAGGCATCTGGGATCCCAGTGGACTGGCATGGAAGGTCAAGTGTCTCGCCCAAAGAACTCACATGAGGAGCCCCATTTATGTGGTGAGATCCCATATTTGGATCCACCACTGTAACCCTATATGTAAGGATATCTGCATCATCATAATTGATGCTGATACAGTGGTAGAGGCCAGTGTCAAAGCCATCAGCTGTCTGCAGTTCAAGTTTTCCATCTTTATCTATTAGAATTCTCCCGTCCTCACTAATATAAGGTGCTCTCACTTTGCTCCCATCAGCAAGAACCCATTCTAGATGAGGCCTGGGATCTCCTTGGGCAGGACAGTCCAGTTCTATGTTCCCACCCACTAAAACAGTATGCTCCAGCTTAGTAGTATTATCTCTGGAAATCATAGTCCACTTGTGCTTGACCTGCCCTTCTTTTTCATGTGGTATGGTGATATGGGCATCCACCAAGTACCGGATGTGCAGGGTGCTGAGGGTGGTCACAGTCCTATCTAGTTGCAGTGAAATCTGGTCCTGCATCAGCCACGATGGATCAGCTCTTAGTTCTGCTTTTATATCAGTAAAAATATCTTCCTTCTTTTCAGTAATCTGTTCATATTTCTGATTGAGTTGGGGTGTTTGGGTAAGGGAAAGTGTTCTTTCTAGCCTCAGTGGAGAATCACTATACATGGCTAGAATTCGCCACAGTGGCTGGATGTGATGATGATCTATGTTACATATGAGGAAAGTGGAAAATGATGTATTCAGTGTGACATAGCCACTCTCTTCAGCAAAAGAAATAGGTGATGTCTTGGAAGGCTTCTGGATACTGCAAGCCAAGTTAGCTTCATTCCCAGACTGGTCTGTCAAGTTCATAGTTATCAAACCTAGGGGTGCAACAAAGTCTTTGGACAAGAGAGATATGGAGTCCCCTTCTTCTGGTAGAGTGAGATTCTTTGTCTTCAGAGCAGAGTCAATGACTGGCTTAACACAAGTCAAGGCTTCAGCTGAGATCTCAGCTAAGTGTTTGCCTTTGGATTTCTTGGGATTTGTGCATAGTGGACACTGCAGAAGAGTGGAAGAACTTCTGTCTCTTTTGCATTTTATTGTATCTGTGGGGGGCAAAAATATCATAATTTGGCCATTTTCTAATAATAACTCCCATAGTTAAGAATTACTCCAAATGAGAACTTCTATATTATAGATAACAATATATCCATATTATACAGCAACTTCTATATCTACATTAATTCAACAAGCATATATAAAGTCCCGACTTTGTGCCTGGCACTGTGTCACAGTATACTACAAGATAATTACATTTTGAAGGTGAATCCATTGTTCACTTTACTGTGAATTTAAGTTGACATGTTATACCTCTTGGGGTATGTAATAGTAATTGGTTTAGCAGGATACTTAACATTTGGTACTAAGTGGACAGACAGTACTAAGTGCTAAGTGTGGAAGGTGCAAACTCTGTCCCATTGTTGAGAAGGCATGAACTCCCCTGTTGATATAGAAGAAGGAGATTGGCTGAGCCCCTGTTGATGTGGAAGAAGGGGGTTGGCTGAG
>CM053591.1:167827851-167864853 GCA_028646515.1 Pseudochirops corinnae
AATGTTGTGAATATTATAATGTTTTGAATGTTTGTCTTGATTTGTAATGGAATAAAGAGAGTGTTCACTATATTTTGTAATCTGAACTCTAAAGGCCGTTCACAGTAGCATTCCTTTGGGAATCTGCTGGTGCATGGCATTACAGGGTACTAAATACTTTATTCTGGAAGGGACTTTAAAAATAATTTGATCTACCACTTTCATTTTACAAATGAGGATATTGAGGCTCAAATTAGTAAAATTTCCCCAGTTCATGCAAGTAGTTAGTAGCAGGGACAAGTACTATGGTACTCTAGAAAGAGTATTTGGTTTAGAATAAGAGGTCTGGGGTTCAAATCCCAACTCTACCATTTATTACCAGGTGACCTCAGGCAAATCACATGACCTCTGGATTTCATGTATAAAATGAAGGGATTGGACTAGAGGACCTCTAAGATCCCTTATGATTCTGAGTCTATGATCATTATAATTTCAACCTAGATTCTCTGAATCCAAAATCCAGGGCTGTTGGTTTTTTCACCACTATGCTGTGCTGCCCAATGTCACTTATTAGGACCTTCGGGTACTAAGATTTGACCACATTCATAGAATTATAAACTTTCATAATTGGAAGAGATCTCAGTGGACATCTGGCTCAACCTGTATCTGTAAAAAAATCCCCTCAATCTGAAAATCAATCAACAAGCATTTATTATGTGTCTACCACATGCTGGGTAGTGTGGTATGTGCTGGAGATACAAAGGAAAAACCAAAGTCCCTGCCCTCAAGGAACTTAGATTTTAATGAAGGTGAGAAGGGAGGAGACTCTAGGTATGGACTCTAGCCTGTGCACAAGCTCAAAGCTGGCACATCAAATATCTCTAACATTCTTTACTTCTGTCTGAAGACCTTCACTGAGGAGAAATTGACAGCATTCTGAAGTAGCCCGATCCACTTTGGGATAAACATTTATGATGAAGTTTTTTCCTAATGTCAAATGCCAGAAATTTGCCCGTTTTGTACTTTCCACACATTTCTCTGAGTTCTGCCTTGCTCAGCCTCAGTTTCCTCATCTATCAAATGGGGATCATAATAGTGCCTCCCTGTTGTGGGTTGTTGTGAGGATCAAATGAGATAATATTTGTAAGGTGATTGGCACAATACCTGACACTTAGTAGGGGCCATGGAAATTCTGGCTGTTATTATTACTAGGTAGATACATCACAGTATGTCTAAGAGCTAAAGAGCTAGCCTTAGAGGAGCCTGACCTGTGATTTCATTGCTAGACATGTCACCCCCTCATCCAATGCGTCTGTCTTGGGACTTTGTCTCAGGAAGTGGTCCTGGACACTGAGAGGGGAAGGGTTTTATATTCATCTCCAAACTAATCTCAGGAATTAATGAAGGAACAGCAACAGAAACTTCATCTGCACAGAACAAGCCAAACAGAGATTTGAAATGTAAGTAATTACCTTTTCTATCAATTCAGACAGACAAGAAAACCTCAAAGAACGCTATCATACTCATAGTATATGGCATGTTTCCTCTTATTTGACCCACACAATATCTCTGAGGAAATCAGTGGAGTTGCTGTGATATGTCCCCACTTCACAGGTGAGGAAATAAAGCCCAGAGACCTCTGTTACTTGCCAAAGAGCATATAGTTAGGAAGCAATAGTGCTGGGGTTTGAATTCAGGATTTTTGACCCCAAATCCAAACTTGCCCAAACTGAACTATTTATTTACACCATCTTCATACTAAGATGATGCCCAAGGATGATAAATTCATTTGAGGAATTTGCACCACTGAGGGTGGTGCACCTTTGACCTAGAGTCAGGAAGACCTGAGTTCAAATTCAGTCTCAGACACTTACTACCTGTTTGATCCAGGAACTTAACCACTCTCTGCCTCCGTTTCCTGTAAATAGGAGCACCTCCCTCCCAGGGTCACAATAAAATGAGTTAATATTTGTAAAGTGCTTAAAGTACCATGTAAATGCCAACTGGTATTCTGGTTTTTAAAGGATTTGTTTTTAATATGAAGGGAAAGTTTCTTTTCTGAACCTTTTTACCCTTGCCCATAGAATTAAGAATGGGCCACTAAGTGGCATCGTAGGAGACAGAACATCAGTCCTGGAGTCAGGAGGACCTGAGTTCCAATCTAGCTTCAGACACTAGCTATGTGACCCTGGTCAAGTTACTTCAGCCTGTTTGCCTCAGTTTCCTCATCTGTAAAATGAGCTGGAGAAGAAAATGACAAACCATTCCAGTATCTTTGCCAAGAAAATCCCAAATGGAATCACGAAGAATTGGAGATGACTGAAATGATTCAACAACAAAAATAAAAATAATAATACTTATACCCCAGGCTATTCACTCAGAAGTGGGCATTCACTCCAAATCAGGACTTGATTTATTGCTCTGCTCATTGTCTAGCTTTGAGAAAGGGTGGAGAAAATGGTAAAAATACAAATTACACTTTTAAAAGTTGTGGATACATTCTCTCCTTTTCCCCACCCCCCAGAGAGCTGGTTGTTAAACATTTATCAGCATACCACTGGTTATATTTTCTATTCCACAAGTTTGGGGGAAGGAAAGGGCTAAGAAAGTATGAGCTTTCATGCAATAACCCCAGTGTGCTCCAGATCCTACCTCCCCTCAGGACCTCCTAACTTGCGCACACCAATACACATTACACCTACATAGAACTGTGATTCTGGCTGCCTTGTCATCTGGGTACCATTCGCGATATGTGCTTGAAAAATTCGTGTTTGTCTAAGGTTATAAAAGTCTGTGTGGTTTGGAACCTGATCTATCTAGCATAGCATACTGGGTGAATAATAAAATCAGGATTAGAGAAATACAGTAAGTTATATTATTCCCAATACAATAGTGATTTCAGTAGGCTGATTTAGAAAATAAGAAACATCTGTCTACACATGAAGATAGTGGTAATAAAAATTAGGGAGAAAGTAGTAAGAAATAAAATAAGTAACAAAATAAAAAGCATTTGAGAATGGAAGGAGCTGTTGATATAAATGCCTTTTTAACAGGTGGTAAAATTGAAGCATGATAGGAAGGCTTGCCCTGGGCTAACAGAGCTGTTAAGCAATACAGGATGGACAACATGTGCGGGCATAGATACATACAATTTGCTAACAGAGTAAATGGAAAGTAATTGTAAAGGGAAAGGCACTAGGAGTTGGAGAAACTGAAAAAAACTTCCTAAAGAAGGTTTACTTTGGTGAGTTTTAAGGGCATCCAGAGATTCTAAGAGATAGGATGAGGGAGAGCATTCTAGACATGTGGGTGGGCAGTCAGTGCAAAAGCATGGAGAAGAGAGATGGAGCATACTGTGTGAAGAACACTAGCAAACATCCATTGAGGATCTACTATGTGTAAGGCCCTGAGGGAAATACAAAGGTGAATAAGTCCTGATACTTTAAGGAAATTTCTGTCTGATCAATAGAAGAGATAAGACATGTACATGAATAACACTTTCCAAGGTAACCAATGACCTTGTTATTATTAAAGACAATGGGCTTTTAAAAATCTTTATCTTCCTTGGCTCCTCTCCGTATCTTTACATATGCTTTCACCATATCTAAAATGTTCTCCTTTCCCTCCTCTACCTTTTGGAGCCTCTAAGTCCCTTCTGGATTCACCTCAAGTGCCATTACCTACAAGACACCTTTCCTGATTTCCCCAGTTGTTAATGTTCCTCCCTGAAATCAGTTTTTATCTCTTGTATATACTTTTCTGTCTTCATGTTGTTTTTTCCATAGTAGAATATAAACTCCTTGAGGTCAAAGATGATTTGGTTTTGTCTTTGTCTCTCCAGCAGCTAGCCTAGTGTCTGGCAGACTTTGACACCAGTTAAGACATTCTCCTATTGAATACATTCTTCTCCCTCAACTACAAAGACACCATCGTCTTTGAGTTCTTCTCCCACCTGTTCCTTCTCTATCTCCTTCCCTAGTATTTTATCCTCTAGCTATCTTGTTAGTTGGATGTTTCCCAAGAATCTATACTTAACCCTCTTCTCTCTCTGTCATTTTTTCTCCCTTGATATTTTCTCACTCCCATTGCTTCAACCAACATTTCTATGCAGAAAATTCCCCAATCTCCATCTTCAGCTCTGGTCTCTAGTCTGAACTCTAGACTAACATCACCAACCACCTAAAACCTATATTCACTTGACTGTCCCACTGGTACCTCAAACCTGACATTTCCAAAACCAGATTCATGATTTTTCCTCCTTAATCAGCTTCTTCAAAACCCATTATTCCTCATTCTATCTCCCAAGTTTTTATGTTCAGAGTTATCTTTAAATTCTTCCTTTCCCTCACCTCACAGAGCCAAACAAGTACAAGGAACTGTCAGTTCAATCAATCAATATTTATTAAGCTCTTACTATGTGTCAAGAAATGTATTAAGTTCTTTGGATACAAAAGAAGCAAAAGAGAGTCCCTGCCCTCAAAAAGCTTACAATCGAATTGCGGGAGACAACATGTACACAAATATATACAAACAAGTTACATATAGGATAAATGGGAAATATTGAGCAGAAGGGAGACACCAGAATAAAGAAGGATTGGAAAAGACTTACTGCAATAGACAGAATTTTAGTTGAGACTCGCAGAAAGCTAAGGGAGCCAAGAGGCAGAGATAAAGAGAGAGAGCATTCTAGGAATGGGGGACAGTAAGAGAAAATGCCAGGAGCCAAGATATGGAGTGACTTGTTCTTGGAATATCCAGGTGGCTAATGCAAAGATTATGGTGAGGAGTAAGGTGTAAGGAACCAGGAAAGATACGAGGAGGTCAGGTCATGAAGAACTTTTGATAGCAAACAGGGCATTTTGTACTGCTCCTAGAAGCAATAGGGAGCCACTAGAATTTGTTGAACAGGGAAGTGACATGACCAGACCTACATTTTAGGAAAATCATTTTTGCAGCTGAATGGAGAATGGGTTGGAGTGGGCCCACCCCTTGAACCCCTTCCTTCTTATTTATTCTCTCTAGGCTTCTAACAAGTCTTTCAGACCCAGAACAGAAGGTTGCCTTTGTAGGTTTCTTTGACTTTTGAAGGAACAAAGAAGATGATGGGAGAACAGGGGAAGGGGTAGTAGCAGCAAATATTGACAATGAGAGGTGAGAATGTGCTTTAAGCAAACTTGACTTCATTTTTCCTAGGGTCAATATGATGTCAGAATGTTAAATTGAAAATATGTAAGATGATTGTTGATTTAAAGGCTTTTTATAAGAAATATAAAAGGGGCTGTGGTATAGTGATGCTCACAGGATCATAGAGAAAGAGAAGCAGCGTGGAGTAAAGGAAAGAGAGCCAATTTCAAAGCCTGGATACTGGTTCGGACTCAGATACATACTGACAACATGAACCAGGGAAAATCAACTAACTGCTCAGTTTTCTGAGGCAGAAATTATCAAATTCATATTGGCCCACCACTCCACAGTGCTGCCTTAACTAAATTTAAATGTAATTAGGAAATATTTAAAGAAATAAATAAAAACACATAGGACATAGATAATGTTAGTATGTGGTTTTCTATGTCAATATGTCACTACAGGGATACTTATATATGGGTGAGTGATTTCTGTTTCTATTTGAGTTTGACATCACAGTTGTAGGCAGCTACATAAGACAGGATTCTCAATCTTTTTTAATGTCACAGACCCCTTTGGTAGTCCTATGAAGCCTATGGACCCCTTCTCAGAATAATGTTTTTAAGCATAAAACAAAAGCATAAAACAAAATACATAAGACTATAAAGAAAACCAACTAGAATGAAATGTTATCCAATTTTTTTTTTAAATCACATTCATAGATATCAGGTTAAGAAATCCAGCTAAGACTATGAACTACAAAGAAGGTACCAACCTACATTGGGAGAGGGATTTCCTTCATCCAAAAGTTCCCTACACCAACAAAATCAATGACGTAGTCTTTATGTCATAATAAATGTTCCATAATTGCATTGATAAACTCAATTTCCCTTCCAGCTATAAACTTTTTCCATGGCTCTCTGGCTTTTTCTCTCTCCCCCTCTTTCTAATAAAACACCTCCTGGTAACGTCTCTAATTACTCAAAATGAAGAAATAAAAGAGAATTTTGATTTTCCTACCTGGATTTTGCTGTATCCAGTCTGGAAGCCAATTTAGCTCACAGTCACATACCCAAGGGTTTCCATGTAGGTACATGCTCTCTAGTTCAGTCATATACAGAATCATATCCTGTGGGATGGAGGTCAGGAAGTTGTCTGACAAATAGATGTACTTTATGAATGAAATTTTAAATATCTGGAAATAGCTCAAGGAGACAAAAGTATTGGGATGGAGTTTGGCGAGCAGATTTCCTTCCAGGTGCACGAGCCTAAGGGAGGTGAGTCCATAAAAGGTCTCTGGGTTTATAAACTCCAGATTGTTATGGTCCAGGTGTAGCCGAATCAAGCTCCTGAGGCCATGAAAGGTATCTTTGTGAAGTCTTCTGACTTTGTTGTAGCTCATTTTTAAAACCTCATGAATTAAAAAGAAAAAGGAAAAAAAATCAAATTAGCTCAGTAAACCATTGTTTCCATGAGAGAGAAAAGCATTGGTATTTGGTTGCCTGTGACTTTGATGGATGTTGGACCAGAGATGGAAGGAATAGCACAATGCTGTTTTTTTTTTCCACAATGCTTATCCCTAGTCTAATACATACAATACCCCGACCTTCAATAATTACTCAGGATGCAACATTTTTAAAGTATGAAAGTAAAAACCAGTTCCACAATGGCCCCTAGTTATACCATATTGAATGAATGAATGCTTTCTATGATCCAGGACCTGGGCTAAGTGATGGATGTGCAAAAACAAGCAAGCAAGATGTGTAAACTTTAAAGTAACTTACTTTGTAATGAAGGAAGGAAAGACATAATGGAGAATTGGGAGTGTGGAATGATTGTGTGGCCACATGGTTTGGAAATGGATGAAAAGTGACACAGAGAAGGGATTCTGGGCAAAATAAGCTGAAAGTATTATCAGACCCCAGAGTCCCAGGGGCAGAGTCTAGGTTCCAGTGGGAGAAGGTTGAGGAAAGTGGCCTGAGTGCAGATGGTAGGGTTTGGAAATGGTCAGAAATTTATTGGTTTTATTTATTTATTTGGTTGCTTCTTTGTTTAGCTCATATCTGTGATATCATTGACATAAGGAATTCCCAGTGAGGAACTTCCCTCTAGGAATATAGATTAACCGATCTTCATCTTATAATCTTAGAGAGTTTCTTGTAGAAAACTTCTGAGAGATTAAATGACTTGTCCAAGGTCATATAATCAATGGGCATCAGAGAGGCTGGATTTGAACCCAAGTCACCCTGACCATGAAGTCAGCCATCCTGATACACCACATTGCCTCTTTCCATATTGGTGTGGTCTGAGAATTAGCCAATGATAACATCATAGATTGCCTTGATGGGAGACATATGGGTTTAACTCATGGTCAGAAAGGCAGAGTGGTACAGCACAGTTACAGTATAGTATAGTACAGTACAGTACAGTATAGTGGTTTAGTATAGAGTCGTATAGTAGAGCTGGACTTACCTTAGTCAGGAAATCCTGAGTTCAAATCTTGCCTCTGACACTTACTAACTGGATGATTCTGGGCAAGTTGCATCATCTCCATGAATCTCAGTAAGTGGGCATAATAATATCTTCAGTAGCTATATCACAGGGTTCTGCTGAGGCTCAAATGAACTAATGCGGACTGTACTAAAACTCAGTGCAATTTAGTCTCAATAGCTTAAAATTGTGACACCCCACACATGTAAAGTGCTCTTGAAATTTTAAAACATTATATGTCAGTTCTTATTATCATTCAAATGTCCTTGGGGAATTCACTAAGACTCTGATACTCAGCTGCTTCATCATATATAAAATGAGAAGGTTGATTTAGATGGCTACTAAGGTTCCTTTCAGATCTAAATATCTCAAGGGATCTCTAGTTATTGTTATTGTTCAGTTGTGTTTGACACTTTGTGACTCCATGGGCCATATTGTCCATGGGGTTTTCTTGACAAAGATACTGGAGTGGTTTGCCATTTCCTTCAACAGTAGATGAAGGCAAACAGCTTACGTGACTTGCCCAGGGTCACAGTGGCTGGAAGTACTAGTTTTATTTTAATGTCTCTGAATTCCATTAAGATTCCAAGGGAATACTACTCAAAGTGGTCTCTGGATTAAGTTTAAATGCTTGGTAATCCTCAGGAATAAAAATACAGTATGGTTTCATTAGCTTAGGCTACAAGAAATGTCACTTCATTCTATGGACTACAATTTCCAAATAGAACTGGAAAAGTCAGCATATTGCTTTCTCAGGTATGTGATGTACCTCTTCCTCCAATCCACAAAGGACAATCTCTAGAATATGAGGGAGGATAACTTTGCGCCCATTTTTTCTTTCTTACCTGCACAGCATTTAAACCTGTAAATGTCTTGTCTGGGATGGCACAAATAATGATGATGATGATGATGATGATGATGATGATGATGATGATGATGATAGTAGCTAGCATTTACATGATGCTTTAAGGTTTGCAAAGCACTTTACAAATATTACCTTGTTTTATCTTCACAACAATCTTGGAAAGTAAGTGCTATTATCATTTCCATTTTACAGAGGAGAAAACTGAAGCAGACAAAGGTTAAAAGTCACACAGTTTGCCTTTTTTTCTTCCTTACCTGCAAGGCATGTAAATCTGTAAATGTCTTGTCTGGGATGTCACGAATCTCATTACTGTGTAGCATCAGCAGCTCCAGCTTGTGCAGGCCAGTAAAGTCTGTTTTAGTCAATTTAATCAAGCTGTTGTAACTATAAAAAAGAGAGGTTTCCTGTGTTGTGTATAGTCCAACAGAGAAAGCTCAAAAAGGAAAAATGAAAAACAGCACATTTTTGCAAATGCATCCATGAAATTTTCTTCTGGATCCAACAGGATATGATAGTCATTCAAAGTTCATAAATATAATTTGTGTAAGAATTCACACTGGAGGCTTCCCACAAAATAAGTTGGAGAGAGGGGAGTTTATCTCCTTTAGCTTTGCCTACCAAACAAAGGCGGGTCTTCCATGTGTAAAAGTTGTCAAATTTTTCATAAAATTTTTTTCTTTAGTATGGCAATTAGGGTTGAGAATTTTCGAGATCATATTGAAGAATGGTTTTGAACAATTCATTAGCCACTGAACATGGGGGACAATATCACAAAACTCTAGATGGTCTTTCATTTAAGTTTCAATGATAGAACGTTTTCCTTCTGAAAGATAGTTTAACAATGAATGTATTGTGATATTGTCTATAGTCTGTTATGAAGATCCTAACCCTTACTTTTTAATATGTGTACACATAGACATACACACACATATGCATTGTATTGACACAAACAGACACAATGTTCAGTTAAAACTATTCCATATTGACCTATTTAAAAAAGCCCTCTATGCCCTCCCAAAGGGAAATGGATAAAGGAACAGACATTGATACAGTTGATTACCATCTCTTTAAAAATGTTTCACTAACATAATCAATGACCACATCAAAGAAGCCAAAGAAACTTAGAAATCCTCATCCAGCAAACATATTTCATTGCCACCTGGAGAGAAGTGGCAGCTAAGTATGAAACTCATTTAGAATATTAACCTGTTTGTAAAATTTTCGAGAGGAAATTTATTTCCTTGGACAAATGATTCAAACTCCCCCCATACCAGGTCTCCCTGTAAAATAAGGGGGTTTGATTATATGATCCTGAAATCTCTTTCAGCTCTATATCTATGATTCTAAGATCCTATAATCATGAGCAGTATGACCTCACCCAACAGCCAGGATTTCTGATTCCAAGACTAGTGTACTCTCCCCTGTACCAATGCCACTCTGCATCTCCTTCAATATCTAGGGACTTGGTCTGGCTACCCCTCCTCCTTTGTCCTCTCTCCCAATCAGGAATGAGGGGAAAAGGCTCAAAAATAGTTAATATGAAAACAAAAACTCTTAAAATTATTGAAACCACCACCAGATTTTGGTTAGTTCTTGCACTGCTCATTTCCAGAGACTGGAAACAATATTTAACTTTTATTTCCCATTTCTTAAAAGCTGGGATTCCACTTATTAGTGGCCTCCTGATGAAGCAGACATAATTCTTCCCAGTTCAAGGAAGCTCAGGTCAAAGACTTACAAAGAGAAGAGGGAAATGTTTCACCTACCCCAGGTTGATGCGTTCTGCATTGGCAGGGATGGTATCTGGGATGGTAGTGAGGTACCGGAACGTGCAATGAACCTCTGTTGGGACATAACAAGCGCAGCGGCGGGGGCAGGCACTGCCATAGGGAAGAGTTGCCAGGCAGACACTGACCAGAGAGGCCAGCAAGGGAGGGAGTTCTTTGCCTTTTACTTTCATCCTGAAACAACATCTCTGTCAGCAAGGACAAGTACAGATAGCCAGACCCTGCCTACTCCCTTCTCCCCCCCACCTCCTCAGAACATAAACACAACTGGTCAGTGTTGCCCACAACATTCACTGACAGACTTGTTCTTGGGGAATCTGTATTGTCTGCTATCCTCAAATGGAGCTCTGTCATCCAGAGGAATATTTATCATCAAGAAAATTCTTTCACAGCTTCTCACTTTCTTAATGAAAAGCAACAGGGGGACATGTTATTTAGGAGTTGTTAAAAAGTGAAACTGGAGAGCTTAATGAGGATCCAGTTACCACTGAATCTCACTGTATGTGATTGGGAGTGTTTGTAAATTGTCTTCGCCTGGGCCCTGGCCAGGCAGAACACGTAGGCTGCTTTATTGCCAAATAATGACTATAAACAATAGTAAGGGATTGGATGGGACTGAAGTGGCTTTATGTGTTGGGCTGCAGAAAAAATTTCAGAGACTTTGCAAGTGTAATCCTGCCCCGGTTCCATAGAGAATGTCCTAGCCAAGACTTTCTCTCTCTGTTACCATCTCTTTCTCCTCTTCTTCCTCCTTCTCCCTACTCTTCATCTAAATGTTGTTGTTTCTCTTTGGAGCATCACCAGGAGTAAGAAGCACACAATCCCTCACCAGGAATCACTGTTGTTGCCCAAATGTTGTCTCAGCATCAGTAGCTAAACCTAATTATACCCACTCCCCACTAGCACCCCAGCACCTAAGCGTTGCCCTGAAACCTTCATGCTGCTGATGCTGACAGAAATGATTCTTACAAGATGTTCAGGAAGCTTCAATGAATTGTTTCCTTCAATATCTGGGGCTGTGTGTGTGCCTTTAGCTATATGACTTGGTTGAAAGTAACACTGATGTCAAAGTGCTTATAGGATTTGCTGTAAACTTTGGGTAGCTAGGAAGCAAACCAGGTTTAGGAAACAGAAATGTAAGAGAACCCTGGTCGAATCCAATTTAATGTGAGTGCCTAGGTGCTTTCGATAATTGATTGCTAAATATTTCACAGCCACTTGATGTTTTGAAATAGTCTTTCCCCCCATGTATACTTAGATTAGCAAAGGCATAGTCAACTTGGAATGAACTCCTGGGCTGGAGACTAGAAGGATACAAAGGCATTCGACCCCCAGATCTGGCACAAAATGGGAATGACTTGGAAGAAAATCAAAGAAGAGAGGTTAAAAGGGGGAGAAAGGAATTTTGCAAAAGCTGCACAACATATGCAACAAGAAAGAGAGAGGCTGACAATACCTGAGAATCGGTTTTTTTGTATGGCAGATTAGTCTTTCCCAGTCATTGATTCTTCCCGTGAGATAGGCAGAAATTGACTAGGAGAAGAAAAGTTCTCTGAACCAAAGGTGCAGGACGCTTGAAGAATTCCTTTTGCTTGGCAGACAAATAATTAATACTCCAGGCAGAAGGAGAGAGGCGCAGCTTCAGGGTGATACATGTGCCCCGAATAATTGCAGGGAAAGTGATGTTTTAGCTGAAGAAATATTTAAAAGAAAGTATAATTCTTTTTGGTTTATTCTTTCTCCCTGGACAAAGTTTTGTTTTGTTTTTCAATAATGCACTCCAAGTTTTCCTTGTATTTCCATTTTAATGCCACTATTGATGTCTCTCCTCCACCCTGTCTTCCCGCCTGGGTCCCAGGAGCTTCACCTCAAATTCTAATTCCTGAAAACTCTCACGGGTTCCAAAAATGTGGGTCTCCACCTATTGTTCCCCTTTCTTGTGAAAGTCTCTTGAGCCTGGCTTCAGTCACTGAAACAGAGGGAGTTTCCCTTCTTGCTTTCGGTCTCTCTTGACTTCCTCCCCAGTGTGTCCTCCCATCACCCCCTTCCCTCTACCTCCCCCTCTCTCCCTCCCTCTCTCCCTCTTGTCCCCTCTCCTTCTCCCTTTCTCTCTCTCTCCACAAAGTCCCTACTCTCCAGGCTAATCTTGCCACATTCCTACTTTAGCCCCCTGTTCAACCACGTCCCGCTCCTCCTCCTGTACCTTGCAAGAAAATGATTGGAGCACTCCTTACCTTACCTCTTTGCCCAAGCAGCCAATAGGCTGGTGCGTTTCCAGAAGCAGTCGGAGCTGTACAAGGCTAGAGGGCTCTAAGGCAACTCCTGGAGATGAAGAAACTGTCAAAAATGTGCAGAGCCAGTGAATGAAGTTCTGGGAGGGAGGAACTCGCTGGGGGAGTGACATGCATGTCTGGGGGATTTTACTGAGGGGCCCCAGAGCACACAGATACTAAACCGCTGCAGTCAGTTTGTTTTGGTTTTCCAAGAGTGCTCGAAAAGTTTCTCCACATGGTAGTGGGCATACTTCCTTTCAGAATGCTTCTCAAGCTCCCAAGAATATGGTTTCTCTGGGAAGAGCCTTGCTAAAATAGGCTGGAAACTATATGGGGGAAACTTGGCAGAGAGTCCATGTTAGACTTGGACTGAGGAAAGCCTGGGTTCAAATATTGCCCCTGACACCCAGTATATGTTCAACCTTGGGCAAGTCAATTCAACTCTCTGGGGCTCAGTTTCCTCCTCTATAAAATAGGCACAATGTTCCTTTTAAGTACCTTTTTTACAGAGTCCTTGTGAGGTTCAGATGCATTACCATATATCTAAAACATTTTGTAAATTTAAAATTTCCACATGTATGCCTGTTTAATACTATTGGTCTTTGAGAGGCAGCCTGGCATAATGGATAGAGTACCAACTCTGGTGTCAGGAAATCTGGGCTCCATTCTTGCCTCTGATGCGGAGTATACTAGTTGTATTACTGCTGAAGCTTTTGGGGTCCCAGCCCCCTCTCTCAAACTGCTTGTTAGAGTAGAATTACTGATTTGTACCTAAGGAAAGGAAACCCCCATACCTGGGGTTTGCTCCTCTGATGAAATCACCGGTCTGGTTTGGAGCAGGAATGAATGCAACAGGAAGAATACAAGATTTGGAGAGCACCATCACATCTCCTCCCCATTCTTGGTCTCCATGTAGTCAGAGTTTAAACATTTGTCCTCTTTCCCCACAACCAAGGGCTTGTTCTTAGCTCCCTGTATTCCTTATGGACTTTGGTCAAAGAAGTGGGTGGCAGCCTTTAAAATAACAGGTTCTGTTGATCCTTTCAAGTTTGAAATACCAATTTACCCAAATGTGGGATTATGAATTTAGAGGTGAAAAGACTTTGGAGGTCAAAATCTTCTTTTTACAGAAGTTAGGTGACCTATTCAAGACCACACAACATCACATCTTGGATTGCTGTCCTCTTGGTCAGTTGCTGGCATATCATACAAAACATCCTGGCTTGGAGTGAGAATACTTGCAGCCATGCTTAGTAGTTGGGTGATTTGGACATGCTGCCTAGCCTCTGAACCTTACCTCCCTCATCTGCAAAATGGGGGAAATGATGGTTGTATTACCTGGTTCTCATGGTTGCTATGAATCAGTGCTTTGGAAACCTATGAAACTGAGTTTTCATGTTAGGTGTGGAGGAAAAAAGTGAAAAGCAAACTGCTTGCTCTTAATTAGCAATCATTAGCAGAATAGAATTTCTCTGGGTATGATATTCTATATTTTCCAAACACGCATTTGTTAGCTTTCTGTTAGGAAAGGAACTGGACCACGTGAGAATTAGGGCTAGACTTGAAGTCAAAGGAACTGGGTTTGACTATCAGCTTTGCTGCTTCTACCTGTATGGTTTTAAGTAAGTCATATTTATTAATCTCTGTGCCTCAGTTTCCTCATCTGAAAAATGCAGCGGTTGGACTAGATGACCTATATGGCCCCTTCTGGTTCTAGATCGATGATCCTATGAAGTCTGAAGTCTGAATTGTAGAAAACTGAAGAATTAAAAAACAAACAAATGATGTTTTCAGATACTGTAAGTTTAGTGGTTATGAGGCAAAACCCTGTGGAACTCTAGCCAGCTAAAAAACACTTGTGGATGTCGATGGGAAAATGTAAAAAATATGTAGAGCTTCAGGAAATGAGGAGTTACCAGTGGTAATGGGGAGCAAACAGGGAAACAGACAGCAGGAAAGCAGGATTGTGAGGATGGAGAAGGAAGTTCTGATCCTCAAGGAAAGACGATACTGTTTAAAGCGAATTCCTGTATGCAGTGATGGAGAGGCAGTGTGTTATGGTGGAAAGAACACTGGATTTGACATGACTTATTATATGTCGGGCAAGACATTGACTTCTCCTTGCCTTAGTGTCCTGGTCTATAACATACGAGTATTGCAATCAGTGATCCATTAAGTTGATCCCAGCTCTAAAATCTTATAATCCAAGGATCCTAAGAGCCATGCCAATGTAGAACGATAGATGATTAAGGTTTGGAAAGGAACTACAAGTTCCCATGAGAAGTCTTTAAGACACACAGAAGTTTCAAAAATCACTGTCTGATTTTTTTTTTGCTATAATTTTAAATCACAGTTGCTATCAGTTTTCATTGTGCCTTCACAAAAGTGGGATGTTTTGGATGCAAGTCCAGAATGTTTGTGGTTTTCCAGCATTCCTCATGACCAGCAGCTAGTCTGTCTCCCCCATCATACTACTGCTGGAGAGCTAGACTTTGTGTTCTTGAGCCAATTACCACTTGAGGTTTGGTCTATTACTCCCCAAACTAAAACCTACAGCAAACTATAAAATGATGATCCTGTTCCATGCATAGCTTTTGTGTTTGTAGGACGAGTGACTTGGGAAAATCTCCTTTTACCTATCTGTAGTGGTATCTGACCACTAGTCTGGATTTAAGGGGGAAAAAATTATAACTACGATATGAGGTAATATTTTCTCCAACTGCTTTGTATCACTCTAGCCTTTTCATATATTTTCCATTTTTCTTTATTTAATAGCGACAGTGCAGCAAATTATCAGATGTCCTCTCATTTAAATTTTTCAATTTCGATATTTCAGGAAATCAATTCTGTTGTTGAGGACTAATAATCTGTGTGACAAGTTGTCCAGAGTGGTCTTTTGCCTTTTTCCTCTTGCCTATTCCCTCATTGGACAGCTAGGTGGCATAGTAGATAGAGTGCCAGACCTGGAGTCAGAAAGACTCATCTTCCTGAGTTCAAATGTGGCCTTAGACACTTACTGGCTATGTGACCCTGAACACTTAACCCTGTTTGCCTCAGTTGCTTCATCTGTAAAATAAGCTGGAAAAAGAAATGGCAGACTACTCCAGTATCTTTGCCAAGAAAACCCCAATGGGATCACAAAGAGTTGGACATGACTGAATGACCACAAAATTCTTTTACTATTCAATTCAAGTCAACATGAGCCCCAAATAATTACTAATGTCCTGCTTTTGATGGCATCTCTTTCAGAAGGGGAAGAAAACAAATTAATGTTCCATTTTACTTCTTTTGGGGTTGTTCTGGAACCAAATTTGGTTTGTAGGAGGAATTGGAATTCCTTACTAAAATGATTTTTTTCTAATATCTAGAAATCCTTTATCCATGCTTTCCGTGGCCCCCATTATAAGCGCATAATATGGCATTGAAAGCATATTCACCATTTTCAGAACATTTGTTGTTGATTTCATGAAATAAAGATCTTTGTAATCCATTTTTCTCAATAGCCAATAGATAGCCTGGTATCACAGTTGGCATCTGTTGGGACCAACTGCTTAGTTACTTTCAGCTTTCTTCTGCTCCATTTGTTTCTCTTTTGATGAAATGGAGCCTTTGCACCCAAACAGGAGCAATGATCCTCCTCAAGAGAGAGAGGTCACATCTGGATCCTACTTGGGGAAAGACCAACCTGTAACTTCACTACTGCTGTTGAGAGCACCATCATCCTCCCAGTCAGCCAAGCTCAAAACTTAGATATCATCCTCAACTCTTCACTTTGTCACATACACTCCCCACCCCATCCATCAGTTGTCAAGTCTTATTGATTTCTCTTCGTACCATGCTCCCTTCTCTCCTCTGATGCTGCCCCCCACCCTGGTGTAAGCTCTCACCCCTTCACACCTGGACTATTGCAATTACCTGCTGCTGGCTGGTCTCTGCCACCACTCTCTTCCCACTCTAGTTCATCCTTCCTCTTTGGCCCAAGTGATTTTCCTAAAGCACAGGTCCAACCACATCACCCTACCTCTGTCTACTCAGTAAACTCCAGTAGCAACTCCTTCTGTCTCTAGATCTATGCTCCTATTGATCTTAGTTCTATTAATAGCCTTAATACGTGGGCCATCACCAGTTGTCCTGACCTATGTCTTGCTACTGGACTCCAATAACTCTGGAGGAGAGCATGAGGCTGATGACTGCATAATTCTGCCTCATTTTTATCCAATTCACTTGCAAGTCAAGACATTACCTTCCTGATGTCATTGGTCCTCTTCAAGAACAAAGGACGAACAAAAACAATAGCCTTAATGCTAATAGCTAGCATTTATGTAGCACTTTAAAGTTTGCAAAGCAATCCACACATAGTATATCATTTTATCCACGAAATAGTCCTGGGAGGTGGGTGCTGTTATCACCTCCATTGTACCGATAGAGGAACTGAAGCAAACAAAGGACTTGACTTGCCCAGCTAGCATCTGAGACTGAATTTGAACTCAGGTCTTCCTGACTCAAGGTTTAACACTACCCCCATATAACCTAGCTACCTAAATACTCGCTGACCAGTGGCTCAAAGATTTCTGAGTCAATGAAGCATCTTTCACCAGTGGACATCTCTAATGCCTTGGGAATTAGGTATTAGGGGTTCTCTGATTTTAATGGTATAGATAGTGGCAGTATAAAGTAATCATCAATGTCTTGTCTCTATTTTCTAAGTGTAAGCAGAGTTGGGTTGGCATTAGCCCAAGGGGTTGGGGACCAGGGATACACAATATCTGACCTCACCAGCTACCCTGGCAGGAGATTTTATTGAAAGAACAACTTCCAGGTGGTTTTTGAGGTCTGCCACAGAAGGAGGGAAGGAGTTATAGGAAATCAAAAGCATAATTAGAGCAGGAACACTGAGGAGGCTCTCTGTCCAATGCATGTTCTGGGCTTCTGGGCTTTTCATTGTTCTTAGTCTTCTTCAAGGCTGGATTTCACCAGTAGGGATGAGACCTGGCTGCCTCTGCCATTAGGATACACATGGCAGAGATATCAGACATACTCAGATCTGGGATGTTATCACTTCCTTCATCTGATCACAAGCCAGAAAAATTGAAGACCCTGTCAAATGAGAAAAAAGAATTATCTCCCACCCCCGCACCCATCTCCTCTTATCCTCACTTTGTTCTGGGTTTCTGTCTTCACTTTACTTGCATAAGTCATAAGCCAAATATTCACTAATCCCCAGACTTTATAATTCTGCTCCATAACTGTTCTCATTGATGAGATAATTTAATGGCAGAGAGTCGAAACAAAGGCTCATATCCCTAAGCCAAACTGGTGCTACACACTCGCCCTAAGTCAGAACTGGGAGAGAGTGGAGAGTTCATTGGTTCCAACCCCCTTATTTTACAAATGAGGAAAACCAAGTCCAGAATGGGTGATGGATTTATCCAAGTCACACAGTTAATGAAGGAGCCAGGACAAAACCTAGGTTTTCTGCCTCCTTGGCTAGTGTCCTAGTCCTTATTAGTTCAAAGAGTACTGAGCTTAGAATCCAAAGACTTGGGTTTTAATCTTGGTTCATCTATTTACTACCTGTGCGATCTCAATAAGTCATTTCATTGGCTTGATTATAATCTTTTTTAATTTAGAAGGGACTTTAGAGGACACTGAATCCAATTCCTTCATTTTATAGATGGGGAAACTGAGGCTGAGAAAAGCTAATGACTTGCCCAATCACATAGCTAGTCAATGTCAGAGGCAGGATATAAACTTACATCTTTCTGACTCCAAAACCAGCACTCTACCCATTGTACCACCTACTTGCAGTAAATTGAGGATTAGACAATAAAAATAACAATGGCAACGATGATAATGATAATGATGACAATAATGACGATGATGACAACTTGCATTTATATTGAGCATAAGGTTGGCAAAGTGCTTCCACACCAATCTCTGTGAGATAGGAAGGACAAATATCATTATTCACATTTCATAGATGAGGAAACTGAAGTTCTGAGAGTTCAGTGACTTATTCAAGTTGTTTACCCTTCATTTTCCAAGAGGATCAATGACATTAATAATAATAATAATAAATTAGAGCACAGGGGCAGCTAAATGGCACAGTGAATAGAGCACCGGCCCTGGAGTCAGGAGGACCTGAATTCAAATCTGGCCTCAGACAGTTAACACTTACTAGTCGTGTGACCTTGGGCAAGTCACTTAACCCCATGAGCCCTACCTTCCCCCCTCCAAAAAGCAAAACAAGCAAACAAACAAACAAATAAAATTAAATAAATTAAATCATAGTAAAAGAACTATAGGCTTTGAATCAAGAGGGCCTGGGTTCAAATATGGTCTCAGACACTTTCCAGCTGTGTGATCCTGGGCAAGTCACTTACCCTCTGTTTGCATCAATTTACTCACTTGTAAAATGAAGATAATAATAGCACATACTTCCCAGGGTTATGAGGCTTAAATGTGGAGATAACTGTAAAACACTTAGTACAGTGCCTGTGTCAGCGCTATATAAATGTTAGCTATTATCATTAATTACTAACTAATGAATAATGGTTCTTGATCAATTTAAATGAAATATAGCTTTTGCTGGTTTGCATATTTAATGGAATTTATTTTGTACCAAAAGAAATACAAATGCCAATTCCAAATGGTCCTTTCAGGTTTTTAAGATACATTTCCCACTTAACAAGTCATCTACCTGACATTCTTTTTCACCAGGCAAGATGTAATCTGACTCTATCTCATGCTAAAGGAACAGATCTGTACACATAGCCAGCCGCTGGCCACCCAGGTGGTTGTTAAATGTGAAAGGTTTTCTGTCCTTTGCTAAAGGAGAAAGGCACAACAGAGCTTTTCTTGTTCGAGCCAAGAATCAAAGCTGTGACCTATGAGCTCCTAGACTACACCTCCCACAAATGCTGTTTTCTAGACCCATTCAGGGCATATGAAAAATCCATCTATGAAGTAGCTGGAAAAGCTATGACATATCTTCATTACCATCATAGGTTACCATTTAAAGGGCTGCCCTAGGCACTGGAAAGGTATAAATCACTTGTTAGAAAAAAAGAATTGCTTCCTTTAAAAAGTTAAAATCTAATTTGCTATCAAATGGAAAGCAGCGGTGTGGTATTGTAGAAACAGAGGCGAAGCTGGAGACGAAGGATCTGGGTTTGAATCCCAATTCTACCATTACTACCCAGGTGACCATGACTTCCTGTGCAAGTCATGGAATCTTCTGGCCTTCAGTTTCCTTATCTGTAAAAAGAGAACGTAGGACTAATGACCCTAAGGTGCCTTCCAGCTCTAAATCCCATGATCCTGTGAACCTTAGTGTAGCATCCAACTCCTCTGCTATCTGGTACTCCCTGGTCTTTTCAGCATTATCTCATATTACTTCCTTCCACACTTTGGGCATTTTCCAAGTGGGATATTCTTTCCTCTAAAACGTGTCCTGTGGCTCTCTCATCTGTGCTTCTGGGCACTATTTCTTGTTTAGGGAGTATTATCAAGGCCATTCAGATTCAGAGCAGCAAAGTCTCGTGTAGATCAGTCAGTCCAGCATCATTTTATAGATGGGGGATACTAAAGTATAGAGGGAGCAGCGAGGGGGCTCAGTGGATAGAGTGCCAAGCCTGGAGTTAAGAAGACCCAAGTCCAAATCTGGTCCCAGACACTTACTAGTTGTGTGACCCTGGGCAAGTCACTTATGTTGTTTGTCTCAGTTTCCTCATCTATTAAATGAATTGGAGGAGGAAATGGCAAACCACTCCAGTATCTCTGCCAAGAAAATCCCAAATGGGGTCATGAAGAATCAGACACAATATAAACAAATGAACAATGGCAACGATGTACAGAGCAGAGGAGGATGGGAATGGGGGATAAGTGGGGGAATTGATTACTGTCCCTCATTCCTGAAGAGGACTAAAATGATATGACTATGTTGGAGTCAAGGTGCAGTGTGCCTGACTGAGCTCAGAACACTCTACCACAAGTTGGGCATAAACAGTCCATATGAATGCCATGCTTTTCCATCCTGTGCCAGCATTTCCCAAGTCACACAACAGATTCCAGAGTTCTTCAGAGAAACCTTGAGAGTGTCCTTGTATTGCTTCTTCTCACCACCAATTAAGTGCCTGCCTTGTGTGAGTTCTCAGCAAAATAGTCTTTTAGACAAATATACATTTTGGCATTCAAACAACATGGCCAGCCCATTGTAGTTGCCCTCTGCAGAAGAGTTTGAATGCTTGGCAGTATAGCTTGAGAAAGGACCTCAGTGTCTGGCACCTTATCTTTCTAGGTGATCTTCAGAATCTTCCCAAGACAAATCAAATGGCAGGAATTCTGTTTCCTAGCATGAAACTAGTATAATGTCCAGGTTTCACAGGCATACAACAATGAGATCAACACAACAATTCTGTAGCTCTTCAGTTTGGTAGCAGTCTAATACCTCTTCTTTCTCATACTTTCCTTAGGAGCCTACCAAACATTGAGGTAGCTTTGGCAATGCATATGTCAACCTCATCATCTATGTGTACATCACTGGAAAAAAATTACCCATCAACTCTCCCTCCACTTTAATCTTGGCTGGTAGCCTCTTCAAGTTAAATGATTCACCATCAGTATGGTAGCTGACCTTGATGCCATATTCATCTTCATTGAAAGCTTCTGACAACATTGCTGCAAACACCATGCTAAAAAGCATGGGAGCAAGCACATAGCTTTGCTCCACTCCATTGGTGACAGGAAGGTTCAAGAGCATTGTCCATTATCCAGAACCTCAGGAAAGCATGCCATTATGAAACTGATATACAATACTGATGAACTTCTCTGGCTAATCAAATTTTGACGTAATTTTCCATAAGCCCTCATGACTGATTGTATTAAAGGCCTTGGTCTGATCAATGAATGTTGTATACAGACCTCTGTTCTGCACACAACAAATGTTCTGCATTTCTCTTGAAGTTGTCAGGCAGCAAACACTATATTGACTAGTCCTCAGCCCTTTCTGAAGCCACACTGGCTCTCAAGTAGATGAGAGGTGAAGGATCAGCCTATTAAGGAGGACTCTTGCCAGAAATGACCAAAAGAGAGACCCATACTTCACCACCGTTATTGTCACAGGACAATCTATTTCTTTTGCTTTTAGAGAGACAAACATTTAAGGCATCCTTAAACTCCTGGGGGATAACCTCCTTTTGCCATATAGCCTGGAAAATTTTAGTCAACTTTTGGATAAGCTTTCTGTCAGCTTTTTGTATGAGTGGATCCCACTGTCTTGTAAAGCTCACCTGGAAGAGAGGGAGGCCAACAACTTCAAAAACTCTGTCTCACTTAAATCTAATTTATGCATGAATCAAAAGACATCACCCATACTGTTTTACCATTTTTACCTATCTCAAAGTCCTGTGGTGATGGACAAATGTTAAAGCAGCAGGTGCAGATACACTGGGAGCTATGGTCACAACCCCACTCACAGGCAGCCCAGCCCCTAGAGTCATCGTACAGCACTGAAGCTGCAGTGAGATTCAGCAGCCACTTGGGTGTCTGAGCAGCCTTTTAAGGACCACACTGCTCACCTTCTAGTGTGAGGAAGAGGCTAGAAAAGGTGCCCTAAAATTGTCTGCTTTATCCACCCCTGACCTACTTACCACAGCAGGTGGGGGTCCCACCCTGCAATTGAAACACTCAAAAAATGTACGAAAACTTCTGCAAAGATGATTCCACTCACCATTGGTACCTAGGATGTGAGCACTGTTATGGACAACATGAAATCCAGTAGACCTGAAGGACAAACAGCTCTTGTTGTGAGAGAATTCAACAGTTACCACCAAAAATGCATGATCGCCTTTGCCTCTGAGTTAGAATGTGCCAAGCACTAGTGAAATAATTGATGGATACCTGGAGGTCACTTTTTGACTTGCCACAGCAGACAAGTCATTCCCTATTCATTGTTGGATGCCTATGCATTTGTTGAAAGAAACTGAAATGTATGATGGGGAACTGGCCAGTGAGTCCAGTGCCTATGAGCATGTACAATTACTGCAATTCCCACATGAAATTTGGAGTGGGTGAAAACAATCTGTCAATGGTTCTAGGTCTGCTAACCAAGTAATGAGGACTGTCGGCTGGCTGGCTACATCACTAGAACTAGGGTCCATTGAAAAAAAAAGCACTATCAGCCAAGACCAGTCTCTTGGCATGGCTCTTTCCACACTTGCTGGACCTGAAGAAATAGGACAAGTTGCAGAGGGCCGTCAGGTTGGGTAGGGGTTTCCATCACTTACTCACAGAAAGCTGGCACAAAGCCAAAAGCACAGGGCCCTGAAGCATCTGTTGAGTCCATTCTTAAGGGTATGAAAGATGGCAACAACCTTTTGAGCATTGAAAGGTCAGGAGAAAAGATTAGCCACCAAGAGGTTTAGCAGTGGCTTCTTTGCCAAGTGTTGTCAAGTACCAACGCGCTAACCCCCCATACAGTGGTCATGTCTCATTTAGAGCTGAATTTGGTGGGATGAATACTGCAGAGAAACTGCATTAAATTTCAGTCCATTCTCTCCAGGAACTGATGTGATACACAGGAAGCTTACCCCACCCCCACCACTACCCTGGTGTATATGTGGGCAAATGTCCATATTTCTCTCCTTATTATGAATTCTAAGTAAATATCTATTTGTAAAAAATTTTATCTGTTGTAATTAGTTAAATGGAACTGAGAGTTAATCATTGGAGATTAACATTTGGGAAAACCACACTTGAATACAGGCTCAAGTTGATAGCTTTTAGGGAAAAGGCACAACATCTTTACAAAGTTTTCTGGTATTTTTTATATATTCATATATTTGCTTAAATTGTTTTTGTTTGCTTTGCTTTTTGTGTTTCTCTTTACTCCTGTGTTTGGACTTCAAAGTTTCTACTAAGCTCTGGTCTTTTCTCCAAAAATTCTTGGAAGTTCTCTATTTAATTAAAGATCCATTCCCCCACCCCACCTTGTCATAAGATTATACTGTATTTTGCTTGGTAACTTGTTCTTGGTTATAAGCCTGTATCTTTTCCCATTTAGAATACTGTATTCCATGCTCTATTTTTCCTTATTATAATAGCTGCTAAATCTTGTGAGATTCTGATTGCGATTCCTAAGTAATTTAACATTATTTTTTTCTTATTTTGTACAGCATTTATTTTTTCCTTCAACCTGGAAACTCTGGATTTTTGCTACAATGTTCCTAGGAGCTTTCATTTTGAGGTTTCTTCTGTGGGTGACTGGTGGATTCTCTCTATTTTTATTTCACTCTCTGATTCTAAGGGAACCAGGTAATTTTTCTTTCATGATTTCTTGAAATATGATATCCAGGCATTTTTTTTTAGTCATAGTTTTCAGGTAGTCCAATAATTTTTAAATATTTCTCTTTGATTTGTTTTCCAGATCAGTTTTTTTTATATTAAGTGACTTACATTTTCTTCATTTTTTTTCAATCTTCTGACTTTGTATTAATATTTCTTATGGTTTCATGGGGATCATTGACTTGTTAGATCCATCCTAATTTTTAGAGAGTCTGTTGCCTCTTGTCCCAAAATGTTAGTTCTCTTTCCAAATTTTTCCTCTATTGTTTTCATTTATTTCCTATTCTTTCCTTTATTGGTTTTATTCCATTTATAATACTATTTAAACTTATTTTCAAACTCACATCATTTCCTTTAGAAATTCTACTTGATCTTGTAGGCAAGCTGTATTTTTCTTTGAGTTTTGCTTGTAGGTATTTTGGAGTGTTTCTCTTCTTCTCGGTTTGTGTCTATGAATCCCTGGCCCCAAATAGTACTGAACAATCTACCCTTTGCTAGCCTAGCTGGAAGCTCTTATAGGACTAAGTCTGTGATCTCAGACCCTTGAGTGACAGCCCTGCCTTGCTTTTTGGAGCAATGGACTGAGTCTATCATCTGCTCTGGACAACCCCCACTCCCAGCCCAAGACCACCTCCACTCTACCGGGGACTCTGAGTATTGCGCCCAGATTGAGTCCACGCTCCATACCCTGAGCTTCTGGGCTGCTGCTGAGTCCAAGATCATCTTTAAGTGTCCCTGCACTACATCTCTGGGTGATGAGTCCAGACTCTGCCTTCTATGAGAGATCCCTAACTGTTGATTTGGGCTCAGATCTAAGTTTGTAATCAACTCTGGGCATCCCCTGTCTACTGGCTTAGCTTAGAACTCTAAGCACTGTCCATGATCCCAGCCCAATCCTCTGGTCTGTATTGGGGGCTGGGCATGGGCTGGGTCTGTGATCAGCTCTGGGCTAGCCTAGCTCAGATCTTTGAGCACTGAGTCTGGGCCTTGACATCATTTTCAGGAGTGGTGAAGATCAACCTTGAGGTACCACAGATCATAGCTGCTGAGCAAAAGGCATCAAAAACATCCCTGAAATGAGAAGCTTGTTTTGGAACCAAGAAGTAAGTGAGGTGATGTTTGCTTGAGTAGGCCTACTACTCCTCTCACTGCCCCCTCCCCATTTAAAATGTCTCCTGTCTCTTTTCAAGGTGACTGGATGCATTGTTTGGCTTGAAATAAATACCTCTTGGACTTTCTGCTTGAAAAGCGAGATCCTCAAACATAGGGTCTTCAGACCAGAAGATCAGAGATTAAGAGCTAGAGGAAACTTTTGAAGCCCCTGTGTTCAATCACCTGATTTAACAGATGGGCTAACTGAGGCCCAGAAAAGTTAAATGGTAGAGGATCACACAGCTAGCACATGTCTGAACAAGGAATTTGAACTCAGGTTTTTCTGCCCCTGAGTCTTATGCTCTATACTGTAGGAATGACTGTTCTCCAAGTTTAGTTAGCAGTCCTCACTGGGAATGGGGAAGGGCCATAAGTATCTTCAATGAAAGAGTGAACTCAGATGTCAGTCAAAAGTGAATTTTTAAAAAATTTTCTTAAAGGCTTTTTTTTGGGGGGGAGAGAGGAAGGCAAGGCAATTGGGATTAAGTGACTTGCCCAAGGTCACACAACTAGTGTGTCAAATGGCTGAGGCTGGATTTGAACTCAGGTCCTTGTGATGCTGGGGCCAGTACTCTATTGTATGCATCACCTAGCTACCCCTTAAAGGCATTTTAACAGCATTCAGGGCAACCAGCATCATTGAAATCATCCTCTTTGCATGGCAAAATAATGTTTTTCAACATTTGTTTATGGAAAATTCTAATGAATTGATGAGTATACATGAAGATATATCTCAGGCTTAACGATTCCATGAGAGTTCTGCCTAGTCTTTAATGGTATCACAAGCCTCCCTTTAAGAGCAGTGGGTAGCAACAAAATCACTCGTTAACACTTCATTGTGCACTTTCTGCCCATGATTGTGCTAAGACACCCTTTCACTTGATTCAAACCTTTTAACTTCCCAACAATTCTGAATTCCACCCAAAATAACATCTGCCTGGAAGACCCATGTGCCAATGGTTTCTGGCAGACAGAAAAATCAGCATGGGTTTGTCTGACAATTGTGTTTTCTCCGAGGCAATGCCATTAAATCACAACCACATTTTAGCATAAAATATTCCACATGTTTTTCAGCAGCAGCCTTCTGGGAAGGGTACTCTGTAATTTAATATTGTGTTTTGGGATGTATAGAAGGCTTTGGATTTCCAGGACCTAAAATGTATACGTAGTGGTACCCAATGTATTTTGCGGCTTGACTACATATACTGTAGTATGCTGAAAACCCCCCACTCATCTATCTGTTTGCTTTGGAAAATGGAAATGACATGTGGACTTTCCCTCA
This sequence comes from Pseudochirops corinnae, assembly GCA_028646515.1. Taxonomy (NCBI): domain Eukaryota; kingdom Metazoa; phylum Chordata; class Mammalia; order Diprotodontia; family Pseudocheiridae; genus Pseudochirops; species Pseudochirops corinnae. Next base: position 167,854,147 of record CM053591.1, read on the forward strand.
TAATTTAAGGTCCACATAAACATTCTCACTTATTTTTTTTTCCTCTTGAGTGAAACTTACTCTGAAAAGTTAAACAAATTTAATGCCCACCACTCCCAAATTGCTGCATCAGCAAGTTAGAGGTTTTGTGAAAGTGGAAATTATTCAGCTTTTCAAGGTGTGAAGTCCTAGTTGAATGCCCATGTGCCATAGAAGGGCTTCCCTACAATTGTCAGGAGCATGTCAATATGAGCATGGCTAATTATGCAATAACTGTACAAGGTTCTTTAGACCCAAAATCGGTGGTATTGGAGAATACTTTCAATAAGTGGTCATTTCCTTTCTCTGTCAAAGTTAATGTCAAATTAGAAATGGTGATGTTTGGGCAGTAGTGCCAATTCCTTATCACTCATGGCAGTAGAGAAGAGGGAAAGGTGATTATGGGTTATTGAAACTGACAGACAATCCCACAATCCTACTGCAGCCCTTATTTCATCTGCCCTGCCAGACCTTAAACGAGAGCTAATGACAAGTAGACACTAATTAACATGTTTCATGTCCTTTGACTTCATCTCTCTGGCCTGGGTGGAATGGGTGTCTATGGTGATAAAGTAGTCAATACTCAAGTCTCCAGAGAAGAAAGGTGAGGGGAACCAGGACAAATGAGTAGAATAAATTTACATATACTAGCCAATAGCAAACAGAAGCCAAGCAATACACAGAATGAATGACTTCTCCTGATTGGGGCGCAGGACGGAAGTAGAGGAAGAAGTGAAGGGAGAAGGAAGGAAGAGGAAGAGAGACAGAAACAGATTGATCTTTAGCAAGGGAAAGTTTCCTAAAGAGAGAAATTTAGACTTAAAGTAAGTGTAGGGTATGTGTTGCTCATGTAGATTGTCTTTACACACGTGTCTGTCGAAGTGGAACTCACAAAGAGGCATGAATATATATCTCTGAAATTTTGCCCATTCAATTTCAAGGGAGATTTTAATTCCTAACAGGGAGGGAGCAGGATATTGGGACCATGTGGCTGGCCTGCTCTGCCCTCCTTAGCAAAGGGATACTTCTAAATATTGGCAAGTCAATATGTAGGATAAATTGCAAACAATTTTAGAAGAAAGGCATAAATATTAAGGAAGTCCAGGAAGAACATCTTGCAGAAGGTGGGATTTTAGTTGGAACTTGAAAGAAGCCAGGAAAATAAACAGGAATAGATTAGGACTGTTCCGAGCATGGAGAAAAGCTACTGAAAACGCCAGAGTCAAGAGATGCAGGGTCTTGCATAAGAAACAGTGAGGATGCCAGTGTCACCAGATCTCAGAATAAGTGAACAGGAGGAAGAAGTAAGAAGACCGGAGAGACGGGAAGGAGCTAGGTTGTGAAAATCTTTAAAAACCAAACAGAGGATTTTATATTTGATCCTTGAGGCAATAGAGAATCACTAGACATGACTGAATAGGTGAGGGGCATAGTTAGAGTTGTGCTTTAGGACAACTGAGGGGAGGATGGATCAATCAAATTGGGAGGTAGACAGGGAAACCAATCAACAGTCAATAGTCCAGATATAATATGAAGAGGGCTGGGAGCAGGTGGTTGCAGTGTCAGAGGAGAGAGAATAACATATATAAGTGATGTTTGTTGTTGTTCAGTCATTTCTCACTCACGTCTGACTCTTTATGACCTCATTTTGGGATAGATACTGGCGTGGTTTGCCATTTCCTTCTCCAGCTCATTTTGCAGATGAGGAAACTGAGGCAAGCAGGGTTAAATGACTTGCCCAGAGTCTCACAGCTAATAAGTGTCTGAGACCAGATTTGAACTCAGGAAGATGAATCTTCCTGACTCCATGTCTGACAATCTGTACACTATGGCATCACCCAGCTGCCACAAGAGATGTTACAAAGGTAAAACTGGCAGATAGTAAATTGGACATGGGAGATGACTGAGAATAAGGAATTGAGGATGACAAGTAGGTTTTAAATCTGGATGACTGGAAAGATGTTGGTGCCCTCCAAAGTAATAGTGAAGTTCGAAGATGAGATGTTTGTGGTGTGGGAGGGGAGATAATTGTTTCCATTTTGGATGTTTGTAGACTGACTGACATGTTGGGTTTAAGATGTCTATGAGATATCCACATCCATATAACCAACAGGTTGTTCAAAATGTGAGACTGAAAGTCAGTGGACAGGTTAGGGCTGAACAAATACATATAAGAATTATTTGTGTAGAAATGATCATTGAATCTGCTGGAATTGATGAAATTGCCAAGCAAAATAGGATGGAAGGAGAAGAGAAAAGAACCTAGGAAAGAATCATGGGGATTGGGGAGATCCCCACAGATAGTCACCTAGATGAAGATCCAGCAAAGGAAACTGAGGAATAATGGTAAGAGGAATAATGGAGAGAGCAGTGTCATGATCACCTAGAGAGAGGAGAATATTGAAGAGAGAAAGTGATCCATGTCAAAAGCTGCAAAAAGACCAAGAAGGGTAAAGATGAAGAAAAGCCCATTGGATCTGGCATTTAAGAAGGCATTGGTAACTAGAGAGGACAGTTTTAATCTGAAGAAATGATTTTTAGGTTCAAACCACTTTTCCTGATCACTATCATTTAATGGAGAAAGAGTGCTCTAAAACTATCTAGACCATTGGCTCATTTCTCACCATACATTGGTTACACAAAAGCTATCACAAATATTGAATAGCAAATAAATCTATATATCCTAGCCGGCTGCAAACAGAAATCAGACATTACCAGATTGAATGAGCTCTCTTGATTTGGGGTTTGGGGGAGGATGGAGAGGGAAGGAAAAAACCAGAGAAGAGAAGAGGAGAAGGAAGAGAGGGGGAAGAGAACCAGAAACAGACTGATCTTAACCAAGGGAAAGTTCTCACAAGTCCCTCAAATTTTGACCAGACTGGTCAACTTGGCCCAATAATCTAGTTTGAGTAATCATTCTTTCTACCCGTGAGGAGAGACACACCAATGCATAGGATTGAACCCTGACTTACATTAGAAAACACTTACTGATTAGTACTAACCCCATGTAAAATGGGCCACTTCTGGGAAATAGTGGATCCTTCACTGGAGATTTTTCTAAGCCTAGATGCCCATTTGTCAGAAGTGTTGTTGAGGGAATTCCCCTTCAATAAAATGTGAAGTCTTTGAGGTCAGAGACTATATTTCTCTCTCTGTCTCTTTGTTTCTGTCTCTCTCTGTCTCTGTCTCTATCTCTCTCTGTCTCTCTCTGTCCCTCTCTCTGTCTCTGTCTCTATCTCTCTGTCTCTCTGTCTCTGTCTCTGTCTCTGTCTTTCTCTCTCTGTCTCTGTCTCTCTCTGCCTCTGTCTCTGTCTCTCTTTGTCTCTCTGTCTCTATCTCTGTCTCTGTCTCTATCTCTGTCTCTGTCTCTGTCTCTTTCTCTCTCTCTGTCTTCCCCCCCCCCCCCCCCCAGAATTTAGCACAGTGTCTCAATGTTTAGTAAGGTCTTAATGTTTAGTTACTGACTGAGAGATTTGTTGTTGTTCATTTGTTTTAATCATAGTCAATTCTTCAAGACCCCATTTGGTATTTTCTTGGCAAAGGTACTATAGTGGTTCACCATTTCCTTCTCCAGCTTATTTTACAGATGAAGAAACTGAGGTAAACAGGATTAAGTGACTGGCCCAGGGTCACACAGCTAGTAAGTGTCTGAGGCCAGATTTGAACTCAGGAAGATGAGTCTTCCTGACTCCAGGCCCATCCTTCTATCCACTGTGTCACCTAGTTGCCTAAACTGAGATATGGGTTGGACTAGATGTCACCTGAGGTCCCTTCCATATCAGAAAGTTTTTAATTCTGTGAAGAGGATGAGCAAAAGACTTCGATAGTCCAACAAACAGATGCTTAGCTTCCAAACAATCAAGGTATACCCAGTTTTCCAGAACTAGACTATTGCTCTTAATAAGGTAGTCACTAATATATATATATATATATATATATATATATATATATGTATACATAATCATACTATATATGTGTACATGTGTATACACTTCAATTTTATTATGAAAACCAAGCAGTTTCAGGGATCTCACTGCCCCCATCCTGAATTTACGTCTCCATCCCTTTTCCTTTTATATAATGAAGGAATGCCCTCACAACTAACCTAAGTCTGAGACTCTATAAGATTTTAATTTCTTTTATATCCTAGTCAAAACAGCGATATTTTGATGAAAAATTACCGTGAGGACAGGAGGGATTGTGTGTGCGTGCACCTGTGTAGGTATGTTTAATGATTATTATTTTCCTACCATCATTTCCAGCTAAGACCAGTTGTAATTGGCCACTTTAATTCACAGGACTAGAACTACTCATTTTACACAGTCTATTAAGCACTAGCAATTTCCTTTATTGACCTGAGTCCTGCCTCTGGGGCACTTTTTAAAAGCACATCACAGAAAGTATAATTTCACCTAAGAATGTCTGGCTGCAATGTTCCTATATATTAAGTTTCATTTTCATGTAAGCCAGTGGAACAGAGTAGAAAAGTGGCCTGGCTCTGAGGAGGTCTGGGTTCATTACAGGTCTGTATTTGGAATCACAGGCCTATAGGTGGAAGGGACTTTAGAAGCCATCTAGTCTAACCACCTCAATTTCCAAATGAGAAAACAGAGTCCTAGAACCTCTTGGTGACTTGCCTATGGTCACAGAGGCAGTAAGTGGTTGATTGTCCTCAGACTGGTCCTCTAGACTCCAAAGCCAATATTTTCCCTCTACACCAAAGGTCATCGTGTGGAAAAAGGATTTGGCTTATTGAGTCTGGCCCCAGAAATAAAAACTAGAAGCAAGTGGGTGGGAGCAAACGGCAAAAATGTAGATTTAGACTTGATGTGAGGAAAACTTCCTAATGCCTGTAGTGATTCCAGAGCAGAGTTGGTTGCCATATTGGTGGGCTCTCTATCATCAAACGTCTTCAAGAAAAGGCTAGATATTCCAAACAACTATAAAATAGCATCCTAAAACAAGTCCTGGAAGAGAAGAACCAGCAAAAATATGGGGTGAAACAATTTTTGAGCCCAAGAAACTTGAAAGATCAGCAAGAAAGGTCTGTCTCCATTGGGTAAAAGGGGATAGTCCAGGACAGGAAGCATCCCAGAAAAACAGCAGCAAGTCCCACCTCAGCAAGCCAGCAAAAGATCCTGAGCCCCAGTGCAGTTGAGCAAGCAAATGCCAACACCAACCCCCACCCCGTGCCTCGGCATAGCCAGGAGAATGGACAGACTCCAGCTCTGAGAACCGCCATGTGCTTTAGCAAATAGGCAGTCTTCATTGGCCAGATCTCTACGTGCTTCAATGCAGCCCTGGGGAAACACAGAAACATCCCACCGATCTGAGCACACACCAGACACCAGCATTAAGACCCCAACTTGGCACCAGGTAAGTTACCAGATCCCTATGGCCTCCAGCAGTGCCAGTCAGCCTTCATCTCACTCTCTCAGTGCAGCAGCAGACAGAGGGTGCCCTGTGTACTCCAGAGCAACATCAGTGCAGCACCAGGTAAGAGCTAGCACCTGTAACCCCTGGCACAAGAAGCCTGAGACAGTGTCCCTTCCACCCCAGGAGCAGAGATCAAATTTAAAAGAAAGGGAAAAGGCCAAAAAAGATGAGCAAACAACAACAAAGAATCTGACTATGGAAAGTTATTACGAGGACACGGAAGACCAAGACACAAATTCAGAAGAGGATAACAATGACAAAACATCTATGGGCAAAACCCCAAAGAAAAATGAGAAGTGGTCTCAAGCCCAGAAAGAACTCACAGAAGAACTCAAAAAGGAGCTTAAAAATCATGTAAGAGAGGCAGAAGAAAAAATTAGGAAAAGAAATGAGAGTCATGCAAAAGAATTTTGAAAAAAAAGTCAACATCTTGGAAAAAGAAAAAAACTCCTTAACAAGTACAGTTGACCAAATGGAAAAAGGAAAGTACAAAAGCTGATGTAAACAACTCCTTAAAAGTCAGAATTCATCAAGTGGAAGCTGATGATTATGAGACTTCAAGAATCAATCAAACAAATTCAAAAGAATGAAAAAATAGAATAAAATGTAAAATACGTTATTGGAAAAATAACTGACCTGGAAAATAGAGCCAGGAGAGATAATCTCAGAATAATTGAATTACCTGAAAGTCATAATCAAAAGGAGGACCTAGATATCATCTTTCAAGAAATCATCAAGGAACACTACCCTGATATCTTGGGACCAGAGGGCAAGATAGTCATTGAAAGAATTCACTGATCACCTCAGAAAATAAATCCCACAATAGAAACACCAAGGAACATTATAGGCAAATTGCAGGACTATCAGGTCAAGATAAAAATACTGCAAGTGGCCAGAGAGAAACAATTCAAAATAGCAGCTGTGACATTAAAGGACCAGAGGTCATAGAACATAGAACATGATATTCCAGAAGGCAAAGGAGTTACAAATACAACCAAGAATTACCTAACTGGTAAAATTAAGCATGATACTTCAAGAGGAAAATGGTCATTCAATGAAATAGAAGGATTTCAAGTTTTCATAAGAAGATGAGAACTGAACAAAAAATTGACCTCCAATTGACCTCCAAAAATTGACCCAAGAGAAGACTAAAAAAGGGGAAAAATGGAAAAGAAAATGTAATGAATTCAATGGAGTTGAACTGCTTATATTCCTACAGAGGAAGATGATACTAGTAATTCTGAAAAACTACAGCAGTAATAGTATAGCTAGAAGGAATATATATAAACAGAGGACACAGGTATAAGGTGAATTTGAGGAAATGACATAAAAACTAATTAAAAGATGAGAAAGAAGAGTAAACTGGATGCAGAAGGAAGGGAGAGGTAGAATGGAATAAATTATTTCAAATGAAGAAGCACAAAAAATCAATTACAATGGAGGAAAAAATGGAAGGGTGGGTGATGTGCATCGCTTGACCTTTACTCTCATTAGTATTGGCTCAAAGAAGAAATAATATACACAATCAATTGAATACAGAAATCTATATTACCCAACAGGAAAGTAGGAGATTAAGTAAAGGAGAAGAGTGAGACTGGCAGAAGAGAAGGCAGACAGGAGAGGTGGTAGACAGAAGGAAAACACTGTCAAGGGGGGAAAGGGTGAAAGGACAGAGAAGACAAACAGGAGGAAAAATAGGACGAAGGGAAATTCACAGTTAGTGATGTTAATTGTGAATATGAATGGGGTGAATTCTTCCAAAAGAACAGAAGTGGATAGCATAGCATAGTAAATAAAAAACCAGGATCCTACAATATGTTGTTTACAACAGACAGACTTGAAACAGAGAGATATGCACAGAGTAAAGGTAAGGGGCTGGAGCAGAAGCTATTATACTTCAGCTAAAGTACAAAAAATAGGGATAGCGATCCTGATCTCAGACAAAATAAAAGCAAAAGATGGACCTAATTAAAAGAGATGAGGACAGAAATTACATCACGCTAAACGGTACCATATACGATGAAGCAATATCAATACTAAACATATGTACCAAGTGGTATAGCATCCAGATTCTTAAAGTTGAAGTTGAGTGAGTTACAGTTTCAAGAGATAGAGAGCATTATGAAATATAAAATAGGTAATTTTTATTATATTAAATTTAAAAAGATTTTGCACAAACAAAACAAATGCAACCAAGATTAGAAGGCAAGCAGAAAGCTGGGAAACAATTTTTATAGCAAGTGTATCTGATAAAGGCCTCATTTCTCAAATATGTAGAGAACTGAATCAAATGTATAAGAATACAAGCCATTCCCCAATTGATAAAAGGTCAAAAGATATGAACAGGAAGTTTTCAGATGAAGAAATCAAAGCTATCTATAGCTATATGAAGAAGTGCTCTAAATCACGTTTAGTTAGAGAAATGCAAATTAAAGCAACTCTGAGGTACTACCTCACACCTGTGAAACCGGCTAATATGATAGAAAAGGGAAAATGATAAATGTTGGATAATATGTGGGAAAATTGGGATGCTAATGCACTGTTGGTGGAGTTGTGAACTGATCCAACCATTCTGGAGAGACACTTGGAACCATGACCAAAAGACAACCAAACTGTGTATACCCTTTGATGCAGCAATACCACTACTAGGTCTGTATCCCAAAGAGATCATAAAAAAGAGGAAAGGATTACATGTGCAAAAATATTTATAGCAGCCCTTTTTGTGGTGGTAAAATATTGGGAATTGGGGTGGGGGGGATGCCCATCAACTGGAGAATGGCTGAACAAACTGTGGTATATGAATATAATGGAATACTATTGTGCAGTAAGAAATGATAAACAGCCAGACTTCAGAGAAACCTGGAAAGATTTGTACAAACTAATGCAAAGTGAAATGAGCAGAACCAGGAAAACATCATACACAGTATCACCAACATTGTGTGATGATCAGCTATGAATGACTCAGGTCTTCTCAGCAACACTATGATTCAAGATAAGTACAAAGGATTCATGAAGGAAAATGCTGTTCACATCCAGATAAAAAACTGGTGGACTCTGATTGCAGATTGAAGCATACTTTTTTTTTACTTTATTCTTTTTCATGGATTTTTTTCTTTTGATCTGTTTCTTCTTTCATAACTTTGACTAATATGGAAATATGTTTTACATTATAGCACAAATATAACCTATATCAAATTGTCTGCCATTTTAGGGAGAGGGGAGGTGAAGGAGGGAGAAAAATTTGGAAATCAAAATCTTATAAAAATGAATGCTAAAAGTTGTCTCGACAAATAATTGGGAAGAAATAAAATGCTATTATTAAAATTAGGCTAGATGACCTGGCTTTTTTTTCATTGGGGAGTTTTGTTTGGATATAGATTGGACTAGCCAATCACTGAGGTTCTGCCTAAGTGATTAGTTAGAGAAATGCAAATTAAAGCAACTCTGAGGTACTACCTCACACCTGTGAAAGACAATGATTTGCCATGACCATGAATAACTTTGTGGCCCTTGTATTCCTCTATAAATGTATACCATTGAGATTAGTTTGTCACCCTTCTCCCCTTCATTAATGAGCTCTGTGACCTGGAGCAAATAATTGACACTTGGAACTGGGGGAGGGGGAATCAGTGCCTCAGTTTCCTCATCTGGTAATCAAGGATGATAATTCTTGTTCTGCCAGACTTAGTAGGTTATTGTGAGAAGAAAAATGCATGGGAGAAGATATTAATGGAATAAAAACTAAATACTCAGCATTGGCTAAGAGGAAGGAGGGTTAGGAATGGAGGAGGACTTGAAATCAGATTAAAGAGATGAAGAAAAAGGTTCTTCAGCCTTCTACCAAAGAAACCAATCACTTTACCCTTCATTTGGAGTCTGTGATAAGCTCTGTCTGATTGTACAGAGTGGCTTCATTGATCTCTGTGAAGAAAAGTCTAACCCAACTCACTTACCAGAAAGTATGAGTATAGCCCTGTAAATTCTTTAAAAAAAATTTTTTTTTATTGATTTGTCTGTTTACTTTTGGTTTACAAGATTCAGTTCCACAATCCCTTGAGTTTCAAATTTTCTCCCCTCCCTCACCACCCCGCCCCATGCAATCAAGTATAGGATCTGCAAATGCTTTCACATCGAACATTAGTCAGATTGTAAAGAAGGGTTGTAACTGATGAAATGAACAATGGGAAAGAGGAAACAAAACCAAACAAGAAAAAGAGAGCAGGTAGTTTGCTTCAGTCTGCATTTAAAATCTGTTCTTTCCAGATCTTTCTCTGAATGTAGACATCTCCTTCCATCATGAGTCTTTTGGAGTTGTCTTATAACCTTGCTTTGCTGAGAAGAGTCCAGTCTATCAAGGTTGGCCATCACACATATGTTGTGTCTGTAATTGTGTACAAATTTCTCCTGGTTCTGCTCTTCTCACTCAGCATCAGTTTGTATAAGTCTCTACAGGCAAATATGAAGTCTATCTGCTCCTCATTTCTTATAACACAATAGTATTCCATTATATTCATAAATCAAAACTTGTTTAGTCATTTCCCAATTGATGGGCATCCTCTTAATTTCCAATTTTTTGCCACCACAAAAAGAGCTGCAATAAATATTTTTGTACATATGGATCTTCCTCCCACTTCTATGATCTCTTTGGGATACAACCCTAGAAGTGGTATTGCTGTAGCCCTGTAAATTCTTTTACATGAGAAGCCAAGAAAAAAAAATAAACATACTAAAGATAGCTTGAATCCCCTCAAAAAGTCAAGAGAAGGAAATGGAAGATAAAAGACCAGCCTCCCCAGTTTCTGGGATAAGAACTCACTATTTGACAAAAACTGCTGGGAAAATTGGAATATTAGTATGGCAGAAACTGGGCATAGACCATAATCTAATGCCATACACCAAAGTCAAGTCTAAATGGGTGTGCAATCTAGGTATAAAGGCTGATACTGTAAATAATCTGGGGAAGCAAGGAATAGTTTACCTGTCAGATTTATGGAGTAGGGAAGACTTTATGACCAAAGAAGAATTGGAGAGCATTATAAAATGCAAAATGGATAATCGTGATTACATTAAATTGAAAAGTTTCTGTACAAACAAAGCCAATGTAACCAAGATTAATAGGGAAGTGGGAAATTGGGAAAGAATATTTACAACCAGTGTCTCTGATAAAGGCCTCATTTCTAAAATATACAGGGAATTAAGTAAAATTTATAAGAATACAAATCATCCCCCAAATGGTCAAAGGATATGAAGAGG
>CM053591.1:167865353-167882252 GCA_028646515.1 Pseudochirops corinnae
AAAAAAAAAAAAGAACCCCTGCTTAAGCCTAATGTAGCTTCCTTAGCCTGGCTCGCCTTGGCTGACTTCCTGGCTTTGACCCATTTTTTGTCTGACTAATAGTACCTGGCAGGCCATCCTCTATAGAGACAACATTCAGTGGGGAAAAAATACGAAAGTCAGCAGCTTGAAGAGGTGTGTGCACTTGACTTCTCCTTGAAAATGGTTGAAGCAGATGCTGTGGAGCACTTAGAGTTTGGTCAGACATCAAAGACACCAAGCTCATCCACCTCCTCCCGGGCCATCACCAGTTATCTTGACTTTTGTCCTGCCACTAGACTTCAATGGCTGGAAGAGAAAGTGAAGCTGACAACTTTGCATAACTTTGCCTCACTTAAATCCAAATCACAGTCATCACCTCATGATGTCTTTGGTCCTCTTTGGAAACAAAGGATGAACAACAACATTTGACTACATCGTTCCTTCTCTCTCTCTCTCTTTCTCTCTCTCTCTCTCTCTCTCTCTCTCTCTCTCTCTCTCTCCCCACTCTTCTTTCCTCTTTCTTCTCCTCTCTCTCTCCATTCCTTTTTGTGTCTCTGTCTCTATCTTTCTCTCCTTTCTCCTTCTCCTCCTTTTCTTCTCTCTGTCTCTCCTTTCTCTCCATCTCCCTTTCCTTCTTCTCCCTCAGTCTCTTCCATCCCCCTTCTCCTTCCCTCTCAGTCTTATATCTAGTCTTGTGCTCTTCCCTCCCTCAATCTGTCTTGTTAGGGCCAGAAAGTCTATATAGTAGGCCCAAATAGACCCAGGAAAGGCTAATAAATTCTATCCATCTATAGAAATGCTTAAACATCTTGTTTCAGTAATTTTTAAGAGCTATATTTTTAATTTACAAAAATTGGATTTGGAGTCAGAGAGCCTGGATTTGAAATCTAGTACTCCCACTTACTACTTGTAAAATAATGATTAATTAACATTTAGATAGTACTTTATGGTTTACAAACTGATATATATGCATGTATATATACACCAGATTTTACATATTACATATAAACTACCTATATATCCATATGTATCATATATACATGTATCATTTTATAAATTAAGTGCTATATAAATGTCACTCATTATTTTACAGGCAATAAGTGGGAAAATTGACATATAGATATAATCTCATTTGTTCTTCACAACAATGTGGGTGAGGAAACTGAGCCTAAGAAAGGTTTAGTCACTTGCTTAAGGTCACACAAGTTTGGAAAAAAGGCAAAATTTGAACTTGGCTCTCCCTCATTCCTTATCTACTATGGCACCTAGCTGTATGGTATTGGGCAATCACTTCCTCTCTCTGGGACTATTTGAACTAGATGACCTTTAAGATGGTTCCTAATGTCTTCCTGACTGTAACATACCAGCTACGGCAAAAGGACCTTGTGAGGGTGACCATCTTGCCTATTGTGACTGTCTTGACCATTTAAGTCATGAAAAAACCTGATACCAACAATTACACTAGTTGGTGTATTCAGAACTATCTTGGTATAGAGCATTTGGGATCAATCAGGTCTATTTTGAGTACCATCATGATGTTTCTTGTTAACTGACCCTATTGAATATTTATGAAAGAAAGGGACCAAGGAAATACCTTACTTTAAGTCAGGGGTAAGAAAGCTTAGAGAAAACTCAGTGGTGGGTGAGGAAGAGATTTTCCATTTCATTTTACAATGGAAAAATCATATTAGTATGCTTTGAAATAAAAGATTTAGTGACTACTTTGATTTGGGCTTCAGCCGTAAAAGCACAAAGTTACGAAATTCTCTTTTTCTGATTTCTTTTTTGACATTTAAATATCTTAGACTAGTTTGCAGTGTGACAAATGTCTGTGTGTTTTTTTTTTATTTTTTGGACACATTTATGTCTATGAAATTTGACAAACAGCCAGCAACAAGAACTCAAAGTTTTTGTTGTTTTTTTTTCAAGCACACACACATACATACACACATATGTGTACACACTCATACATTGTGTTAAAATTTGTTTCCATTTCTATTTGATTTTATTTGTCTAGTTTAGGGTAGATAGAGCCTGGTGTCTGAAAAGACAATAAGAATTATGACAGAATGCTGTCATAAGGCGCAATGTTTAAAGAAAAGGATTGTGGTTACCACTGGAAGAACAAGTGTCAGAGGTATCCCAATGGTAATTATAGATGGAGTGAAATATTTTATATTCAAGTTGTTCAAAAGACATACCCTGCCATAAGGTGGTATGTATATGCATAATTTTTCAATTATTATCTTGAAAAAGGAAAATAAATAGCAAGTCTAATACAGAAAGGGAAAGAGAAGTGTTGATGGAGCCACAGCCCTATCGATGTAAATGCTCTCTCCCTTTGGTAGAGATAACAACCCATCGATTCCCTCTCATCCTATATAATTCTTCCTAATATCCTCCCATGAAGTCTTCATTGAGGATCCATCCAACATTCCAGAGATATTCTTCAAGTTCTTTTAACATTAACAAATATCAATAAGGGTCTTGGATTATTTACATATTATTACTCAGCCTTGATACACAACCAGACTTCCTTTTTCACTGGTACATTTCTAGCATGATACCTTTTATGTTACATCTGTTTGTGAGTCATTGTTGGGAATGTGCTACATCCTACTTAAAACCACTAAGCATCTGTTCATTGCCCTTTGGGTCACAGATGGTTTTGTTTCATGATGACCATTGCATTCCATAATTTCCATCATTATTATAGTATCACTAGGAGCAATACTGGTGCTAGCAAAATGAGTTGTTGTTTTGTGGCATAGAGGAATTTGGGCTCAATGAAAGCACAATTTCCTAAATTATATTTAGTCTATTCTCTTTTTCTCTTATGAGTCTGAATTCAAAATATTTCCATCTATATGCTTGTTTGAGATGTGCATATCAATGGAATAATAAATGGACAGCCTGACTAACTGCATAACAGTCAGGGCCATGTTTTTTCTTTATCCATTTGTGGTTTTCTGTGTGGATTGTTAGACCAATTTCTTCTAAGTGGTTGTAGATCTCCTTGAAGAGCCTCTAATTTTCTGCTGCTGAATACAATTAACACCGTATTATTTTCATAGGACCATCCGAAGGATTTCACCATCTATTCACAATCCCATTTTCATCAAAATTCTGCAAAGGACATCCTACATGTCAGTGATGAACAACTTCAGTAAATAAAGTCTATATCCCTGTTTGTTATTTGCTTTATATGTATAATCAAGCGATTATTGAACAAATTAAACTATCTTGTCTATCAAGGAATTTTACATGACCTTAACACATGCATGGGAAACACCTTTGGAGGAGAACCTTTAACATTGTATTTGTCAATTCCTTTCTATAATAAACAAAAAAAAAGTAAAGAATGGTTTCTAGTATTCTCTATCCCATTAATCTAGTTCTACAACTGTGTGACTTTCTGTAAAAAGTCTTAGATGAAAACCTTCCTGCTCCTGTCATACATTCATACATCTCAAGTTGATTATACAAAACTCTGGCCCTTCTCCCATTATCAGAACTGAGACTATTGTTCTGGGTTCTGACTGGTAAGCAAGCTTTCACATGGAGGGCACCCAATATTCTTAAAAGGTCTGTCAGTAGAAAGTCAAATTCTATCCTTTTCCACCATGCTCAAAAGGCTTGAGAGTATTGTTCTGGCAGTGGACTACATCACGGACTAGCCTAGTTATGCACAGAAAGGCTTATTTCTAGCAGGATGATGCTTAGGTGGCAAATTCTTTCAACAAGGGGAAAACAAAGAAAAATGGAAAATACTTGGGCATGGGTAGCCTTCTCCCCCTTCTGTAGTGATGTTGGTGGAAGGACAGAAAGAGGGGAATAAGCCATTAAGAATCCCATAGTTTCAAGCTCATAAATATTACTTTATCTGTTGATACTCCAAATATGAGGTCTCTGTCTAACAACTGGGTTGCTGGAGGAATTGAATCACATCCAGATTAACATTATTGCTAGAAATGAAACTGGAAGGCAACATAGTTATAGGTCAGTGGAAGATGGTTTACAGGGTCACCACAAGAAATGAATAAGGAAATTATTGCACTTGGTTTCATCATGTGCTGAAATGGAGCAAGAAATACCCTTTCATAGGACACTTGGTCCTATTGCCTGGCAATGTTCATGATGAGAGTAAGCAAAAAGACTACCACTAACAATAGACATCCTATAGGATTCTCCTGGGCCCTCTCCTTTTCTTGCTCTATCTTAGCTCAGTTAGCAAGCTCATTAGCTCCCACTAGGTTAATTATTACCTCTATGCATATAATTCCTAGACCTATATACTTAGCCTTATTCTCTGTCCTGATCTAGAACCCACCTTCACAACATCATTGACATACATTCCTTTCTCTCCACTCACACAGTCACCACCTTAGTTCAGTCATGTCTGACTCTTCATGAGCCAAATGGGGGTTTTCTTGGCAAAGATACTGAGGTGGTTTCCCATTTCCTTCTCCAGCTCATTTTACAGATGAGGAACTGAGACAAACACAGTTAAGTGACTTACCAAGGTGCCACAGCTATTTAATGTCTGAGGCCAAATTTGAACTCAGGAAAATGAGTCTTCCTGACTCCAGGCCTGGCACTCTATCCACTGTGCCACCTAGCTGACATTTACTAATCACTTTAAATGTTGTAAAGTGAATAGCACATATTACTTCATTTGAGCCTCATCAATCATGGGTAGGATCTACATGTATTACTATCAACCCTATTTTACAAATTAGTGACTTGAAGGTCAAGGAGTTTAAGTGATTTGGTCAAAGTCAGCTAGTTGGTGTCAGAGGTGGGATTTGAACCTGTCTTCCTGACTCCAAGGCCAGCACTCTCACCATTATGGAAAACTTCCTGATCTTGGGAAAGTCACTTAATGGTGAAAGTAACAAGAATATCAACAAAAATACATGACTTTCTATCAGGGCTTTAAGGTTTTCAAAGCATTTATCCTACATTATTTCATTTGGTTCTCTTGACAGAATTGTGTGAGATGATACAATAACTGCCATGATACTTTCAATATTTTAATATTAATTGCTGTACACCGAGTTCCTCTCCTTTTGTGCTATAGTCATCAGGTTTAAAATGAGAATAAGTTTGCATAGAGGGATATGTGACAAACCTATATGCCAATCTAAACAAAAAGTAAATGAAATCAATCTTAGAGTTATACGTCATCTTTCTGAGCCTCAGTTTCCTCATTTGGAAAACAGAAGGGTCGGGCTAGAGGATCCCTTTCTTCTATGATCATCATTTGGGCACCATGAGTTATTATCTTACAGCATTGCAGAAATGTTTTGGATACTTAAAGGGTCTCATTTCCTGGATTTTGAATACAAGTATTTTTGTTATCACTCAGGCCTTTTTAAACTGGATAAATTGAAATAACAAAGGAAAGAGTACATCACTTGAACTGAATCAGAATCAGTGAAATGAAATGAAACATAAGTTCACTGCCTTCTCCTCCTCACAATAACCTGGCTCTAATTCCATGTTCTTCAGACTGGGATTAGCACCCTTTAAAAGTCGGGTGCTCAGAATCTCCCCTCTCCCTCTACTACATCCATTTACAAAATTTTTCCTCTTTTGAAATCAGATTTTTTTCTTTAAATCTCTTGTCATGGGACTAACACCAGTTTTCTATTCGTAAGCTTGTTCCCATTGGATTTTTGCAGAGGGAGAAGATTCTTCAAAAGCAATATTGGATCATGTTTATGTTCTACAGATTTCTTTCCATAATGATGATCTTACTCTTTATGATGTTTTTCAGCTAGACACAACATTGAATTCACTTTTCATCT
Organism: Pseudochirops corinnae; assembly: GCA_028646515.1. NCBI lineage: Eukaryota > Metazoa > Chordata > Mammalia > Diprotodontia > Pseudocheiridae > Pseudochirops > Pseudochirops corinnae. Next base: position 167,871,185 of record CM053591.1, read on the forward strand.
GGATTTTGCTTCAATTCAGGGCAAAATTTGTCTACCACAAAAATGCTGTGGTGCTTAGGAAATATGAATTTGATATGACTGGAAGTGATGTAATGGGACAGATCAAAAATTCCATTCAGCTCTAATGCCATCTGTCTCAACAAAGGTCAGCACTTCTCCAAATTTCTCTCCATTCCACAATCCCTCTCAGATTTCTCTTAACCCCCAACGACTTCCACAAATCAGAAAAGAGAACCATCTGGCCAGGACTTTTTATAATCAATGCCATTAGAAAACCAAGCACTTTTCTGGTCCACCAATATTGGTTCCATCTCCCTTATAGCGTCTCAAGCAAATGTTCCAAGTCTTGGAGAAGTTCAAAATGGAAGAGGATGCCTCATCTTGTCCAGAGAGCTCACAGTCCACTTGTTACCTCCATTAGACAATTGTTTAGGGCTACATATCTCTGAAATTAACTCCACCAGGACATCCAGGTCCACATATCTACTGTAATTTGAGAAACGCTGGTATTGATTTATGAGGCCAGATTCCTTTGAAAGTGTGTTGATGCATACCTCTGTATTTCCTTCTATTTCTGCCTGAGTGCTGATTGGACACACATAGACGCTTAAGCATTGATCTAAGGATATCAAAGTGTTTGAGTTCAGGAGTCAAATGATTTTGTGGATTGAATTCCAAAATATGTTATAATCAGCACCAAACAATGATCCCAAATGACACAATGGCAGCTCATTGGTAACAATGAGTGAATTTAGTTATCTTTATGAATTCAGACTCTTAGTGACATCAAGAAAATCCCACTGCCTTCAAAGAACATCTATGTACATAGGATAGATATGAGCCTGACAGAACATAATCCCTGGAAACTGAAAGATATTTTGTCTCCTTCCCTCCTCCCCCCCACCCGTGACACACCATATATTAATTGGTCTTCATTGAATTTTGCTTAGTTTTGTAGATTTGCTGTTAACCTTTTAAAAGGATGAAGCAATCCTTCACAAAGAATTTCAGTTGCTAACATACATGATAAGCCTTCCATATCCATATCATACTCCATAAGTTCTGAAATGAGTTGCAGACAGAAGTATCCCCAAACTGTAAACAATAGGGATGGCCAAGACAGAAATTCACTTTTTTCATCCAAAAATTCTCTAGTTTCCAGAAATATGATAAAGATCACTGGATTTAAAAAATATATAATGACAGGAAATAACATTTTTGCAAAGTGCTTTATATACATTATCTCCTTTGAGTCTTGAAATACACCTGTGAGATAGGTACTTATAAGTACTTTTTTGGGAAGTGGTCTGGTACTTTAATTTCATCCACACGGGGACCTCCTAGTGAAGATCATTGGGTTTGAAATAAAAGATCTAAGTTTGAGTCTTCACCCCACCAGAAGCTTACTAGTAATGGGATCTTGGTCAATTCCTGATTGACTTTGAGCCTCAATCTCTTTATCTGTAAAAAAATAAATAAATTTAGTACTTGGCATTATTTACCTAAGTTTTATGTGAGAATGAAATGAAATGATTTTAAAACACTCTGTAAAGGCTAAAATGCTATAGAAATATAAACTATTATTATTTTGCACAGTATCATCTGCAACCAAGAACTCCCAAAAGATCTCACACTCTATAGGGAATCCTTCTATTTGGATTAAAAGTGGCAAACGACTTTGCCTAACAGCTCCCCTAGTGGTGTGTAATATGTATACTCTGGGGATAATACAGGCTGTCCTAAAAGTAATTTTAAACACTTTTGGGAAACTTTGTATTATGTCTGCATTCCCTGTGGTTGATCGTTACCCAGATGTTCTCTACTATGTTTCCTCTATCAGGTTCTTGAATCTCCTCCTATGAGGATATCTTCTGAATAAAACAATACTATTCTATTATTCCTTTCTAGCCTATAGATTTTGAATGAACTGTATCCTTCTGGACCCACATTCCAGTCATCCTAACAAGTCTCTGGGATACCTATGAGGTAAAATTTGCTTTTTCATTTTAGAATCTCCAGTTCATCTTGATTATTATGCATACTTTGTTGTTTTGTGTGTGTGTGTGTGATATGTGTGTATGTATGTATACACATACACAATTTTTTCCCAATTTCATGTTGACAATTTTAAACATTTGTTTGTTTTTTTTAAGTTTTGAGTTCCAAATTCTATTCCTCCCTCCCTCCATCTCTGTCCTACCTCTTCCCTAATATAGTAAGCATTCTGATTTGGTTATACATGTACAATCCTGTAAAATATTTCCATATTAGTTTTTTTTTTGTATAAGAAGACTTGAATAAAAGAAAAAGAATGAAAGAAAGCAAAAGATAGCATTCTTCAGTCTACATTCAAATGGTATCAGCTCTTTCTCTGGAGGCATATAGGATAGTATGCTTCATCATTAGTCTTTTGGATTGTCTTGGGTCATTGCATGGCTGAGAATAGCTAAGTCCTTCACAGTTCTTCATCGTACAATATTGCTGTTATGCCATGCATACTTTCTGCATTTATGTATAGACATATGAGGCCATGTTTTTAATTGTCTCTTTTCTTTGATTTTATATTTCATGAATTTCTGGGTTTCTCAAATGTTTTCCTCATTATTACAATGAAACTACTCTTTATGATATTTAGCTTGGTGGATCCACATTTCTGGTTTTCTCCCTTCATCTGTATTAAAGCCTCGTAGATTAAATTTGTATGACTCCAAGTAAATATATTCATCTCAGCCTCTTGTGAAGCATGCTCCATCCCTGACCAAGAGGCTATCATTTATGTATTTTAAATCTGCGGGCCAGAAATCCCAAGTTTTACCTCTCAAGAATTCATTGTTTTCATATTGGTTAAACTAAAGTGATTTTTTGATTTAGTTAAGAGCCATCTCAACAGCTTCTCAATAGTCACCTTGTTTACAGTTTCATCTAATGCTTTAAGTCTCAAAGTTCTTTAACTCAAAATCTTTTATTCAAAGCACTTTCCTTATGACAACCTAGTGATGCAGGTAGTATGTGTATTACTATTCCCCTTTGATTTAAAAGGAAACTCAGGGTCAAAGAGATCCGATGGCAGTTCTGATCCCATGTTTAAGTTTCTTCCCCTACACCTTGCTGTTGAATGGGCATTTTTGTTTTCTAGGGTTGGAATCCAGTTTGGAGGTACTTTTTTTTTTATTACAACTTTTAATGCTGCTATAAACGTGCAGATTCTGTTTCAATTTGACACCTTATAAGTTATTTTTGTTGTTAATACTGGCCCTTAACCTTTTACAGTAACTTGCTGGCCAAAATACATTCCATCCAATTTGCAAGCATTGAGTGTATGTGTGTATGTGTATGTGTGACACAGAGAGAGAGAGAAAGAAAGAAAGAAAGAAAGAAAGAAAGAAAGAAAGAAAGAAAGAAAGAAAGAGAGAGAGAGAGAGAGAGGGAGGGAGGGAGGGAGGGAGGGAGGGAGGAAGGAAGGAAGGAAGGAAGGAAGGAAGGAAGGAAGGAAGGAAGGATGAAGGAAGAAAAAGAAAGAAAGAAAGGGAAGGAAAGAAAGGAAAACAGGAGAGGTAGAGGGGAGAAAGAGGAGAAGAGGAAGTGAGGGTAGAGGGAAAAAGGGGAAAGGGAGAGAGAAGAGAGATAGAGAGAGAGAAAGAGGAGAGCAGAGAAAGAGATGGAGAGATGGATAGAGGAGAAAGAGAGCTGAGAGATGAGAAAGAGATGAGATGGAGAGGAAAACAAAGACAGAGAAGGAGGAAAAAGAGAGATAAGAGAAAATGGACAGATGACAGAGAAGAGAGAGAGAAAGAGAGAAAGAGAGAGAGAGAGAGCTTCTGAGCCATTAGTTATTGGTGTAAGACAAATTGTTGTGAATTTTCTCTAAGGTTTAGAATTTAGGCAAAAATCAAAGAACTGGATAATAAGAGGGCACTCTTCAGGGCCCCCATGTGTAGGTTCTTGATGTCTTGGGTCCCTATCATGCATGTCACTCATTGATCTATTTCAATTCAACGCACATTTATCAAGTACCTACTGTGCACAAAGTGATAAAGATAAAAAGGGAACCTTGAAGCAGTTGCTACCCTCATGGAGTTTGTGTCCGTCCTATGGAGGAAGGTGGGGGGCAGGAAGGATGAAAGGGAAAACATGAGCATAGCTAAGTTGGCATCTCCAAGGACAGCATAGACCAAATACCAGATACTTCTCTCTATCTGGCTGCTCCAGTCATGCTCTGATCCTCCTTCTTCAGCCTGCCTCCAGGGTGCCTAAGCTCCTCATTTGCTTCACTCTGTGGTTATTCCCCCATTTATGACATTCTATATGGACCATAGCTTAAAAATTACTTATAGTCTAGGGATGGAGATAGGGTCTAACCTTGTAATTTCATTGGCTTGGGGAGCTCTTACTTTCCCCACACAGGCTGCACCATTTTATGAACTCACAGTCTAAGAAAAGCTGCCTTGAGGTCTAAGATGACTTGACCAGGGTCACACAACCAGTATGTGTCATAGGTGGGAACTGGTACCCATTATACCAAGCTGCCTCTCTATATAACTATCAGTTTGGTTGTTTTTCAGTCATGTCTGATTCTTTGTAATCCCAGTTGGGGTTTTCTTGGCAAAGATATTACAGTGGTTTGCCATTTCCTTCTCCAGCTTATTTTACAAATTAGGAAACTGAGGCAAAGAAGGTTAAGTGACTTGTCCAAAGTCACACAGCTAGAAAGTGTCTAAGACCAGATGTGAATTCAGAAAGATGAGTCTTAATGATTCCACACCCAGTGCTCTATCTCCCTTAAACAGACTCAGAATTCCCTCTTTTGGAGTTTTACCTTTGGAGCTACTGGCACATTTTGATTAACAATGACTTGCATTCATGTGGTTTTTCTAAGGCAGTTGGGTGACTAAGCATTGGACCTAGAATGAGGAAGACTTGAACTAAAATCCAGCCTCAGACACTTACTAGCTGTGTGGCCCTAGATATGTCACTTAACTTCTGCTTGCCTCAACCTCCTCATCACTAAAATGAGAGTAACAATAGCACCCATCTCTCAGGATTATTGTGAGAATAAACTGAGTTAATGTTGGTAGATTGCTTTGTGACCCTCAAAGCACTATATATGTGTTAATTATAATCATTATTATAACTGCTACATGAGGTTTACACAGCATATATCCTCATAACAACCCCGTGATTGGGAGCTGTTATTGGTCCCACCTTACAGATGAGGAAACTAAAGTGTAGAAAGGTCAAATGGTTTGTCCAGGGTTACACAGTGTCCGAGGTGAGATTCGAACCCAGATCATTCCAAGTCAGGTGAGCTAATCCTGACCTCACCCTGGCCACATGGACCTCTTTCTATGGTTGCTATAGTGGTCAATCTTTATTCCTTTTTGTGCCTTTATTGTTTGGAAATACTCAATGGCAATTTGGAACTAAATCTGGCCACAGAAGTGAGGGATTAAGCCAGATAATGTTAGGACTCAAGAACAAGATATTTCTATAAAATACCGAGACTGTTCTTTGGGTCCTGGCTTGTTTGTTTGCAGAAGGAAAGGGTTGGATGAGATGATCTCAAAGTTCCCTCGTTGCTAACTAACATCGTCTGAATTTATGATTCCACGAGTCTAAGATTTCCTTGTGTGGCTTGTAAACAGACTCTGATGACAATTCCAGAAAAGGATTATGAAAATGACCTGAGCAATGGCAGGATTGTTCAAACCTAATAATAATTCCTGACATTCAAATGGTGGTTGCCATTTTGCCAAGCTTTACAAATACGCACATTTTCTCATTCAACCCTCACAAAAAATTCACCAAATGTTATCCATCTTTTACAGAAGAGGAAGCTGATGCTCAGAGAGGCTGATTTGTCCAGGGTCACAAATGTGACAGATGTGTCATTCAATGGTAAGGTAATAGATTTAAAACCCGAAAGAACCTCAGAGCTTATCTAGTTCAACCTCCCATTTTACAGATGAGGAAACTGAGGTAGATAGAAGTTAAATGACTTGTCCAGGGTCATACAGTGTGGGGGCAGGAATTGAACTCAAGACTTCCCCACTCCAAGTCTGGCATTCTATCCATTGGACTACCTAGCTGCCTCAATTGTCTAATCAACATGAGTGCTTTATAACTAATAATTTTAAGTTGTGATTTAATAGACATTTCATCTTCCTGATTCATATTGAAGACTCTGTCTATTATACCAGAGAGTCCCAATTCAAAATGCAGCCTGAATGAGATTAAACTGCAATCAGGAAATATTTAGCAAAATAAATCAAAGTATAATGGAACTTAGATGATGTTAATATGTGGTTTTCTATGTCAATTTGGGGCCCACAGAGAATCTCATGTAGGGTTTAATGGCTCCTACTTCTCTGAGTTTGAAGCCACTGACTTGTACCATGCCCCTGTCTCATTAATTATACAGAATCTCAAGGTCACTGTCAATTTGGAAATGGACAACTCTTATTTGGCTGTATATGTTTCTATATGTTTATCCAAAGGGCCAGGAGGTTCATTCTTTTTTTCTGTATTTTTAAACATTTATTTATTTACTTTTAATTTACAACATTCAGTTCTACAATCCCTTGAGTTTCAAATTTTCTCCCGTTCCTTTTCTTCCCCCTTCCCCCAAGGTGGCATGTAATCAAATATAGGTTCTACAAATACCTTCACATTAGCACCATCTCACACACCAAAAGATAACAGGAGTTAATCATTTTTTTTTCCTTTCCCAGCTTGAACCCTATTCTTCCTGGCTTCAAAGTCAGCCCTCTATCCACTATCCAAACTGCCTTTTTTCCTTTTCTGCCTAACTCACTAAGTAGAATATACAGTTTTTGTTTCTATAATATCATTTTAAGGGGTCCTACTTTCATTATTTGTCATAAGATGTTTTCCTGAGTTATCTTGGGCTTGATATTTTCTTTTTTTTGAGAGTCATTGGTCATAATGCTGACATTTTAGTTCTGTGAAGCATTTCCCAACATCATTTCTCCTTTGGTTTTAAAAAAAAGGCCAGTATTATGGAAAGCCAACTTTCCAAAAGGTTAGTATGTACGATCATCCTCTTTCCTCTTGTTGCTTCTTTGCTTTTCTTATTTCCTTTATTCTGAGTTATCCCTGCCTCTTTTTGTTGTTGTTCCAAACATTCCTTGGGAAAATAGAACTGTTCCTCTACTCTTGTAAAAGGTTTTCATTCCCTACCGACTTTTGGTTTCTCTGCATGTTGTTCCATTTGAGAACTAGACCAGGAAGCTACCCTCATAAACTAGACCATGTTAAAATGACACTGAATCATATTGGACATAATTTAGTGAGAGTAAAGGGGGTTAGCAGCCCTTTGCTCTCCCTGAAGCATAATGATAATAATAATAATAATAAGCAATTATATAACATCTTGAGGCTTAAAAATATTTACAAATATCTCATTTGTTCTTCACAACAAACTTGGGGGATGGGTGCTATTATAGGACACTGGGTTTGGAATCAGGAAGATATCTTCCTGAGTTCAAATCCTGCCAGACACTTGCTGGCTGTATGATTGTGGGCAAGTCACTTAACACCATTTGCCTCAATTTCCTGATCTGTAAAATGAACTGGAGAGGAAAATGGCAAACCACTCCATGATCTTTGCCAAGAAAACCCCAAAATGGGGTCATGAAGAGCTGGATGTGAATGAAATGACCAAACAATAAAACTATTCCCATTCTACAGATGAGTAAACTGAGGTTGAAAGAGGTTCAGTGACTTGCCCAGGGCCACATAGACCATGTTTAAGGCAAGATTTGAACTGAGGTTTTTATTAATCAAACTCCCAGACTCTATCCACTGTAATACCTATAGTATTGGTGGGGGACCTTATATTTCTCTATTTTAGCTCTTAAGTGAATTAATAAAAGGATAGCTATTCAAATTATTAGGATATTGGTTAGTAAACTACAAACACAGATTGTTGATGGAAGGAACTTTCAAGTTCATCTATTCTAATCCCCTCGTTTTAGAGTTGAGGAAACTTAGACCCAGAAAGGTTGAATTTATTTTCTCAAGGTTACACAGGCAAGTGGAAGAAGCAGGATTTGAATGAAGCTCTTCTCACTTTTGATTTAGCTCTCTTCCCATTGAGTCATGGTCCCTTTCGGTGTTCTGTCTGATCTAGAGCTCGAATGAAAAGTTTCAAGCTTTACTAACTCAATGAACCCATGCTATTTGTCATTCACTAGCTTTCCCCAATTGCAGTTCAGGAAGATGGGCTAATGGTCCTCTTGGTATTCCAACCTAATGATTTCAGGGTCTACAGGAGTCAAGCACCTTAGAATGCTGGTTGAATTTTGCTTGTTTCCTCAACAGGTTGGTGTAGTGGGTAGAGCTCTGGCTCCGAAACCAGGAGGACTTGGATTCAAATCTTACTTCTGATATATACATGCTACGTGACTCTGGACAAGTCATTTAACTTCTCAGAAGTTCAGACACCTGTCAAAGACCTTAAGTTTCAGAGAGACACCAACCTACAATGGAAGAAGGTTTCCACTTTTGATGCAAACTATCTGGGGATCCTTTTTTTTTTTTTTATCATAAGATAGCTCTTGGAGGTCCTAAGTTAGAGAATTACTAATTTACATTAGTGGAGGGAATTTCCATATGAAAAGTTTCTCATGTTAGTGAAATCTTAGACTTGGACTAAAAAAATTCAGTCAAAGACTTATTATTCGGGGGGGGAGGGTGGAGCCAATATGGTGGAGTAAAAGAATTATTGTGTGAATTTTCTGTAAATGCAGTAGAACTTTATGAAATATCTGGAGTCAGGAAGAACTGAGTTGGAATCATATCTCAAGCATTTACTAGCTGTGCAACTCTGATTAAATCACAACTATCTGGGCCTCAGGCTCCTGATTCGTAAAAGGAGGAAGCTACAGTTGCTGGCCTCTATACTCCCTTGCAATTCTAAAAGGTTATAATCTTATGTGCTAGGAACTATGTATGCCAGGAACACAAAAGTAAAAATAAAAACAGTCCCTGCCTTCAAGGAGCTGACATTCTATTAGGGGAAAAAATAATGCACTAGAAAAAGTCATTGCATATTGATTAGTTACAGATTGTATGTGTGTGAATATGTACACAAGTACATTATACACATATTGCAAATATATGTATATACGTATATGTATGTAAACATATATATACATATATATGCACACACATATAATATAGATGGTCCCCCCCCACATATGTTCTTTCTGATATTATTCATAATGCAATGAATAAAGCCTGGAATTTTGAATAATGAAAACTTGAGTTCAAATCCTACCTAAGACATTCACTATCCATGTGACCCTGGTCAAATCACTTAATCTCTCTCTTAACCTCAATTTCATCTCCTGAAAAATGGGGATAACAATAATTTGTGGATACCTATCTATATAGGGATATAAATACATGTGTTTTATATATGTATGTGTGTATAAATATATATAAATATACATACACACACATCCGTTGATTAGGAAGTATGTACTGTAGTGGAAAAAGAGTTAGATTTTAAATCAAAGTGCCTGGGTCCAAATCTTGGCTCTGCTGGTATGATCTGTATGACCTTAAGCTGCCCCCCTCCACTTCACCTCAGAGGGTTTGGACAACCCTTTGGAATCAGGGCTTTCCTGGTCTTTTAATGAAATAACTCCATGGTAGTCTGTAATACACACGTCTGACTGACTCATGATTATTAAGGCTATTTTGAATCTTTTATTGAAACTCTACACCCTGAGAGACTTGCCTAGATTTAGATTTTTCTGGTTAAACTGTAGAAAGATTGCTCGTAAGTTTCAGAGTCAGCAAAGAGAGAGTCCAAAGAAAATGTGAGGTATGTTTCAGTTATGGAAAAAAGCCCTAACATTTATTTTCATTGGTTAGTTCACTAATTTTAATCTGAGTTTGGCAGAAACTCCAAAAATGATATATATATCACCTCCTCTGGGCTACCTCTCCAAAGGGAGGCTACTCTTAGAGTTTCTAGAATGTAGTCAATGGGTCTACACTTTTAAAACTATTGCTGTTGAGCCCCCATGAACAGGCTTCCCACTAACAATCAGATAATAGACACACTTATCTTATAGAAAAAGCACTGCCTAGGGTAACATAACAAAAACACTAGTTACAAAACATTTATTTCATAAATGTGGGGACATTTTTCCCATTAATATGAATGGGAATTCTTTTATGGGAATGTCTAGGGGAGTTCATGGGAAGAGTGGGCATATATTTAGAGTATAATGGCAATTAGATACATATGAAAGGAACACATGTGACCAAGGCAACTCAGTCTTTGGGTACTGCTGTCCCTCAAAGTACTTTCTTCCTAGTTCCATTATTCCCCCTTGCATATAGTATCTTATTAGGTCGATTATTCCTTATGTCACTTCTTCTTAGCAGTTCAACTCTTGACTGTCAGGGCTAGGTTTTCCTTAAATCTATACCCAGAATTCAACACTTTCTCAACACTATTTTCTGTCTCGACTTGTCCTAGAGCTGGTAAGGTTCACTCCCTATCTGAGGGGCAGAGTCATCCATGGGCTGGACCATATTTAATGAATAGAGGATAACACCTCACTAATATAGCAATACTTTGTTACTTCTGTTATTTGCCCCTTACTTTCTGTGATTTTATTTTAGCCAGAGAGAGGAACTGGATTTCTACCCCCTCCCCTCATACACGCAAACTATAACTACTGGAAAAGTTTGTTGATATGACTGTGGAGGAGGCAATGTGATGCAGTATAAAACTGTGGTTCTAGGGTCAAATCTCATCTCTGATACCTTTGTGATATCAGTCAAGACACCTAGTCTCTCTGGATTGCAGTTTAATCATCTATAAAATGAAGAAATTTAACTAGATGGCCTCTATAATCCCTTTCACCTGCAGAACTATGATCTTATTACTTATTACGTACTATTGAGTCCTCATAGATATGTCATAGTTTCTTTAGTGCAATTTTTTTCTGCACTAATTCATCTCTGAAAGGACATGACAGTGGAGCATTAAGAAAAATTTGGCTTTGAGAAGGCAAGATGGGGGGGGGGG
>CM053591.1:167882752-167918573 GCA_028646515.1 Pseudochirops corinnae
AAATCTCACCAGTCAGATTGGCTAAGATGAAAAAACAGGAAAATGACAAATGCTGGAGAGGATGTGGAAAAATTGGAACACTAATGCATTGTTGGTGGAGTTGTGAACTGATTCAACCATTCTGGAGAGCAATCTGGAACTATGCCCAAAGGGCTATAAATAATTGCGTACCATTTGACATAGCAATACCACTTCTGGGGTTGTATCCCAAAGAGATCATAGAAATGGGAGGAAGACCTCTATGTACAAAAATATTTGTAGCAGCTCTTTTTGTGGTGGCAAAGAATTGAAAATTAAGGGGATGCCCATCAATTGGCTAAACAAGTTGTAGTATATGAATGTAATGGAATATTATTGTGCTATAAGAAATGAGGAGCAGATGGACTTCATATTTACCTGGAGAGACTTATACAAACTGATGCTGAGTGAGAAGAGCAAAACCAGGAGAAATCTGTACACAATCCCAGACACAAAGTATGTGTACTGACCAGCTTTGATCGACTGGACTCTTCTTAGCAAGGCAAGGTTATAAGACAACTGTAAAAGACTCATGATGGAAAGAGATGTCCACATTCAGAGAAAGAACTAGAGAGAACAGAGAGAATGCAGACTGAAGCAAACTACCTGCTCTCTTTCTTTTTCTTGTTTGCTTTTGTTTTCTCTCTCATTGTTCACTCCATTGGTTACAATCTTCCTTTACAACCTGACTAATGTTTAATGAGAAGGTATTTGTAAATCCTGTATTTGACTGCTTGCCACCATGGCGGGGGAGGGGAGGAGAGGGAGGGACAGAAAATTTGAAACTCAAGGGAATGTGGAACTGAATCTTGTAAACTAAAAGTAAACAAATTAATAAAGACAAAAAAATACAAGCTCTTTGGCATTTTCAATAATTTTTAAGATTGTAAAGGAATCCTGAGACGAAAAAGTTTGTAAACCACTTGCCTGGATTGTAGTGAAGGAATAGTATAATATAAGACTAGAAGAATCAATTGAAATCAGAATAAAAAAAGCCTTGAATGCCAGAATCAAGAATTTATGGAAAGACATGGAAAAGAGTCATACAGGATGAGAAGGTGTGAATTAATTGTCCTCTGCACTGTTGAAAGGCATAGCTCCATTAATGTAACAAATCCATTGAAGTAATTCATGTAGTAGCCACCCATCTATAGACTAACTAGAAAGAAGGTCAGTAAGATAGGAGTGAGGAAGTTCATTACCTAATCCTTATTTTAAAAAATAGACTAGCTATTTTATTTAAATGGAAAGACTCTTTTTAAACATTCATTCTAATTTTCTGTATTTTTATTTGTCAGATTAATACCATACTCTGCTTTGGAATTCAGTCTTCCTGAGCTCCAGCCACTATCTGGATTATTTTCCATTTCAAACACAGTCTCCCATTTATACAGCTTCTTTCCAGTTTACAAAACACTTTTCTTTCACACACACACAACCTATGAGGCAGAAAATGTGAGAATTATCATTTTAATTTATAGATGAAGAGACAGGTTGGATGTTAGATGAAGAGCTAAAAGGAGCCTCAATGGTTATCTAACCCAGTTTGTCATTTCCATTAGCTTGTAAGCACCTTGAGGACAGAGATTGTCTTTTGCCTGTTTTTTTGTCCCCATGATTTAGCACAGTCCCTGGAACATTCCTGTTCTTGTTGAGTCATTTTAACAGTGTCTGACTCTTTGTGACCCCATTTAGAGTTTTCTTGGCAAAGATACAGGAGTAGTTTGCCGTTTCCTTGTCCAGCTCATTTCATAAATGAAAGACTGAGGCAAACATAGGTATAAGTGGCTTGCCCAGGGTCACACAGCTAATATGTATCAGAGGCTGTATTTGAATTCATGAAGATGAGTCTTCCTGATTCCAAGCCCAGTGCTCTATCCACTGTGCCACCTAGTTGCCCTTGGCACATAGTAGGTGTTTAATAAATGTTTATCAATTGAGTGGTTTCACAGAGGAGGAAACAGGCTTAGAGAGTGTAATTCATCCAGAGTGACAGAGATAGGATTCTTACCCACTTCTGATAAGAAGCCAGGTCTTCAGATTCCAAATCCAACTATCCAAAGAAGACAGAATGTAAGCTCCTTGAAGGCAGCCAACAGCTTCAATTTTTTGTCTTTGGATCCCTAGCACTTGTCACAATTTCTGGCACATAATGCCTAAGAAATTCTTATTAAAAGGATGGCATGTGAATATAATGGAATACAATTGTGTTCTTTCTTTTCTCCTTAGCCAATTAAGGTTAAGTAACTTTTCCAGAGTCACACAGCTGTTAAGTGTCCGTAGCTAGATTTGAACTCATGAAGATGAGTGTTCCTAATTTCAAGCCCAGTGTTCTATCCATTGCACCAACCAGCTGCCCCAATAATATTGTGTTCTAAGAAACAATGATGGAACAGTTTCAGAGAAACCTGGAAAGACTTGAATGAATTAATACAAATAAATGTAAGTAGAACCAGAAGAACAAGGTATACAAAAACCACATTGTAAAGAAGAACAGCTTTGAAAGGCATGAAGAACTCTTATCAGGGCCAGGTAGGTGGTGCAGTGAATGGAGCACCAGCCCTGGAGTCAGGAGGACCTGAGTTCAAATCCAGCCTCAGGCACTTAACACTTTCTAGCCATGTGGCCTTGGGCAGGTCACTTGACCCCAACTGTCCAGCCTTCCCCCCTCCAAAAACCAAAAAAAACAAAAAAGAACTCTTATCAGTACAATCAATGACCCAATGTGACTCCAGAGAACTCCAGATGAAGCATACTAGTTGTCTCTTGTCAAAGAATGAGCCTTTTATTTTTAGATATGTTCTATGTAAAGATGTATTATGCTTTATTATGCATATTTGTTACAAGGGTTTTGTTTTTCGTTATTCTTTTATTCATCCAATGAAAGAAGTGGGAGAGAAATAAAACAGATTTTGTTACTTAAAAATTTCAATTAAAAAATGCTTGCTGATTGATTGCAATAAGCTGAGTGATTTAATCCTGGTAGAAAGTGGTAGAAACTGATCATTGAACCCAGGATTTCTAACCCCTCTTCGCTTATTCACTGAAGAAATGGCTATCTGAGAGCTTAAGATATCTGTTATTTTGTTTTCCCAGCACAGAATGGGAAATGAGAGGAGATACTGTTCTCAGCCTAAAATTAACTTCAGGATGATCACATAGACTGAACTTTAGCTTTCCACTGTAAATATCCACTAAAAAGAATTCCATCATAAAATTGAAAGCCAGCTAGTAGCAGAGTTAACTGGAGTTTGTCCAGTGATGAACCCCTAAGTGCAGCACAGGCCTTCCTCATCCAAGGTGGAGAGAGGCTCAGTGCTTTGAACCTCAGGCCAATCACATACAATTCAGAAGTGATTCGGAGAAGACTGGCCTTGTCTTTGCCCGGCTCAGCTCCCCTGTGCTATTGTCTTGGCTTCCTCATGAAGTCATGTGGAAGCTATATGTTCAAACTCTCGAAACAGCTAACTGAGCCATGAGGGAACATCATTTTCCATCTGGCAGAGGGAAAAGGGACCATTTGTGTTGATCTTGTAAATTAATAGGTTATCTCATGGAAATGCAAATAGTAACAGACCACCGAGGGTTTGTAGACTGACCCACCATGGATCAGTTTTTACATGTTATAGTCCAAAAGAAAAAAAAAAGTGAGAATTTATTTAAATAGTTGATGGAGGGATTGCGATTTTTTTTGATACAGAGAACTCTTGAAAGAGGAAAGTCTCTCTACTGATGCAGATCAGCTCCTTCTCTGAAACTTACAGTCTGAGAGATAGAGATCAAATGATTTATCCAGGTCATTTATCAGTGATTTATCCAGAATCACTCAGTCAGTATGTGTCAGAGGAGAATCTTAAACCAAGTTTTTCCTGACTTCTAGATCAGCTCCCTATGATAAGGACATGAGAAGGGTGAGGACTACATCACATCTTTTCCTTAATAACTCATTCACAGAAAGAGGTGAAATATTTTGCTGAAAATTTTAATAATTCAGGGGAGAAATGTATGTAAGGCAATAAGCATTTATTAAGTACCTACTATATTGGATAGAGCACAGGTCCTGCAATCAAGAAGACCTGAGTTCAAATCCTACCTCAAACACCTACTAGCTGCATGACCCTGGGCAAGTCACTTAACTTTGATTACCTACAAAATAAAGGACCTACAATATGCCAAATGCATTACAAATATCATTATATTTGATCTTCACAATAATCCTGGAAAACAGGTACTTTTATTATCTTCATTTTACAGATGAAGAAATTGGGTCATCTAGAGGTTAAGTGACTTTTGTCCATGCAACCAAGGTTCTTGGTACATAGTAAACCCTATATAATTGACTGTTACTAGTAATAGTGTCTGAGGCCAGATTTGAAGTCGTCTTCCTGACCTCAAGGCAGCTGGTGGCTCAGAGGATAGAGCACTGGGCCTGAGTTCAAATCCAGCCTCTGACAATTCCTGGCTGTATGATCCTGACCAAAGGAGCCACTGGAGAAGGAAATAGCAAACCACTCCGGCATCTTTGCCAAGAAAACCCAAGGGGTCATGAACATGGATACAACTGAACAATAGTTTCCTGGCCTCAGGCTCAATATTCTAACCACTGCACCGTCCGGCTGCCTCTCTGTCAAAGTACTCTGAACCTGTGCTTTATCATATGTCCTAAATATTTTCTCTCTGCCTTTGTACGAGCTTTGCCTTATAACTTTAAAAAAAAAATCTCTCCTTACTTCCACCTTGTAGAATTCTCAGTATCCCTCAAAGCTCAGCTCCAATGCCATCTTCTTATATCAGGTCTTTTCCAGAACCCTGAGTTGCTACTGGGTCCCTGCTACCAAATTTCTTTGCATTTATTCTGCGTCTACTGTGTTTCTCCAGTAGAATAGTAGTTCCTTGTAACAAGAGATGATTTCATTTTTGTCCTTGTATTCCCAGGGCCTAGCGTAGTACTTGGCACGTGATAGACTCCTAGTAAATGCTTGCTGATTGATTGATTTTGATTGGAATGTTACATTCCATCTAGCAGATGGTTTCTATTCCCTTTTTTGTTTATTTAGTTAGCAGAGATTTATGTGATTTGTAATTAGCTAATAAATGGCATCCATCATTTTCTTTCTGCTATTTTGTTTTTTTTTTTACAAAAACTACCATACAGTTCTCCACACTATTTATCTCACCTTGGTAATTATCATTGCCTCTTTTTGACTAACCAAGGTAAGTTGAAAGGAGAACAATTTCTATGGCCTTCCAGAACTCAGAGCTTTAGGGTTCCTTTAGAACCTCATTTTCCATGGAGTTTCAGGACCTTGATTTTGGCCATACCTCTGCAGTGATTATAGCCTCTAGAAAATCCCAAAGGTGGCCAAAGGTGTGTGCTCCATCTGGAAGGAGTGCTGAAAACAGCTTCCTCTATGACTCTTTGGAACTTCTTGGGGATCATGCAACAATATCCTCAGTTAAACACGTTTGCAATGGCCTAAATCTCAGAAGTATTTTTGCTGTAGAAATCTTTATGGCCAGAATCCATCCACTTGCCTCATCTTTACTGGCTCATTACCAAAGATAACAAGACTTTGCATTGGCCCACCCCACCCTCAGCAGTAGCCTTCCCCTCTTCTACTCTCTAAGCCATGACAATTTTAAAAGAAAATCCCCTTTTGTAAAAAGATGGGGAACTATGACATGTAAATGTAACGGTATACTACTCTGCTGTAAGAAATAAAGAAAAAAATGTGGTTTCAGAGAAGCCTGGGAAGACTTGCATGAACTGATGCAGAGTAAAATTTGACAGCTATATGGAGGACAGATTGGAGAAAGGAGAGAATTGAGGCAGGGACACAAATTAGGAGGCTATTATAATAGTCCAAGTGAGGTGATGAGGATCTGACCTAGGCTGATGGCTATGTGGAGAGGTGAAGGCTACAATATATACCCACAGATATCGAATCAATAAGATGATTTGTTTAGAGGTAATAGTTGAACCCATGAGAAATGTATGAGAGAAGAGGAGGGGGAAGTGGGAGAGAAAAGAGAGGAGAGTGGAGAGGAGGAAAAGGGAAGAGAGAGAGAGAAGGGGAGGGGAGGGGAGGGAAGGAAAGGAGAAGGTGCTGTAAAGGCAACTGAGGAGCAGTCAACCAAGAGGAGGATTTCCTCTTTAAGAGAAGAACTAGGAGATATCAGTGTGATGAAAACCCAAGGAGGAGAGGATATCTACTACTAGGAGGGACAGTCGACAGTGTCAAATGCTGCAAAGAAATCAAGATAAATGACCAAGGAAAGACCTTCAAAAGTGTATCAAGGTGATTGAACGTGTATTATCTATGTCAGATTGTTTGCCATCTTTAGGAGGGGGGAGGGGAGAAAGGAAGGCATAGAATTTGGAACTCAAAACTTAAAAAAACCAAATAAATATTAAAAATACTTTTATATGAAATTGGGAAAAAATAAAATATTATTTTTAAAAATGCATATTGAGAAGTATGTATAGAATAATTACATCCATTTATACACACATATATATACATATACATACACACATATACCTATTTATGTCTAATGATAGCCATCTCAAGGGGGAGAGGGACAGGAAAGTGAAAAAAAGAAAGGAAAAAAAATTTACATGATAATTTTTTGTATATTTGAAAGGAATAATAAGTTGTGCATAGCAGATATGCAGTTTCATATACAAATATCCTTTTTTATTGTACTATGTTGTGGAAATGGTTGTTTTATTCCATAAATTAAAAATATTTTTTTTCAAAAAAATATGTATTGAAGGATTGAGTTTTCAGGTTTTTTTTTTTTTTCAATTTGATCAATGGGTAGAGGGTTAATGGGAGGAACAGAATAGTAAAAAAAAAATACCTTTTAGTTTTAAAATAATTTTTAAAAATATAATAAAAGCCATATAAATGTTAAGAAAAAAAAGAAAATTAAAGAGATAGAATGACTGAAGGGATGAAATCTCAGAAGAAGCAAGAAGTAATGGAATCCAAAGGCACAAGTTAAAGTTTTGACATTTGAAAGGAGAAAGGCCACCTCTTCCTTGGAGGCTGGAATGAAAAAGGAGAAATTGGGGGATGATGTTGAAGTTGAGATTTATAAACTCAGAATCTAACTTTTAGATTGCAACACCTTATTTCAATTCAAGGTATTTACATTTAACTACACAAAAAAAGAACATTTCTTTCTTTTTTTAAAAGGAGATTTACTTTGGAACCACAAAGAAACAAGTATAAAATTATCACAACATAATTTAACTGGAAATTTTGAGTCTCTAAGAAATGGAAACACCATCCCTGATGTTTTCTTTCCTAAGTGCAGCAACTTTTTATTGAGTTTCCATATACTATTTTCTTTGGAAAAAATTTTCTTGGTGGTTTTAAATTTTTTTGAATGGAGCTTATTTTTAATGTGATAACAAAAATAAAGTTAAATTCAAACATTGTCAAAACATTATTTTAAAATTGCCTTCACAGATTATATAATATAGTCTCTTACTATAACATTGCTTCCTACTCTTACACATACACACAGATTGTTTTGAAAGTTTTAGTGCAGTTTTATGCTTTAGTAGCTTAAAACTGCACTAAGACTTGTGTGTGTGTGTGAATAAAATCTGTGAAGATGTTGACTGATAAAAGAAAATACACACTTAATAATCATAACAATGAATGGGATGAATAAACTCACCCATAAAATGGAGGGGGGTAAGAGAATGGATTAGAAAGCAGAATTCAACGATACATGTTTTACAAGAAAAAATATATATAGATTAAGATTATATTTACATATATATGTATGTAACATATGTAATTCTCCCCAACACCACCAAAAGATGTTTTCTACCCTTTCATACATGGTGACTCATAAGGAAGAGGTAGGAGAGAGAGTTGGGGCACAAGAGATAAAGTAGATCAAACTGCCATTTTCTTAGCTCTTTCTGAATCACTTTTTGGTCAAGAATTCTGAAACAAGATCAATGCTAAGTCTAGCATATATATATACATACATATATATCTATATCTATATATCTATATATATATATATCTATATCTATATATCTATATATATATATATATTCCTTTAGCGATACAAGTGTGCCTTAGAAAAACATCATAGGCTCAACAGCCTTGGAAAGGATCACAAAGGAAACATAAGCCAATAAAAGACTATGTTACATAATGGGAAAAGTGTTGGATTTGGAATCAAAAGACTTTTAGCTTCTAATTCTGACTCTGCCACTTGCATCATAACAATAATAATAATAATAATAATAATAATAATAATAATGACAAAACAGCTCTCATTTATGTAATACCTACCATGTGTCAGTCACTGAGCTAAGTGCATTGAAATTATTCTCATTTGAACCTCACAATAACCCAAGAAGGTAGAGGTTATTATTATCCCAGTTTTACAGATGAGGAAGCTAAAGCGAACAGAGGTTAAGTAACTTGTCCAGCATCACATAGCTAGTAAGTATCCGAGGCCATATTTGAACTCAGATCTTGACTTCAGACCTAGGGCTCTATTCACTGCAACATGAGAGGAGTTTGGGTGAGCCAGCTAGGTGGTACAGTGGGTACAATGGATAGAGCACTGGGCTTGGAGTCAGGAAGACCTGAGTTCAAGTTTGGTCTCAGACATGTACTAGCCATGTGAAACTAGGTAAGTCACTTAACATGTCTACCTCAGTTTCCTCAACTGTAAAATGGGGATAATGATAGTTCCTACCTCCCATGGTTGTTGTGAGGTTCAAATGAGATGGTATTTGTGAAGCATTTACCAGAGAGCCTGTCACAAGGTAGGAATTTAATGATTATTTGTTCCCTCCTTCTCTCCTTCCCCACTTAATCTCTCTCGGACTTGACTTTCTCAACAGTAAAATGAGGAGATTGGATGGAGATTGGATTATTATCTGACCCCTGAAATGCTTCTGAGATGTACTGGTCTTCTTAATGACACGCTCATTCACACTGAAATGTCACACCCAATGTGAACTCCCAGAGCAGCGGTTCTCAACCTGTGGGTTATGTTCAATTTGTAACAATGAAAATATATCCTGCATATCAGATATTTACATTACGATTCATAACAGTAGCAAAATTACAATGATGAAATAGCAACAAAAATCACTTTATGGTTGGGGGTCACCACAACATAAGGAACTGTATTAAAGGGTCGCGGCATTAGGAAGGTTGAGAACCACTGTCCTAGAGCTTCAGATTTGACTCAATGTTTTCATCTTGGCCTGGGCTAAGAAGGTGGAGAGAGAAATACGGGGCACATTCAGGGGAACATCCTATAGCCTTGAATGGATTAAAGGGCATGATCAGTATTAGCTCCTATTTTTTGAAAGTTTCACAAGTTGAGTCCACTAAAATTCATTCCTGAATGGAGAATTATGAAACTCTGTGTATAGTTGGGTATCCATTTGGGGGACATGAATCACCTAAATCCAGACCTCTCTTTCATCTGTGTGTAGAAATGCTTTCCATGGTTTCCATCCCCTTTTGCCCTTTGGTAAGTTACTTCCAGGGGTCTCCATTTTGGAGATGGGCATAGGCCAGTTATACTTCTTCATTCCGCTGCTACTGGTACTTCTCACTCTCTGGACTCTGCCATTGTGCCCTCCCTAGGGTACCTTCTCTGCCTCTTCCCCCAAGTCTTTCAGATCTCTTTATGCATTATATTTCCCTTTAGAATGTAAGCCCCTTGAGGACACAGAGAGTGTTTCTTTTTGCTTATATTTACATCCCTAGCACTTAGTAGTGCCAGGTATGTAGTAAGACCTTAATAAATGCTTGTTTCCTTCATTCCAAGTTTTCCCCTACATCCACATGACATCAGAAGAAATAAAGGAAGTCATCTAGCATGTTTTCCTGGGGCAAATTTGTGGGAGGATTTGAACAAGAGTCACATGAGATGATGAGTCGCAATATGGAAGAAAGGTCCAACTCCATGAGTCTTCACATCCGTATGAGTTATTTTATCTCTGAATCTCTAGATAACAAGTGTAAACTCAGTAAGTTTGTTCATAGAAGAGAAATTCCAATAGCACTATCTTAAAGTGAGTTTGTGAATGGGCAGCCAATGCCCACCAAAGCTATTTGTCTTTGTCTTCCTCTTCGTGCTTAGCTCTTCTTTAAAATGTTGATTTTGTGTTCTGGTAATTTGTTCATTGACTCCCTTTGCCCCCGTACTAATGAGCATGAGTTACAAGCAGTGTGTATATGACAGGATAAAGGCCAAGTTGGATTGCTCAGGAGGTTGCTTGCTTTGGATGGAGGCCCCGTCCAGCCTGAAACTCTACTGTAGCTCACTTAATCCCCTGTTCAGTGAAAGACACAAATGGTTCTTTCAGTTTCAGATGGGGCATGGGTACTTACTGTGCTGTGTAATTTCTCTCCTGACACATCATTTGTTAACACTTTATTTTAGAGAAATGATAGATTTCCTTTTGGAAATGTATATGAAGGTGCTCACCTTTCTTGCCTTGATCCCCTCCCTCTGGTTCCTTGATCTTCATCCTATAGGCTGATTCTCTTATCCAATCCAGCCCCATTTAGACTCTCCCACTGGTGCCATGTAGCCTAGAGCCTTCAAAGCCTGGTCAGACCAAGTCAGGCCCCACTGAATCTTGACCTCCTTGACTCAGGGCTATTTCCCACAGGCTTGTTGTGTCATTTCAATCATGTCCACGACCCCATTAGGAGTTTTCTTGGCAAAGATACTGGAGTGATTTGTCATTTCCTTTTCCAGCTGATTTTACAGATGAGTAAACTGAAGCAAATGGGGTTAAGTGACTTGTCCAGGGACACACAGTTACGAAGTGTCTGAGGCCAGATTTGAACTTGTAAATGAATCTTCCTGATTCCAAGTTCAGTACTCTGTCCACCGCCTCTTTCATCTATGTATAGAAATGTTTTCCATGGCTTCCATCCCCTTTTGCTTCCTCCCAGGATACCTGCTGTCTTATTCTGATTTTATGATTCCTAGATATTCCCAAACATTGCCTAAGCTAAGGAGACAGACAGAAACACAAGTGTGAATACAGACTGAACTCTGCAATTTACTAACAATATCTTTGAGCAAATCAGTTTACTCCCAAAGCTGTTTTTCCATCTGTAAAATAAATGAAGTAAATAGTTGAAGTAAATGGTCTTTAACTTTATTTCTAACTCTAAGTCCTTTGATCCGATGGATAACTTTCCCTCCTCAACTTTTTTTTTGGAGGGGGGAAGGCAGTGCAATTGGGGTTAAGTGACTTTCCCAAGGTCACATGGCTAGTAAGAGTTAAGTGTCTGAGGCTGGATTTGAACTCAGGTCTTCCTGACTCCAGGGCCAGTGCTCTATTCACTATGCTACCTAGCAGGACCCCCTCATCTACTCTTAAAGATCTGCTCCCTCCCTCACATCAGGGCTGTGAGTCAATGGCCCCATTTGACCTTGAGTTTGGTTCCTTGCAAAATTCTAGAACACATACAAGGAATGGTTAGTGAACATCCTATTCAGGCTTCCATGCAAGAAAATTGTGGGGAGAATGAGAAAAGAGGAGGCTTTGATCCAAATAAGGAGAAAGAAATCATGTAAGTGACTCAGAGGGGTTTGGTCAGAGGTTGAGTTGGGTGTAGGCAAGATGCAATTTGGCAAAAATCAACCAGTCAATAATCAATCAGTAAACATTTATTAAGTTTGGTGATTTATTAAGCACTGGATTTGGGAGAAAAAATTTGGAGCATTGGGAATTTGGGAGAAAATGCAGAAATTTTGAAGAATAATCTCTAGTCCCAGATATCAGTCCAGATTCCACTTCCAATTTGTAAGAGAAGATGGATCAAGGGCAATTAAGGAGGATATAAAAGAATTAAGGAGCATCAAGGAGGACTAAAATATTGACTCTAAAGAGGGAAACTTGGAAGGATAAGCCAAGGGACTTGGCAGGCATGGCAAGGTAAGTAAGTAAAGATAAGTGAAATAATTAAAGGGTAAAGCAGCTAAAGGGTATCGGTGAAGCAAGTTGGCAAAACTGGAAAGAGGTAGGTGCCAATCCAAAGGAGGTGGGTGTGGCCGTTGACTGTACAATTATTCATACAAAGGAAAGGAATATGAGTGTGGGTGTCAATAAAAAAAAAAGTTTGATCAGATGCTTAGGGTTAAGGTGTAAACACCTACACGAAGTTTCAAGAAATGAAGCTGAAAATTACCATGGAGAATAGAGGAGACTTGCAATGATTTGCATCTAGTGGACAATGTTTATATTTCTGCCTCAACTGAATGACAGGTGTCTGTGTTCCCAGTATAAGCTGATCTTCTTCCTCAAGGATTTCCTGAATAAATTAATTTTTTAAAACTTTTAAACATTTTTATTTAAAGTTTTGAGTTCCAAATTCTATCCCTCTCTCCCTCCCTCTCCTCCCCCCTCCTTGAGACAGTAAACAACCAGTGATAGGTTATATATGTGCAATTATGTAAAACATTTCCATATTAGTTGCTTTGTATAAGATGACTCAAAAGAAAAAGAAAAAAAGAAAGGAAAATAACACGTTTCGGTCTGTATTCAATCAATAGCCATTCTTTCCCTGGTGGCAGATAGTACGCTTCATCATTAGTCCTCTGGGGTTGTCTTGGATCATTGTGTTGTTCAGAACAGCTATGTCATTTACAATTCTTTGTTGAACATTGTGTACAACATTCTCCTGGTTCAGTTCATTTTACTAGGCAATAGTTCATGTAAGTCTTTCTAGGTTTTTCTGAAATCATCATGCTTGTCATTTCTTACAGCACATTAATATTTCATTACAATCATATATCACAGCTTGTTGAGTCATTCTGCAATTGATGGGCATCCCTTTAATTTCCAATTCTTAGCCACCACAGAAAGAACTGCTACAAATATTTTTGTATAAACAGGTCCTTTTCCCTTTTGTTGTTTGTCTTTGCAAAATAGACCTACCAGTGGTAACACTGGATCAAAGGGCATGCAGAATTTTATAGCCCTTTGGGGATAGTTCCAAACTGCTCTACAGACTGGTTGGATCAGTTGACAACTACACCAATGGTGCATTAGTGTCCCAATTTTCCCACATCCAACCAACATCCAGCATTTTCTCTTTCCATCATATTAGCCTTTTTGGTATGTATGAAGTGTTACCTCAGAGTTGTTTTAATTTGCATTTTTCTGATCAATAGTAATTTAGAGCATTTTTTCATACGACTATAGATAGCTTTGATTTCTTTGTCTGAAAACTGCCTGTTCATATCCTTTGACCTTTATCAGTTGGGGAATGGCTCTTATTTTTATAAATTTGACTTAGTTCTCTATATATTTGAGAAATGAGGCCTTTATCAGAGATATCTCTTGCAAAAAAAAAATTCCCAAGTTTTCTGTTTTCCTTGTAATTTTGGTTGTATTGGTTTTGTTCACACAAAAAAACTTTTTAATTTTATACAATCAAAATGGTTTATTCCATATTTTGTAATGCTCTCAATATCTTCTTTGGCCCTAAGTTCTTCCCTTATCCATAAGATCTGACATAAACTCTTCCATGCCATCTTAATTTGTATATGTTATCACTCCTTATGCATAAATCATGTACCCATTTTGATCTTATCTTGGTATATGATGTGAGATGTTGGTCTATACCGAGTCCCTACAATACTGTTTTCCAATTTTCCAAGCAGTTTTTGCCAGTTAATGAGTTTTTGTTCCAAAAGCTCAGATCTTTTGTTTATCATATGCTAGATTACCATGGTCATTTACTAGAATGTAATTTGTATCTAATCTATTCCACTGATCCACCACTTTATTTCTTAGCCAGTACCAGATTATTTTTATAATTACTGCTTTATAATACAGTTTGAGATCTGGTACTACTAGACCACCTCGTTTTGCATTTTTTTTTGTTGATTCCCTTGATATCCATGAGCTTTTCTTCCAAGTTAATCCTGTTATTGTTTTTTCTAACTTTATAGAATAATCTTTTGATAGTTTGGTTATAATGGCACTGAATAAATAGATTAATTTAGGCAGAATTGTCATTTTTATTATGTTGGCTCAGCCTACCCATGAGCGATTAATATTTTTCCAATTGTTTAAATTTAACTTTATTTGTGTGAAAAGTGTCTTATAGTTATATTCATATAGTTCCTGGGTTTGTCTTGGTTGGTAGACTCTCAAGTATTTTACATTGTGTACAGTTATTTTAAATGGAATTTCTCTATCTCTTGCTGTTGGACATTGTTGATGACATATATAGAAATACTGATGATTTATCTGGGTTTATTTTGTATTCTGCAATTTTACCAAAGTTGCTAATAATTTCAAGTAGTTTTGTTAGTTGATTTTCTAGGATTATCCAAGTATAACATATAAACTGCAAAAAGCAATAGTTTTGTTTCCTTGTTGCCTGTTCTAATTCCTTTATTTTTCTTCTCTTATTGCTATAGCTAACATTTCTAGTACAATATTAAATAAGTGATAATGAGCATCTTTGCTTCACAACTGGTTGTACTGGGAAGGTTTCTGGCTTATCCCCATTCAGATAATGCTGCTGATGGTTTTAGATAAATATTACGTATTATTTTAAGGTAACCTACATTTATTCCTATGCTTTATTGATATGGTTAATTATGCTAACAGTTCTCCTAATATCAAACCAGCCCTGCATTCCTGGTATAAATCCCAACTTGAAGAGATTTAAAGAATGCTTCTCCATTCTGCAAGATATTAGAGATAATTAAGGGCTCTTACAGGGAATAGAAGAAAAATTTCAATCAGAAAGGAATTTGAAAGTTGAGGAGAGAAATGACCCTTGTCATGATGATGGAGAATGGAAGTGTTCCAAGGATGAGAGAGGAAAGAAAAGGTCAACTATGCAATTGGAACTTAGAAAGTAGATGTCCTCTAAGTTATCTAAATATCCTCTAAGTTAGCTAAAAAGACGAGTAACCACGAAGAAGGAAGAACAACAGAAAATTCATGAAAAACCAAATCTAAAAAACCCATGGCCTCAAATGTCTATACACAAATGCCCAAAGTCTAGGCAACACACAAGAAGAATTAGAAGTCCTGAAAGAAGGGGGCAAAACTGACTTCATCGTTCACTGAGACTTGATTGGCTGACAAGCAAGTATGGCTCATCTTTCAATACTTATCATTTCCCACAAATTCAGTATCCTGAAAAAGCATTAGAGCAGGTCCTGGAGTTGACAGCCTCTAAGGTGCCTTTCAGTTCTAAATCCATGAGCATATGATCACTATGCTACCTACTAGGAAAACAAAACCAATAATGAACCAGTCCTTGCTTTCAAGACACTTATATTTTATTGGGGAAGATGACATGGCACATAAAAGTACATACCGAACACACACACACACACACACAGATATACATATACATATGTACAGAATACATACAAAATAAATATAAAATGATTTTAGGGAGGTAGAAGAATCTAGAGGGAGGGAGACACTAGCAGCTAAGCTGATCAGGAAATCCTTCCCAGGAATCCTGCAGATGGAAAACAAAATTTTCTTTACCATTTTTTTTACAATGAATCTATTCACTGATCAACAGGTATTTATAAAGCACCTACTACGTGCCAGGCATTCTGTGAGTAACTGGTGAAACAAATACACAAAGAATGGAATGAACTCTGCCCCCAAGCACCTTAAATTAGATTTCTCACAACTCCCCGGGCTCACTGTTAATCAACCTTTTCTCTGGCTTCTTCTTTTTGCTTCTGTTTGTTTGTTGATCTGTCTCTAACTTCATTGTTTCCCTTTTGCTGCACACCCTCCATCTCCCCTTCTTCTCTTCACTGTTATGGCATTTTGACTGTTAGAATGTCTAAGGAATGCTCTCTGTTGCCCTAAGATCCAAAATTGCCTGATTTTTCTTACTGTTAAAATTGTTTTCAGGCAAGCCTTTCTGTCTAACTAAATGTGTTTGGTCTAGAAATTAGGACATTTTAGGAGTTTTGACCACAAAAATAATACTTTGCTACTACTTATCCAAGCCTTGAAGAACAGTGCATTGGAAAAATAAACAAAAATCAATAGGACCAGAAAACTTCTTTGGGCTTTAAACAACTTCATGATGTTTCAGTTAAGTAAAAATTTGAGTCCCTATTTCTTCCTCAATCCATCCATCCCTGTTTACTTCTTTTCTTTTCTTTTTTTTCTTGTATTTATGTTTATTCTAAGGTTTTAGGTTTTCAGGAAGGTGGGGTTGTCAAGACAAAGTTTATGGAATCATCCTTTACCTTTTATAATCAAGGAAAATGTACTAAGTCAAACCAAGAATAACCCTACAATGGCCATTGGAACCACTGGAAAGACTTATGAAATACATATTTTATCCAGAATACTTTGACAAATACTACATATCACTCTTTTCTCCATTTCTCATTCTCCAGGGACCTTGCTGTCAACCCTATTTTATGAATGTTCTAAGAGCAATGTGGAGATAATTCATGATTTGACTGTTGTAAAGAAGTAAGCCAAAAGTCAACTTAAAGAATGATGCAGGGGCAGCTAGGTGGTACGGTGAATAGAGCACTGGCCCTGGAGTCAGGAGGACCTGAGTTCAAATCCTGACTTAGACACTTAACACTTACTAGCCATGTGACCTTGGGCAAGTCACTTAACACCAATTACCCTACCTTCCCCCCTCCAAAAAGGAAAAGAAAAAAATAAAGAATGATGCAAATATTGAATCATTTTCTCATTTTAAAAAAATACTGCCTTATTTAAATACAACTCATGAGGCAACATGGGTTAAAATTACTTATACTTACTACCTTAGAGACCTTGGACAAGTCACTTAACCACTCAGGACTCAGTTTCTTTATTTGTAAAATATGTCAGACAGCACACAAGGCCTCTGGGTTCCCTTCTACTTCTAATTTGGGATCCTCAAACACATGGGTTGAGTAACTACTGTATCTAAGACCATATGCTAAGAACTACAGAGGCACAAAACTAGATGTTGATTCTGGGATCGTAGATTGAGAGCTGGAAGGGACAAACTCTGCTCATAAAGAAATATAGCCATCCCTTCCACATCACAACTTTTCCTATGGTGGTTTTCAATATATGGCAGATCGGCGTAAGAAATTAAATGGAAATTTGGGGGAAGTTTTGTGGAAGCCGCAGATGACACACAAAGGCCATCAGATGACACAGAAAAAGTTCTTTCACAAAAAAAGTATTTTTATTTAACATTAACCTTCATATAGCCTATGATGAAATACATAACCCAAATTTTACCATAACGTACTGTAAATACCTATTAAAAAAAAAAAAAAGAAAAATTCAGACTTCTTCTCTGGTACAAAGAGAGGACCAAAATCTTTTATGTAGATTTTCCAGATCAAGGTGACACTGTGCCACTAACCTCCTTATATGGAAGAGATAACTGTACAAATCAGGACATCAGTGGTGCTGGATAGTTCAGTACTGTCTGATGCTTGTGGAGGCCCCAGTACTGTGGAGGTCTAGTACAGCCTGGGGCCTATAGAGGCAGAGTTGTCTGGAGTTCTTTGGATGAGAAGAAGTCACGCCTGGTGAGAAAACCACCAGTTGGGCTGGGGGCTCCTTCTCCAGGAGGTGGGATTCAACATAAAGGTTGCATATGAAAAAAAAAAGTCACTTACATCTTTTGACTTCTGAAAGTATTTAAAGATTTAGGGGAGTTTTATTTCAAAAAAGAATTGTATGTGTGTCCATATATATTAGATTTTCAGAGAGTCTCCCTTTAATGTTCCATCTAGCAAGGAAATATTCCAGCAGTGAACATGTAGTTATAATTTTATAGGCTCAGAAAGTAAGTAGTGTCCTGGCAGTTTGAACTTGCGGAACTTGCGGTATCAATTGTAAATCATGCGCAGTAGCTTGGCCCAGGTTTTTCCTTGCATAAGCAAATATTCTTCCAAGTATTTGGTGGTGGTAGCTTTAAGCAGCTGTTGAATATTAGCCTGGCTTACTTCTCTTTTTTGCTTCTCTCTTTTTAAACTTAGATGGGAGTCCACTTTAAACAGCCAGGCTTTACCAGCTATAACACAAAATGAGAAGTACCTTAGAAATGAAAGTCCCTAGGAAGTTCTGTCATACCAAAGTATGGACAACAGTGTGGATAGTTTTGGTTTGGAGGGTGCAAGAACAGGTGTCAGTTACATAGGAAGGGTTTGGTTACATATGATTTATCTAGGGAGATAGCTAGAACTGGAACGATTAGGTAGATACCAGGAATCCAGATAGACAAGAGATCCAGAGTCTAGGAGATGAGTCTCAACAAAGAACACTTAAAATCATGAAGCAGTAAATGCCAAAGCTAGCCAGGGATTTTAGCACAGACATGGCTTGTTCCCCACCCTCTTCCATATTCCTAGATATGCTTAGAGAAGGCAGAGGAGGACAGATTTGCATGTGCAGTGAGACAGAGAGGAAAAGCTCCCTATCAGCATGTCTTGCTCCTAATTATTTTTAAAATAAGCTCAAAATTTGTCAACAAAACCAAATAGTCTAACATACCTTAGCCCAAATTCTTAGCTATGTAGAACAAATAACAAAAATTGTTCTTAATTCCTAGCTTTCAGGGGCAGAAGGTTTGATCTTTCCAGAGGTTCTTATACTTTCTCACATACATGCATACATGTGTGTATATACGTATGTGTATGTATGTGTTGTCTAAATGTATATACATATATTTGTCTATGCATACATGTATGTGTGTATATGTATGTGTAGAATATATTGTGGAGTATGTATATATACATAGGTATTACACGTGGGGCAGCCAAATGGCATAGTGGATAGAGCAATTACGTTTTAGTCTTGATTTTCCATAAATGTAGGCAGGTGGAGTGCTAAACCAACATCTGGCAAGGCTCTCCTGGATTTTCGTTATGTCCCCTTAATGAAATCTCTTTACAAGGAGTAGTCTTTGATAAGCTATACCCTCACCTGACTCTAAAAACCCTTCTTTGCCTCTTTAATACTTTATCAATTGATTCATTCCATAAACTTGGGGTATATATGCTCATGGACTTGGTCTTTCAAAGGGAGAGCAGAGAAAGAAATGGAATTACAGAACTTGGAAGAGCTGAGAGATGCAGGAAGAGGTGAGATGAGAAACTCAGAGTCAAGATTGAAAAAAAATTACTAAAAGCAGATTACTTTGTTAAGAAGTGTTAGACAGAATGCTAGACTTAGAAAGAGCTGGGTTCAAATCCTACACCAACACTTGCTAGTTATGTGACTATGGATAAGTCACTAAAATTTTCTAAGACTCAGTTTACCCATCTCTAAAATAGGGGTGATAATACCTCTAGTTTCCCCCCATATAGTTGTTGTGAGGCTCAAATGAGATCATGTATGTAGAGCACTTTGAAAGCATTATATAAATTCCAATTATTAATACTAATCCTAGCAGATGTGACACCTACATTATGTCCAATTGCTCAAAGGACTGGGAACTGGTTACTTTGGAAGCTTTTAGAATCCTAAAGGATGACAATTTGGGGCCTGGGAAGAACCTCAGAGACCATCTAGTTAACTCACTTATTTTCCTCATCGGCAAAATGAGAATAATCATAGCACCATTCTCGCAAGGTTGCAGTGGGGATCAAATGAGGTAACACAAAAATGCTTCTCAAACCTTCTAGCATGATCTCAATATTAGCTATTGCTATAATTATGATTGTTTTACAGATTAGGAAACTGAGGCTTTGTTTTTTGCTTTGTTCTGCCTTCCTTTGTATCCTTGTACATTGTACAACACTAGACCCATATCAGGCACTTATTTAATGCTTGTCGACATGACTTAAGGCTCTGAGATTAAGTGATATGCACAAGTACACGTGAGTAGTAAGTGGTAGTAGACATGGGGTTTAAACATAGGTTCTCCGGCTCTCTTCCTTGCTATAAATCAACCCATTCAACATCTATTATCCCACCACTCAACTTTTTCTGTACCTCAGTTTCCTCATCTGTAAAATGAGAATTGAACTCTAGTAGCCTCTCAGATAACCTTGTAGATCTAAATCTTTGTTTATATGTCAATATGAAATCAATAAATGCATCATTGTAGATATAGATATTCACATTACACTCAATTTCAGAGTCAATTATAGTCATTTATAGATATTCAAGACAGTCAATTATAGATATTCACATTACAGTCTATTTGCCTTCCTTATGGGCAGAAACTCTACCCCTTCAGGGAGGGAATATTATCTATTTGAATTACATCAGTCACATCCTCATTTGATGTCTACTCCTAGACATGGATTGATTTTCTTTGGATTTTTAAAATGATAAGGAATGGAATTCATCTTCTCTATTCAGGTTGAGACACCATGAAAACCTTCTTGTGTTGCTTGGCCCCAAATGCTCACTTTTATTTCTTTGCCTCTAGGAATGACTACAGTTGGCCTCTTCCACTTCTCTGGTCCTGGCAGATCTGAGCTAGGTAAGTACAAACTATAAAGCTAGAGGTAAGTATAAGCCTTGCTAAGTAGACTAGAGGCTCTTGGACAACCAGGCGTGTGTGTGAGGGGGCAATCAGCCCTTTCCCAGAAGAGCAAACTCATCATCTGGAACTCATGCAAAACTGCAATCTGCAATCAAACTTCTAAAGGGCAGCTCACTGCCGTGTTGTCATCAGCGTCCCTATTATTGATGTGGTTTTGAACTACAGCTGGCATTGGGGTGTTTTTATCATTCCTTAGTTTTGC
This sequence comes from Pseudochirops corinnae, assembly GCA_028646515.1. NCBI lineage: Eukaryota > Metazoa > Chordata > Mammalia > Diprotodontia > Pseudocheiridae > Pseudochirops > Pseudochirops corinnae. Next base: position 167,903,513 of record CM053591.1, read on the forward strand.
TGAAGAAATTCTGACACGAAACATGATGGATAGCAACAAGGCCAAGACTTCAAAGCCTGACCTACTGCTTGGTTGTTTTTTTTTTTTTTTTTTTTGTGGAGGCTCTGTGCACTATTTATTAACCCCTTGGAGCTTGCAGAACTGTCTGTTTAGAACTCTAGTGGAGATCATGAAAGAGACATCTGATGGCCCCCAGACTAGGCAGAAGAGAATCATGCTCCTTTGGCTTTTTTCTACTGGCCCCTTGTCACCTTTCCAACATCTTGATGTAGATGGTTTTCCAAGGTTCATTTGTTGTTGTTGTTACTCAGTCATTTCAGTAGTGCCTGACTCTCTGTGGGATTTTCTTGGCAAAGATACTGGAGTGGTTGGCCATGTCCTTCTCCAGCTCACTTTACAATTGAGGAAACTGAGGCAAACTGGATTAAGTGACTTGTCCAGGGTCACAAAGCTCATAAGTGTATGAAGCCAGTGAACTCAGGTTTTCCTGACTCCATACACATTGATCTAAACCAGTGGTTTTCAACCTTCCTAATGCCGCGACCCTTTAATACAGTTCCTCATGTTGTGGTGACCCCCAAAGCACAAAATTATTTTCATTGCTACTTCATAACTGTAATTTTGCTACTTTTATGAATTGTAATGTAAATATCTGATATGCAGGACATATTTAAATTGAACATAACCCACAGGTTGAGAACCGCTGCTCTAAACAAGGTGCCACCTGGCTGAACCACAAGGTTCTTAAGATCATTCATTTAGAGATAGAAAGGACTTCCATGCAGACTGAGATTTCTTAACTTAGATTCTTCAAGGGTCTGTAGATAGATGGTGTTGTTGTTTCTGTTGCTGCTGCTGCTGTTGTTACTATTTGCCCATTGCTCTTGAAGAGAGCCTGTTAGGTGGCACAGTAGATAGAGCACTGGGCTTAGAGTCAAGAAGACTCATCTTCATGAGTTCAAATCTGACCTCAGACACTTACTAGCTATGTGACCCTGCGAAGTCACTTTACCCTGTTTCCCTCAGTTTCCTCATCTGTAAAATAACCTGGAGAAGGAAATGGCAAACCACTGCAGCATCTTTGCCAAGAAAACCTCAAATGGGGTCACAAAGAGTCAGACATGACTGAACAACAACTATAGACAGATTTCAGGGAGTCTGTGAATTTGGATGAGAAAAAAAAAATTCCATCCTTATTCTCACTAACCTCTAACTGAAACTGATCATTTCCTTTAATTATTTAAAACCATTCTTCTGAGAAGAGGTCAATAGGTTTCACCAAGCAGGAAAGGAGTCCATGACCCAAAAAAGGTGAAGAACTACTAGACAAACCCTTTTAGTTTAACAGTCGCAAAAACCAAAACCCAGGGAGATTAAGTGATGTAACCTGAGGTCATCAAGCTAGTAAGCATCAGAAGTGGCTTTAGAAGTCAAGTCCCCTGACTTTGGAGCTAGTGTTCTTATCACTCCATTTTTTCTTTCATGGCATCTCTATCACTGACTCTCTGGTTGCACTGACCTTTGGCGTTCCCATTCTCTCCCAAAGTTTTAAATCTCATGTCTTTGTAGACAACCCCCAAACCTTTATGTCTAGACCTGAATTCTCAATGCACATTCAAAACTGTCTCCAGGAAGTTCCCCACCCCCGAATACCCAATGGTATCTCAAATTCAACATCTTCCTCCTTAAACTTGCTTCTCCTGGCTTCATTATTTCAATTGGTGGTATCCCCATTTGCCTGGTTCCTAAAACCTAGATTCTAAACCTTGATCTTAAATTTGACTCTTCTCTCTTCCTAAACTCTCATCCAAACAATTACCAAGTACTTTCTGTTCTATTTCTGTAATATCTCTTCCATGGAACTCCTCTTCTCTTCCACACCCACTCCCTTAGTATGAGCCTTCCAGATTAAACACCTGGTCTATTGAAATAGGATCTTAATAGTTCTTCTATCCTCACTCTCTCCCTCTTCAACCCATCCTCCATATAATTGCCACGCTTTTCCTCCTTTTGGATCAATCTGATGATTTCATTCCTTTGTTAATAAATCTTCAGTAGATGCCTATTGATTGCACAATCAAGTTCATACTTCTTTCTACTTGGTGTTCTTTTGGGCAAGTCACTTAATGTCACTGTCTGCTTCAATTTCCTCAACTTGTAAAATAGAGATAACAGCACTTACCTCCCAGGGTTGTCGTGATGATCAAATGAAATAATACTTGTAAAGCAATTGACATAATTCCTAAAACATAGGAGGCACTTAAAAAGGTAGACTCCAGAGATCATGGCTGTGCACAGCAACTGTACCCAAAAGCTGATGCACAGTAGGAGAGGAAGGAGTGAAATTTAGGATGTTACAAAGAGCAGTAAATCAAACCAATAAGACTTAGGTCACAAGAGGCACTTAATCATCAAATCTTTGTCCTTATCTGTGAGGTTGAGTTCAAAATCATAAGTTATAGGTTTTGAGATATCTACAACTTAAAGAGAAATTAACAATGAGGGCATGTTTTTATTTAAAGGGGGAGTTTTTTGGGTTTTGGTGTTTTGGGGAGATGGGGGTTAGCCTTCATTAAGAACTAAACAGTTCTGGAAACTCTGTTTTGACTATGTCATTTCCAGAGGTTTTCATTTGGCAGCTTCTTTCAGGAGATGATCAAAGAATTCTTTTTCTTTTCACCTGGCTTTCTGGTTCTAAAAGAGCAGGAAAGTTTTCTTTTATGTTTTCTTGAAATATGATGCATAGAGTTTTTTCTTTTTTTTGTTCATGGCTTTCAGGGAATCCAATGATTCTTAAATTCTCTCTCCTTTATCTTTTTTCCTGGTTAGTTTTTTTTTTTTTTGCTACCTCATATTTTCTTCTATTTTTTTTTAATCTTTTGGCTTTGTTTTAATAATTCTTGCTATCTTCTGGAGTCATTATCTTCTATTTTATTGATTCTAATTTTCAGGGAGTATATTTCCCTTAGCTGAGGTTTATACTTTTCTTCCAAGATATTAATTCTCTCCAATTCCTTTTTTGTATTTTTCATTTCTTTCTCCATTTTTTTTTTTTTGCTGCGTCTTTAGTTTTTAAAATCATTTTATCTTTTTTTTTTTTTTTTTAACCAACTCTTGCTTCATCTCTTCTAGGAATTCTAAGGGAACTTATGCTTGGGCTATGTTTTTCTTTCAGGCTTTATCTGTAGATGTTTTGGAATCATTCACTTTTTCTAGTTTTCTTGATCATCCTGGTAACAACAATCACTCTTTATGGTGGGATTCTTTTTCATTTGCTCATTCTTCTAGTTGACTTTCTGACAACAGACTTTATATTAGGGTCAGGTTCTGTACACTTTTGGAGGGAATGTCTGGGCTAATCTTCTGCTACTTTCTTTCCATATTGAGTGTTATATATTCCAGGATCTCAGGGACAGCTCAAACTAAGGACTTGAAACCTTCGTTTACTTCTAAAGTGGTCTAATCCAGGGGAAAGACTGATTTCTATAATTCTAATCTGAATTTTACAAGTTCCTGAACTAGGTTTTGATGTAAGCAGCATTATCTGTGGGCTTGCCTCTGGTTAGAATTCCAGTAGACTGCTGCTGGAAGTCACTATCAGTCAGCTGGATAGCTCCACAGGTTCAGAGTGACAGAACCGCAATCTCCCCTTTGGTTTGGAATTACTTCCCTACTTAATCCTCTGCAGGCTTCATATGAGCTTAGAGACTGAAACTGAGACCCTACTCCATTCCTGGGATCAGAGTCACAAAAGCTATTGTTTGTTCTTAAACTTGTTCAGCACATAGTCTAGGGCCCACAACTACTCCTTACCCTGAAATGCTACTTCTAAGCTCAGGTCCCCTCCTCAGTCCACCCTGGCTCTGTAACATAGAACTGGGGAGTGAATGACAAAGCAGTTATTTGGTGCTATATTTGCACAATATCAGGCACTGTTCCATCTCCTAAGCCCCATATGGATCTTGGGATCTCTTACTGGTTTGGTAAACAGCCTCAGTACTCACTCCATTCTTGTACTCTGAAATGCTTCACCACTGCAGGTTAAATAGTATCTGCAGACCTCACTATCTGTCTCCCTATGCTGATATGGGTTGGAAATATGACTCACTGTGATATTTTCTTAGATTTTCCCCAGGACTCAATCTAGTGCATTTTCTCGATCTTTATGGAAGAATTTGGGCTTTTTGGGGAGCTCAGCTGTATTTCTTCCCACTACTCCATCAAAGTGGCCTCATAATCCTCACTCCCTTAACTTATATAAGAAAAGATGGAAGTCCAAAGAGGTGAAGTGTCTTACCTAAGGTTGCAATGATAATACCAGAGCCAAGACTTGAACTCACATTCTGTGACTCCAAATCCAATCTTCTTTCCACTTGACTACATTGTGTTTCTAATGTCTCTTGTACATTTTCAACATTCCAATTACATGTAAAAATCCACTTACGTCATTCAAATAGTATATCTGAGCTTGTCATTTCCAGCTTTGGCATCCTGACTCAGTGTTACCAGTGTAGTCCTATGTGATCATTGTTCTTTTTGTATTTTTTAAACCCTTGTCCAAATCTAAACAGTTTATTGACACACTTTCACTTTATTGAACTGAAAAGCTTGAAGAAGGGGAAAGACTGTAAGCAGTGAAGCACCTCTCATACAGAAAGAATCCAGGAAGATATGAGGTATTTTTTATTACATTTCATGATCATTCAAAGATTTTTGGCTCTAACATTTTAAAACAAAGCCAAAATATCCTGCATTTGTTTTGTTTTTCCCTTGGGATGACATGAGTTATTTTAAGGGGGTAGGGCTGAAGGTGGAAGAAACGAGCTAATGAAAAGTGCACTCATGGCCAACGGGCCATGTAATTACATGACATAAGTGTAAGTGAATCAGCTACATATGGACTGGATCTCCTAGCATTTTCACATGATTATAAAAGGAGAATAATAAGTAAAATAATGTTTTAAATTTTGATTTTCCTATTAGAAACAGTGCTTTCAAAATGACAACCAAAGTCCTGTTTGGACTTAGATTTTAGCAGCTACATCAACAGGGGAAATTATTTCTAGATTTTGTCGATCAACAAAGCCCAAAGAAACTATTTCTTGAGCACTTGTGTTTTGTATGGCCCCATGATAGATACTTGTTTAAGTAATGGTGCAGTTGCTATTTTTTTTTCCTTTCTAGGAAAAAAAAAAGAATCCTGGAAGTTTAGTACTATCCTTGGAGTCTTAATTGACTAAGCTCTCTAAGTTTGAGGATGGGAGTGGAGGAGGAAGGGAAGAATTGTGAATAAAAGTGCAGTGCAGTAATAGAGTACATGGTTTAGGGTTGCTGTTTTGCTTTGTTTAGTTTTTGGTAAATAAATAAGTCAGGTGAGGGAATTAAGTGGAGATGAAGCATTCATTATTAGGAACTCATGATTCTGGTAAGAGGGAGCCAGTCAAGCCTCTTTTAGATCAGTAGTAAATTGGCCAAAGAGCAGAGAGGGATGAGAGGGTCTGGGTAGGCTAAATCAGCAGCTGGGATAGGGTAGGGCTGATGAGGTACTTGTTTCTTCTCCCCATTTCATCTTCATAGAGGCCTTTCCAATTGGTCAAATAAATATGCCTTTCTAGATTTTTTTTTTACCTGTTTTCCAGATCATCAGTTTTTGATATTAGATGTCTTACATTTTCTTTCATTTTTCAATCTTTTCATTTTGTTATACTATTTCTTGCTGTCTCATGGAGTTATTGATTTCTGTTTGTTCTCTTCTAATTTTTAGGGAGCGGATTGCTTGAGTGAGGGTTACTAAAGTAACAAACTCACTTCCAAGCTATTTGTTCTCCTCTCAGTTTTCTCTGGACTTTTTATTTCATTTTTTAAATCTCTTGCTTCATTTCTTCTAGGTAGTAAGGCAGTCCTTATAGAAACCCCCTGGGTTCTTTTTTTCTTTTGAGTCATTGCTTCATTGTTGTTACAGAATAATTTTCTCCTTCTTTGGGGGATCCCTAGACCTATAATGATTTTTACTACTTCTTGGTGTTTTCTTTGATTTACTCTTCTCTCTAGCTTTAGTTTCTGAATCAAAATTTGTGACAGAGGCAAGCTAAACCCTGTTCTGTACTGTTCTGTGGAGTGTTTAGCCCTTCTTGGTTTCACCCTGAATTTCTGCACTGATCTCTACCACCCAGAGTTAGTCACTCTCCTTTCCACTCACCCCCTTCCATTAATCTCTGAGATTCAGAATGTTGGAGCTTCAGGGTCTTCTGTGATGTTTCAGGACAAAATGCTAGAGACCTCAGAGCTCCCAGATACCTGAGCTGTCTGGGTCCGACCACCGCCATACCTTTGTGGTCACTGCTACTTGTTGGGGTTTCTAAGATCCTCACCCTTAGACTTTCTAACTTCCCCGATTCTTTCAGAGGGCAGGATGGGGAACCCTGTACTCTTGATGCCTCAGAAAATAAAGCCATTCATTCTATGCAAGCCCTGACACTGATTCCACTGGCAGGCTGGGATTGTTTTCTTGTGATGGCATGGTTGTTGCTGGCAAGTGCTTTTCCTATTGCCCATGGGTTTCTGACCGATTTTTTTTATAGTTCTGGGTTGAAAGAAATCAGTTACTGTAGTTTCTCATTAAATTTCTTGATCATTATTTGGTGTGGAGTGAATTTCAGGTTTTTGCCAGAGTAGGTATATGGAAGCTAAGTGGTCTGCTTTGATTCAGACAGCCTTCATGGCTAAGTTTCCTCTGACATTCAAGATGTCTTCTCTTGTACTCATTTGGAGTTTATGAATATGTTGATTTTCTAATTTTTAAAACTGTGTGCTCAGTCCCTTCATCATCTGTTTTTATTATGTGGGAAAATACAAGGTGGTAGGTCATAGTTGTAGAGATTATGGTTGTTTGTCCTCGGTTCTCAAAGAGGACCAAGTTGTAGAGATAACTTTTATTATTTTACATTCTGTAAGTTGTAAAGTGCACACATCTGTTCCCTTGATGGGTCTGGGTATCTCGTTCTAGAAAAAATGTCACTGAAATAGTGTTTGCCCCTTCCTGATATCTAGCTGATGTTAAAGTTGACCTTTACTGTGATTGGTTTAAATTATTCTTGCTAATGGGGCAGAATGCTGCCCCAAAGTGCTACATAAAAGAATGAGTTCATCTTTCACTTGGTGTAGATGTGTCCACATGTGAACATCTATCTACCTAGATGGTCAATTAAAGACCTTTTTGCTTTATTTCCAGACTCCTGCTGACCTAATGACCCTGCCCTCATGGACCCAGTGAGATTGGTGAGTAGTGACCCCCTTGGGATCAATTTCAAATTCAATTCCACCACAATTAATATTTTCTTTTCTTTCCCTTTTCCTTCTTTCTTTTCTTTTTTCCTGCCTTCCTTCTTTCTTCCTTTTTTTGAGACTACTAGCAGCTATTCATAAACCTGACTCTTCTACTAATAGATAAGGAAGCTCTAACCTGATTTATTTCTGACTTGGTCTATTTTGCCCCTCCTTAGGCATCCTGGTGGCACCTTACTCTCACAGGGCCACCATATTGGTGTCAGATCTAGCATCTCAGTGGGAATCAAAAGATGGAAAGAGTGAGAAAGGAAAATATTTAAAATAAAAGCAAGTTTTTTGCCTATGAAATGGGTATTCCAGAGAGCACAGAGGAAGGTAGGTAGGCAGGCAGCTTTAGAGTAGGACTTGGGTAGAGGTGGTAGTTTGAGGAGAATAGGAACAACAGGTTAAGCAGTGAAAGACTGAGGGAAAAGGGTTGAGTGATGACCACCAGGGATCAGAATCACTGGAGTGGGTAGTTCATTAATCACTGGGGAATCAGTTTAGGTAGATTTTCATTTTCCATAGAGGTTTGACCTTAGGGTGGAGTCCTTTCAGGGCCTGAAGCAGTTCGGGAGAAGGGATGAGTGATGGAAGCTCAAGGAATAGTGTTAACTGTCTTTCCCCTAAGGCAGGAGAAAAAGCTAGAGATTTGATGGAGTGCTCTTTCTTCTTTTTCCTGCAAGGGAGGAGTCTGGTGCTCAGTGGTGTTTCTCCTCTTCCATAAGAGGGCAGTAGATCCTCTATCCTCACCCTGATCCCTCTAAATTACGTATTACAAAATGATATTAGGACAATTCCTTCGTTTGAAGTCCCAGATGACCTTCCCTGATCAGTTCTTCAATTCTCAGTCATGAACCAATTCTGGAAAGAGAATTTCTAGTTTAGAAATTGCTTCCTTGATAGTAGTGGTAGTCTTTGTTAGTCTCTATTTTGAGCTTCTAGACATTATTCCTAAGTGCTCAGAGATCACAATACCTGCAGATTTGAGGCTGGGAAAAGAAGCCACAGATTTTCTTTTAATCAGCTTCTAGGTATCCTTATCTTCCCCTTTCTGTGTTGTTCTTGTTCAGTCATTTCAGATCCTTCATGACCCCATTTTGGGATTTCGGGGGACAAAGATACTGGAAGAGGTTCCCATTTCCTTCTCCAGATCATTTTATAGATGAGGAAACCAAGGCAAATAGAATTAAATGACTGGTCCAGGGCCACACAGCTAGTTAAGTGACTGGATTTGTACTCATGAAGATGAATTGTCCTTATTCCAAGTCCAATGCTCTTTCCACCGTACCAGCTAACTGCCTAATAATAACAATGAGAACAAATGTTGCCCTCCTCTCTGTAAAATTCTGTTTTCCTACGCTGCTTATATCTTTACATTCTATATTAAGCTGTTGAAACTGATGCTCTGGGATCTCTGACTTTAAACAGATGAGTCTGTGCTCTGAGAAAAATGTCTCTGCATCTTTGATTTGGTGATTAATCACCGTACCTAACCCATGGACACTTGGATAATTTTTATTTCACAATAATCTGCATTAAGTCCTTTTTCTTCCTTATCAAAGACGTAACCACTTTCTGTGAGGTGCACTGGGTGAAAGTTCTGGAAGAAACGATTATCTTTTGAAGAGTTAGCTCAGTCTGTACAGAAACCAAGACACTAAATTTACCCACTAACAAGAAAATCCTTTTACCCTAAACTTTGGTTGGATTAGGGTAGTGATCAGACTAAGTGAAGGAAGATGTGGATTACTTCAGTTAATAAAGTCATCATCTGAGTTCACTCTTGACCAACTAGGAAGGAGAATCCTTAGTGAGGAATCATCTAAGGTTTAATTGGTTTTAGGAAATGATTCTCTAAGGATGTGCCCAAAGTTAAGTAACTATTGTTCTGTCCCTAAAGCAAACTATGACCTAAACTGTGAACCCTTGCTCAATCTGACTATATACTGTTTTCTTTGGTCTCGGAATACTATAAATTGTAAATCTTAAATGGCTTGTGTAGACAGATTACCCAAGGACATGAGGGACATAGTCATTTGGGATTTTTCTCTCTCTAAGCAGAAACACAATTAGACTAAAATAAAATAAATTAATAAATATGGTTTCAGACAGTTGTGGGCCTAAAATACAAAGTTCAGAATTTTCTTCCATGGAGGTCCTCTAATCTAGCAGTGTCAAACTCTCCTGGAGCAAGTGTAAAATGAGTCCATCCTGATCTAAATTAAAATGTAATTGGAAAATTATTAAGAAAATAAATAAAAATACAATACAATATAGATAATGTTCATTTGTGGTTTTCTAAGTCAGCATGCAGCCCATAGGGATTAGTTTCTATTTGAGTTTGACATCAATGTTGTAGTTTGCTTCCTTCTTTTTACAGATAAGGAAACTGAGGCTAAAGATATGAGATGACTTACTGAGGCTGCACAGAAGTGTCAGAGGTGAGATTTGAAAGTGTATTTTCTTGACTTCAGGGAAGCTAGGTGGCATAGTGCTGGACATATACTAGCTGTGTGACTGTGATGAAGTCATTTAATCCTGTTTGTCTCAGTTTCCTCATATGACAGAGTTAGACACAACTAAATGTTGTGTCTAATGACTGAACAACTTTCTTGACTTCAAGTTCAGAAATTTAAGCACTACACCACACTGTTCCCTCTCAATGTTAATTCTTCTTAATACCCAAAATGATTTGTCTGAGTCTTTTTTTGTTCTTGTGATGATATGCTGGTCAAATTTCTCTTATAGTAACTTGCTTACTAACTCTTCCCCTTGAAAGAGAAATAAAATATAACAAACTGCACAAAGACTCTGTAGAAACAGATGGTCTCATTTGTTATTGTAAAAATTTATCTGCAGTCCTTGAGTTGGAGACATTTGGAGCTTTCTCTGAGACTGCCTTGCCCTTGCTGTCTTAGATCAAATAGACTTCTCTAACAATTGTAAAAATATCAGGTCACTTCCTAATTGTGTGGTTTGAATGAAGGCAGAATAGACATCTATAGCCGGCTCTCCAAATCTTCTCCAAGGGAGACTTTAATTCCTGCCAGGAGAGGAAGCAGGAGATTGAGGTCAGACACTTGGTTCTTTTCTCTCTTCAGTGAGAGGGGATACTGGGATAGAATTATATCTATCTGCTCCCTTAAACATCATTAGTCTAGGGGATGGAATTTTCAGGCTCAAGCTAATTTCTAATCACTGTTAATTAATGTGAGTAGCCAGACCCAAGGCTTTGCATTGACAGCTTGATCCCTTTCCCACTAAATACCAATTCCACAAGGAACACACATAGCAATTAGCCAAGAAACCTGTTTTTTCAAATAGCAAAACAAAAACCAGAAAAAAGTGCACATAGAGACTATAGACCAGGCAATACAGAATGACGGTGCTCTCTCATTGGGAGCAAGGTAGCTCAGCTTAGCCAAGAAAAAGGTTCCTAGATCTCACCCGAGAGTACATTCTCCAAAATCTCTAGTGTAGCCCCAAGGGATAGGGACCAGATGGACACTGTCAGCTCTCTTGTGTTAGCTTCTTCTTTGCCCTCAGCAAACTGAAGTGGAGTTGGCCATATCCATCTTCTCCTTCAAAGCTGGAAGCTGTAAGTGCCCAAAGCTCAAAAAGACTGAAAAGAACTGAAAAGTTCTCATCTTCTCCAATCTCACCACCTCTACCTACTCCACACTTAGGCCTAGGATACTGATTTCCACCATACTAATGAGTTTTAGACCTGGGATTATGCTATGATATTCCCAACCAACAGAATTCTCTTTCACTTCAAATTTCCAATTCAAAGAGTATGTTGAAGGATGGGAATTTTTAAAAGAATCTTTGTGTTCCCAATGCCCAACACCATCATACTACTGTGGCCATAGTAGGTGATTAATCAAAGTGCACTGAATAGGGTTTGTGAAGGATTTAATGCCCTTGTGAATTAAGATTTTAGTATTTCAGGCATTTTATTCCCAGTCAATTAATAAGTATTTTGATTAAATACCTACGATGTACAAAGCACCATACTAGGTACCAGAATTATAAAGCTATTAAACAGTCCTTGTATTCAAGGATCTTAGACCTTGAATAGAGTCTAGAATGTGGATACAAATAGATATGATAGAAAACTTGAGCCAGAATTCAATTTCTGTTTATTTCACAATATAAAGTGAAGCTCAGTTTTTCTAGATTGAATCTGGCTCAAGGATATTTTCATTGGCATATCAGGTCTTTTTCAGCATGATCTTTCTCAGGCTCCCCATTGACTTCACCTAAAACTCCTAACCACATATGGCAGGATGTTTTGAGGAGGTTTAGGCATGTGTGTAAGATTCCACACTTATCTGAACTGGATTCTTGCTACAACTCTTCTCCCAAAAGACAACTTCTGATAAATTTTCATTGAAGTACTTGAAATTGTCTTTTAAAGGAAACATCCCTCAGGGACACTCAGTGTTGGGAAGGATGTTAAAAGACAGCTAGGTTAACCCATGACTGAATAGAAATTTTCTCCTAACACCCCTAACATGTGTGCACCCCCTTAAAAAAAGTGAGCACCTCTGACCTCCCAAAGGCAGCTCAGGCCACTTTTAGATGGTTCACTAATTTTGAGGTTTAGGGGTACTGGGACCCCAAAATGTTGACACGTGGACAGAACAAAATGAATTAGACCCAAACTTTCTCTCAGTCAAAGACAAGTTTTATTAAAGATCCACCATATTGGCCAGGCTCTTAAAGAATCTAAGAATTGGCTAGATTCATAAGAAGTCTGAGTATTTTCATGGAAGCAAGATGGAGCTTTATACAGAAGACTATGGGAACAAAGAAGGGGTCTAAATAGAACTAAGGGAGTGGTGGTCTACGGTGGGACCAGGTGTATACAATGAAAGGGCAGTTAATTAACTAGGAAGGGCCAATTGCTCCAAGTGAATGCCAGGGACATGAGCCTTGTGAGAAAGTCAAGGAACTTTTCCTTTTTGGGGTCCAGATCCCCAAAACATCATTTTTTCCTTTTGGGGGGGCTCAGATCCCATCCCCAAAATTAGGGAGCCACAGAAATTTGTTGAATAAGTTGAGGGGATGTGATTAGAACTGTGCTTTAGGAAGATCCATTTGGCAGTTGAATGGAGGATGGTGGAGAGTGGAGAGAGTAGAGAGTGGAGAGTGGAGAGACTTGAAGCAAGAAGACTGCCTCTGCACTAAACATAGTCAATCAACAAATATTTCTTAGAAATCTACCAAGTACCAGGTACCCAAATAGGTTATGGCATGTAAATACTAAGAATGAAACCATCCCTACCATCAAGGAGTTTACATCCAAATGGGGAAGTCAAGTGCAGCTATGTCCAGATAAGCCTGTAAAATGAATGCTCTAAAGTATTTCTATCATTCAAATTCATATTTCCATTGGGTTGGAAGCAAATAGCACATTTTGCATAATCCTAATTTTGAACAGTGTGAATTCAAATCCACAGGCAGTTTTCCCTGCACAGTTTCTACTTGAACTCCATTGAAAATCATGAGATAATAATTATAATAATGTAAATATTTTATATCACACTTTAAATTTTGAATACGTTATACCACTTGAAGTATTTTAATTCCCATTTTACTGATGAAGAAACTGAGATTCAGAGATATTAAGTGGTTGGATCCTACAGCTAATAAGTGGCAAAGTTCATTTTCAAACCTGAGTCCATCTGGACTCCAAGTCTAACACTTGGTCCATTTTACCACAGTGTTGTGCCTTTTGTACAGTACTTTGTGCTAAACCCATGTTGGGCAGATAATTTAGACTTAGCCCTTGTTTTTGAGGTCCTTACAATGTAATAGATTTGTTTAAATCTTAGAAATTATTTTGTTGAGTACCTTTACTACATCTTTCCAGTCTTTCAAAACATAGGTTTATTAGCAGCTAGTAATGTACCTTGCAAAGACAAAAGTAATATGAAAGAGACTGCAAAGCAGGAATCCTCTTGTGAGCTGTGGAGCACATCTCTACCCATCTAACTGTGTATTTCATACATTTCTTTGTTTGTGAAGTCTTTGGGTGAATAGTACCCAGGAATATACTACAAATTCCTTGATCTGCACTTAACTATGTAAAATATTCAATTTGGTCTTATTTTTCTTTTATGTGTTTATTTCCAAAGATGGATTATTTAATACCAGGACATTTGTTTCCATTTATGTCGCTCTTAATTCAGTAATTGGTAACAGATGAAAAAGGAAATCCATTGTTTTCCTTGATATCAAATAAGTCACATTACACTTGAATTGCATACACCAGCTTCAGCCAGTCCTTTGGACTAGAAGGCACATTCTAAAACACCCCCTATTAGTACATTGTGCACCACCCCAAAGAGCTAAACCAGGGCAGTGCCACTATAAGGAATTCTTTATAAGAAAAACAAATGTGAGTAACAAGCTGTGGGGATCACAGGGCTTTCCAGGTAGGGTCAGGGAGTTAGCCTGGACAAGCTTCCCTGTCCACTGTTTTCCTGGGGACCCTTAGGAAGAGATGCCCCTTAAAACAGCAAACCCCTTCTCACTGAAAGAACTCAGAAACAGAGTGTGCAGAGGAAGGCATTTATTATGCTTCTGGCAAGGAAGCAGGTGTGGTGCTCCCTAGGAACAAACCGGCACCATACAGAAACATGCAGTTCTATTCTTCCTGGTAGAACTAGGGTTAGTCAAATTCTTCAAATTTTCCTCTCTATATGCACATTATGTGCAAATTACATAGGCCTGGTAGTAAGAATATTTGTGACTGAGCATGACCTCTAAGGTTCAAGCTGTTTGCCACACCCCCACCTTTCTAGTTCCCTCTGGCCGTTGTCATAGTTCCAGGAAGGCCATTGTCTTTTAGTAAAATAAGTCAGTTTCCTCACAGCTATCGATTATCTTCCAATAACTTTTGTGGGGGTGAAATAAGATACCATAATATCCCCTCTTACAAAAATATGCTCATAAAACAAGTTATGGCTAAACCATGAAAAAAAACAGAGTTAAATCTAATCTGCTGGCATCAAAAACATTTTAATGTCTGACCCAACCATTGATACCCATAGTATTCAGATGAATTAACAACTTTTTGGGATTAATGGAGCATGACACAGGCATTTACTAGCCATAAGACAGAGGCAGTTCTATAATGATGGAGGGGAGAGTTGGTAGGGGCAGGAACAAGGACCAAGGCATATTATCTCCTCAAACACATGGTAGTGGAAAGTGGCAGGGACGTGACAGAGAAGCACTTGAATCCATAAGTAGCTGGTAAATAGGCTCCCTGGGGCCTGGCTGAACTCACACACAGAACCAGCTTGTTGGCCTTTGTGGTCTTATAGGGAGGGAGAGGATGACTGGCAGGATGGCAATGCCCTCAACAGGAATAGGGAGTTTAGGAAAGGGGGAAGATAGGGGGGAAAGATAATGCATTTAGTTTTGAACATGTTGAGTTTAAGATATCTCAAACATCTATTTGGAGGGAGACATTTTATTTACTTAGTGTAAATAGCCCACTCCTCTTGGTTCATTATTGTCTTTTGTACTGGAATAAGATCAAAATGACATCACTATGTTGGAGTCAAATAGTGTGTCTGTGACTGATCAGACCAATATGAGTTTAGAAGGTTCTACCAAAGATTGGGCACAAATAGTCCAGATGAACATTTGGAATAGAAATGTCCCTAAATTTGTGCATCTCATGTTTCTTTTGAGCTACTGCAATTCTGCTTTGCTC